>JAUDYJ010000001.1:4044635-4494635 GCA_030761175.1 Masticophis lateralis | reverse complement strand
AAGAGAAGAGAAGAGAAGAGAAGAGAAGAGAAGAGAAGAGAAGAGAAGAGAAGAGAAGAGAAAGAAGGGAGAGGAGGGAAGAGAAGGGAAGAGAAGAGAAGATAAGAGAAGATAAGAGATTCTTAGAATAACAGAGTTGGAAGGGATGGAAGTCTTCTAGTCCAATCCCGTTGCTTAGGCAGAAGATCCTACACACTCTTCACACAAATGATTATCCAATCTCTTCTTTAAAACTTCCAATGCTGGAGAATTCACAACTTCTGGAGGCAAGTTGTTCCACTGATGAATTGTTCTCGCTGGTCAGGAAATTCCTCCTTAGTTCCAGGTTGCTTCTCTCCTTGATGAGTTTCCATCCCTTGCTTCTTGTCTTGCCTTCAGGGGCTTTGGAGAATAGCTTGACTCCCTCTTCTTCTGTGAGAAGACATAGAGAGTCCGAACATCCAAACCATATAAATTACAAGCCAGAGGATGCTGGGCCTATGTATGTGCTCAGGATGCTGACATGAATAATGGCCTTGTGCTTGTTCCACAGAGAAAAAGATGGATTTTTTCAGAAATGGGTGGGCACATACCTTGGCTTTGTTGATCGTGCAGTGAAGCGCGTTGTTTTCCTGATCGTACAGCAAGCTGAAATCTAACGTCCCCAGCGCAGCTGGAAAAGAGGAACGCAGGGTGCATTAAAAGGAAAATCCTTTTGCTTCCTCTTAAAAATACAAATGAATGGTTGCCAAAAAAAAAAAAGATTGAATTGTAAATTTCTGCAAAAGCAAGATTGCAGGAGAAGGACGGAGATTTAGCTCTGAAAAGTGGACTGTCTTTGAGACCAGAGGCTCCATTACGTTATCCCAAAAGTGCTTTTTTCCTGGTTTTTCTTCTTTTTCTGTGAAGGCATTTCCCTTCTCATCCAAGAAGCTTCTTCAACTCTGACCGGATGGTGGGGAATAGAAGGACTGATACTCCTTGCAGACAAAGCTGGTCATCTGCATCCTTTTAGAGAGTCATTGAGGCCACTTGGGAGGTGGTGTCTGAGTCCTCGGGGTCACCTGAGTGGTGTAAATGGGGGTGGAGCCTTCTACAACACATTCCTTTCAGCCAGAAGGCTCCACCCCCCTTTTTACTACTCAGGTGACCCTGAGGACAAAGATAAACCTCCGAGCGGCCTCAACGACCCTCTAACAGGATGCAAATGACCAGCTGTCTGCAAGGAATATCAATCCTTCCATTCCTCACCATCCAGTCAGAACCGAAGAACCTTCTTGGATGAGAAGCGAAATGTTTTCAGAGAAAAAACCAGAAAGTCCAGTGGCCTCTTGGGAAAGCATCTTTGGGACAACCATGACCCGGATGATTGAGAATCTCTGAAGAAAAGCTCCGTTGTGTTGTTGACGGTGAGCAGTGGTGGGATTTGAAATGTTTACTACCGGTTCTGTGGGCGTGGCTTGGTGGGCGTGACATGGCTTGGTGGGCGTGGCTTGGCAAGCGTGGCAGGGGAAGGTTATTGCAAAATCCCCATTTCCTCCCAATCAGCTGGGACTCGGGAGGCAGAGAATAGATGGGGGTGGGGCCAGTCAGAGGTGGTATTTACCGGTTCTCCAAACTACTCAAAATTTTCGCTACTGGTTCTCCAGAATTGGTCAGAACCTGCTGAGACCCAACTCTTGTGGTGAGGGGTTGAGGCAGCAGGCTAGAAACTGGGATACTGGGAGTTCTAGACCTGCCTTAGATCCAGGACCTGGATAGCTCAGCAGACTAAAGCCTGTTATTAACATTCAGCTGTCTGCAATTACTGTAAGTTCGAATCTCCCCAGGCTCAAGGTTGACTCAGCCTTCCATCCTTTCTAAGGTAGGTAAATTGAGGACCCAGTTTGTGGGGGCAACAAGCTAACTTTGTATAAATATACAAAAGTATGAAGGCTATTGCTTAACGCATTGTAAGCTGCCCTGAGTCTCCGGAGAAGGGCGGCATATAAATCTAATTTGAAAAAAAAAAAACCAACTGGCAACTTTGGGCCAGTCACTTTCTCTCAGCCCTAGGAAGTAAGCAATGGCACATCCCTTTGCAAAATGGTGCCAAAATAAAATTGCAGAGACCTCTCCGTATATTTGCCAGGAGGTGGAACCTGGAAGGAAATATCAATCGGGGGATTTGAAATATTTATTGTTTTCCACTTTTCCTGCTCAGCCTTTTTTCCTTTTGTGCTATGCCTTATTGAGCATGAATTCAATGCACAATTAAATACAATGAAAAACCAGGAAAGGCTGGTAAAGGCTACGCTTCCAGAAAACGGACTGTTTTATTCCGAGGAAGAGCTTTGGATAGATAATTGCCCCCCCTAAACTCATGGGAAGGCGGGAAAAGGCGTACCCTTTATTTGAAAAATATTTATTAATACATATAAAAGTGCAAATTTGATGCAAATTAAGGCCCCAGGCTAGAAAGTTGGAGACTATTAATTCTGGGCATGAAGCCAGCTGGGTAAGTTTGGGTCAGTCATTTCCTCTCAGGTCTAAGAAGGAGGCAAAAGAGCGAATCGCTTCTACCAATGTTGCCAAGAAAACAACAGGGACTAGCAACCTGTCAACAGACGTCAAGAACTCTGCATTTGGCTTATTAAACTTCATTTCTCATGTCAGTCCCTTTACTTAACATGATCGTTTGGGATTCTGTTTTTTATTGTCTAGTCTCTTTGCCTTTAGTTTTATGCCACCTGCAAACCTGATAGCCCTACCTCTACCAGGACTAGAGCCTTGATCATTCCAGTTCACCCTTCAATGCAGTTTTATTGAAAGAAGTGCTAATGAGAATTCTATTGAAAGAAGTGCTAATGAGAATTCAGTTTTCAACCCAGCCTTGGATTCATTTTATAGACAGGCTACCAGACTTTATTTTGCTAGTTTGCAAATCCATACATTATGGGATACATCATTCTCCGAAAATCAAAATCAATTACATTCTAGAGCATTCCCACAAGTTATTTTTTTTTGTTTATTAATATTTATTATTTATTGTAACATAAAACAACAAGGCATACAACATACATATGAATACTCTTTTTACATCAATTTCGTGATGATCTTTCTTTGTTATTCAAAATTTCCCCTTATTTCTCTTTATATTATTCCAATTTACTACCTGTCCCCTTCATTTTATTTACAATATATTTCTCGTCATTCATAAGAAATTCTTAATTCTAATGCTTAACTAATGCTTTAATTTTTAACATTTCTAACTTTTCCCCCTATTTTTCTTCTTCATTTTTCCTTTCCTCCAACCACTTGTACTATTTATGCCAAATCTTGTAATATTCTGGGTCTTCCTTTTCTTTTAAATTCTTCTGTTAATCTGTCCATTGACCACAGACATTTCTGTTAGGAATATTTACAGAAAAATTCACGAAGGATATAAAATATTTGATACTACATACTTTAACAGCTGCTCGCATGGTTTATGCCCAGAATTGGAAAAAAGAAATAATACCAACAGATGAAGAGCTAATAAAAAAAATTTGGAATGTGCCGAAATGGACAGATCCAACAAGTTATTAATCAAAAATCAAAACGAGCACAGTTAATTTTAATCACTACATGGCTTTCACAATGTTTACTATTATTAATCCTCACCTCCGAAGAAACCTTGATCCACCCATTAATACCCTTCAGTTTAATTGTTACAGAACAGGGTGTGGGCATTTACAACTTGTGAACTTCCACTCCCAGAATTCCCCAGTTAGCATGCTTTAAGAGGGGTGGACTTCCGCTCCCAGAATTCCCCAGTGAACATACTTTAAGATGGTTGGACTCCAACTCCCAGAATCCCCCAACCAGCATGCTTTAAGATGGATGGGCTTCCACTCCCAGAATCCCCCAGTCTGCATGCTTTAAGACGCGTGGACTTCCACTCCCAGAATTCCCCAGTGAACATACTTTAAGATGGCTGGATTCCCGCTCCCAGAATTCCCCAACCAGCATGCTTTAAGATGGATGGACTTCCATTCCCAGAATCCCCCAATCTGCATGCTTTAAAATAGGTGGACTTCCACTCCCAGAATTCCCAGGCCAGCATGTTTTAAAGCGGTGGACTTCCATTCCCAGAATTCCCCAGCCAGAAATGCTTTAAGACGGGTGGACTCCCACCCCCAGAATTCCCCAGCCAACATGTTTTCAGATGGGTGGACTTCCACTCCCAGAATTCCCCAGCCAGAAATGCTTTAAGACGGGTGGACTTCCACCCCCAGAATTCCCCAGTGTCGATTATGGACATCGGAACTTCGAAATTAGGTCATAGCTCCCAGTTTTGGAGGCCCGTTGCAACTTTAAATGGTCCCTAAGTAACTGGTCATAAATCGAGGACTATCTGTAGTTGCAGCTGTTATTTTGATTTTCTTGGTTTTTTTAACCTTCCTGCAGGCAACCTTGCAATTATCCCGAAAGAGAACAGAGTGGCGGCTAAATATATCATAAATCTAATGCACGAAAATGGTTTATTTATTCATTTATCTCTTTATCGGATTCCTAGCTTGATGCAACGAGAAAGATACTCCAGGCAGGTCGCTAATTAAAGCAAAACAATGACACAGTAATGAGAAATGAAAAATATGAAGAGAAGCACCAAACAAACAAATAACCATTTATATTCTAGAACGGTATCTGCTGTCAGGGGTTGGAGTAGAAGACCTCTAAGGTCCCTTGCAACACTGTTATTTTGTCAACTCTTGAACACTTCCCGGAAAAACTGCATTTTTAGAGGGCAGATAAGATCAGGGCCAAGTAAACATCGACACAACCATTCGTTTAGTGACCAAAGTTACAACGGCATTACAAAAATGACTTATGATTGTTTTTCACACTTAAGAACAGGGGTCTCCAAATTTGGCAACTTTAAGACTTGTGGACTTCAACTCCCAGAATTCCTCAGCCAGCAAAGCTTTGCTAGCTGAGGAATTCTGGGAGTTGAAGTCCACAGGTCTTAAAGCTTTGGTGGCTAGGGAATTCTGGGAGTTGAAGTCCAGAAGTCTTAAAGCTTTGCTGGCTAGGGAATTCTGGGAGTTGAAGTCCAGAAGTCTTAAAGTTTTGCCGGCTGTGGAATTCTGGGAGTTGAAGTCCACAGGTCTTAAAGCTTTGGTGGCTGAGGAATTCTGGGAGCTGAAGTCCACAAGTCTTAAAGCTTTGGTGGCTGAAGAATTCTGGGAGTTGAAGTCAACAGGTCTTAAAGCTTTGCTGGCTGAGGAATTCTGGGAGCTGAAGTCCACAGGTCTTAAAGCTTTGCCGGCTGAGGAATTCTGGGAGTTGAAGTCCACAGGTCTTAAAGCTTTGCCGGCTGAGGAATTCTGGGAGTTGAAGTCCACAGGTCTTAAAGCTTTGCCGGCTGGGAATTCTGGGAGTTGAAGTCCACAAGCCTTAAAGCTTTGCCGGCTGGGGAATTCTGGGAGTTGAAGTCCACAAGTCTTAAAGTTGCCAAGGTTGGAGACCCTTGCTTAAGACCATTACAGCATCCCCATGGTCATGTGATCAAAATTCCAAGGCTTGGCAACTGGCATGAACTTATGCCAGTTGCACATCCCAAAGTCACCTGGTCCGCTTTTGCAACCTTCTGACAAGCAAAATCCATGGGGAAGCCAGATTCATTCACAACCGAGTTCCTGACTTAACAACTGCAATGGGGCAAAACTCGCTTAACAACCGTCTCACTTAGCGACAGGAATTTGGGGGTCAGTTGCAGACGTACGTCAAGGATTGCCTGTATGCTCAAAGTTGACAAATGGAAGCAAATTAATTAGAACACAGAATAGAATAATAGAGTCGGAAGGGACCTTAGAGGTCTTTTATTGAATTTGTTGGAGGCCGTTTTATTGAATCTATTTATTTATTGAAACAAATGCCTTTTATTTTCACATTTCCTCTCCTATTTTAAATCAAACCAGCAAGCTGGACTCAGAAATGCAGCCTGTCTTCCTTGGCAGGACACGGCTGCTTCCCTCTGACCACGATTACTGGTGAATATCAAGTCTTAACCGTGGTTTTGTCAAACAATCCTTGGTCTCTATAAGGAAGAGGTTGAAGCAGAAATGTGCCACACTGCCATGGGTGCAACAGAGAGAGGGGGGAGAGAGAGAGAAGAAAGAAAAAAGAGAGAGAGAGAGAGGAGGGAGAGAGAGGAGAGAGAAGAAAGAAAAAAGAAAGAAAGAAAGAGAAAGAGAGGAGAGAGAGAAGAGAGAGAAAGAGAGAGAGAGGAGGAAGAGAGAGGAGAGAGAGAGAGAGAGGAGAGAAAGAGAGAGGAGAGAAGAGAGAAAAGAAAGAAAGAGAGAGAGAGGAGAGAGAGAAAGAGGGGAAAGAGAGAAGAGAGAAAAGAGAGAGAGAGAGGAGGGAAAGAGAGAGGGGGGAGAGAGAGGAGAGAGAGGAGAGAGAAAAAAGAAAGAAAGAAAGAAGAAAGAGAAAGAGAGGAGAGAGAGAAGAGCGAAAAGAAAGAAAGAGAGAAAGAGAGGAGGGAGAGAAAGAGAGAGAGAAAGAGAGAGAGAGGAGAGAAGAGAAAAAAGAAAAAGAGAGAGGAGAGAGAGAAGAGAGAAAAGAGAAAAGGAAAGAGAGAGAGGAGAGAGAGGAGAGAGAAAAAAGAAAGAAAGAAAAAAGAAAGAGAAAGAGAGGAGAGAAAGAGAGAGGAGAGAGAGAAGAGAGAGAAAAAAGAGAGAGAGAGAGGAGGGAAAGAGAGAGGGGGAGAGAGAGAGGAGAGAGAGAAAGAGAGGAGAGAAAGAGAGAGGAGAGAAGAGAGAAAAGAAAGAAAGAGAGAGAGAGAGGAGAGAGAGAAAGAGAGAGAGAAAGAGAGAGAGAGGAGAGAAGAGAAAAAAGAAAAAGAGAGAGGAGAGAGAGAAGAGAGAAAAGAAAAAAGAAAGAGAAAGAGAGGAGAGAAAGAGAGAGGAGAGAGAGAAGAGAGAGAAAAGAGAGAGAGAGAGAGGAGGGAAAGAGAGAGGGGGAGAGAGAGAGGAGAGAGAGAAAGAGAGGAGAGAAAGAGAGAGGAGAGAAGAGAGAAAAGAAAGAAAGAGAGAAAGAGAGGAGGGAGAGAAAGAGAGAGAGAAAGAGAGAGAGAGGAGAGAAGAGAAAAAAGAAAAAGAGAGAGGAGAGAGAGAAGAGAGAAAAGAAAAAAGAAAGAGAAAGAGAGGAGAGAAAGAGAGAGGAGAGAGAGAAGAGAGAGAAAAGAGAGAGAGAGAGAGGAGGGAAAGAGAGAGGGGGAGAGAGAGAGGAGAGAGAGAAAGAGAGGAGAGAAAGAGAGAGGAGAGAAGAGAGAAAAGAAAGAAAGAGAGAGAGAGAGGAGAGAGAGAAAGAGGGGAAAGAGAGAAGAGAGAAAAAAGAGAGAGAGGAGGGAAAGAGAGGGGAGAGAGAGGAGAGAGAGGGGAGAGAAAAAAGAAAGAAAGAAAAAAGAAAGAGAAAGAGAGGAGAGAGAGAAGAGGGAAAAGAAAGAAAGAGAGAAAGAGAGGAGGGAGAGAAAGAGGGGAAAGAGAGAAGAGAGAAAAAAGAGAGAGAGGAGGGAAAGAGAGGGGAGAGAGAGGAGAGAGAGGGGAGAGAAAAAAGAAAGAAAGAAAAAAGAAAGAGAAAGAGAGGAGAGAGAGAAGAGGGAAAAGAAAGAAAGAGAGAGAGAGAGGAGAGAGAGAAAGAGGGGAAAGAGAGAAGAGAGAAAAAAGAGAGAGAGGAGGGAAAGAGAGGGGAGAGAGAGGAGAGAGAGGGGAGAGAAAAAAGAAAGAAAGAAAAAAGAAAGAGAAAGAGAGGAGAGAGAGAAGAGGGAAAAGAAAGAAAGAGAGAAAGAGAGGAGGGAGAGAAAGAGAGAGAGGAGAGAGGGGGGAGAGAGAGAGAGGAGAGAGGAGAGAGAGAGAAAGACAGAAAGAAAAAAGAGAGAGGAGGAAGAGAAAGAGAGGAGAGGGAGAGAATAAATAGATATAGATGATTGATACAGATAGATGGGTGTGTGGGTGGATGGATGGATGGAGAGAGAGAAAGAGAAAGAGAAAGAGAGAGGGGGGAAGGTGGGAGGGAGGGTGAGGGGGGGGCTAGACACAGAGGCAGGGACAGAAAACACCTGTTTCCCCATTTTGTAAGCATGGAAAAAATCAACCTAGAAATAAGGAGAAATTTCTTGACAGTAAGAACAATCAACCAGTGGAACAACTTGCCACCAAAAGTTGTGGGTACTTCATCACTGGAGGCTTTTAAGAACCAAACCGAACTGAACCGAACCGAACAGAGCAGTTCTTTATTGGCCAAGTGTGGTTAGAAACACAGGGAATTTGTCGTCGGTGCCAGAGTGCCGGAAACCCAAAGACGAACTGGCCCGAGCATATGCCCAGTTTGGGCACTCGGTGCCGAAAAGGTTCGCCATCACCAGTATAGAGTCTCTGAGCAGGGGGTTGGATTAGAAGACCTCCAAAGTCCTTGCTACTCTGCTATTCTGTTACGAGTTGTAAAAAAGGTCTTAAAACGAGGCCATAACTCACTTAACGACTCCCTTGCGTAACAATAGCAATTTTGGAGGCTCCATTATGGCCATAAGTCATGGACTGCCTCTATTTATTTTAGAGTACGAGGTTGCTTCCTTACACATTTACATCTGTAAGATGGAAAGTTGCAAGTCTTTCTTTTTATATATATATTTCTTCGTTTATCCCTTCTCTATTCTTTTCTTTCTTTCCCCCCCCCCCTTTCTTCCCTTTTAATTCCTTTCCTCCCATTGTTTTTTCCCCCCTTTGGCAATTTTCAATTTGACCTCTTTTTTTTTTTAATTTAACCAAGTTGTTGTTTAAAAAAAAAAATCCAACAAACAATCATCATAGCGTCCAGAAAAACGGGGCTTCGTTTTATCAAGTCCGGTTCCAGCAGGGCCCAATCACAGGCCAACATCCTGGCCTGTCCCCCTTCTGACATCTCCCCTGACCCATCTTCTCCTTAAACAGACCAGCATTGCCCTTGATTGTCTCCGCTGGGGTTAATTTTTCCCCAAAGTAGCTAAGCCGTAACGTGAGGGCTGGCACGGAGCAGTGATGGATGGACGGCTCAGTGTTCCCTGAATCTGGGGTCACCTTGATCCTCCCAGCTGTTCGGCAAGCTTTGCTCGGATCAGGAAAAGAAACAAAAAAAGCAGAATTACACACACCCCGTTTGCAAAATCAGAATTTCATGTCACGTAATCTGGGCTGGGTTGGGGGGGTAGTTTAGGCCATCGACGAGGCAAAATGGAGGGTTGAAATTATTGCAAATGAATCAAATAACAGGATATAGGTAGAACCAGTGCTGGGCTGCTGCCGATTCGCACGAACCCGTAGTTCCAACAATCAGCTGGCTCCACCCACCCACCCCTGTCCTATTCTTCCCTATATGTTCTTTCTGGCTCAGCTGATTCGCGCGGCACAGCTGATTTGTGCGCCTCCGCTGTTCTACTTACCGACGCTGCCTTAGAAGGTAAATATCTGAGCTTCAAATTGCTGTATTTTGAACACTGCGCACAAAGGTGTTAGGCTCACGCATGTGCAAAACGCTCCACCACTAACCCAGTTGCAGCCCACCACTGGGTAGACCTCAACGTACGACCACAATTGAGCCCAGAATTTACCCTGCGCAGCGATGTGTTAAATGAGTTTTGTCCCATTTTACGACGTTTCTCGCCCGAATCCCTGCGGTTCTTAAATTAGTCGTTAAATTAGTGTTAAGTGAACCAGGTTTCCCCCACTGGCTTTGCTTGTCAGAAGGTCGCAAAAGGGAGATCACGTAACTCCGGGACACTGCAACCGTCATCAATGTGAGTCAGTGGTCAAGCATCCGAATGTAAAGCACCTGACCGTAGGGATGCCGCAAGGGTCATATGTCTGAAAAAACGGTCATAAGTCACTTTTTCCAGTGCCATTGTGACATTGAACGGTCACTAAATGAACTGTTGTAAGTTGAGGACTACCTGTAACAGAGTTGGGAGAGGCGTTGGAGGTCTTCTAGTCCCATGATGGCGAATCTATGGCATACGTGCCACAGGTGACAGACATAGCCATATCGGTGGGCACGTGAGCTCAGCTCTGGGCCTTCTGGGCCCACCAGAAGTACGGAAACAGACTGTTTCCTGCCTCGGGAGGACCTCGGGGGGTGATGGGGAAGGCCCGTTTTTCTTTCTTTCCAGCCTCCAGAGCCTTTCTAGGAGACTGGGGAGGGCAAAAACGGCCTTTCCCCCCACCCTGGAAGCCCTCTGAAGGCCAGAAATGGCCCGTTTGCCAATTTCCGGTGGGATCAGAAGTCCTTTTTTTGTGTCCTCAGCCTCCAGAGCCTTTCTAGGAGTCTGGGGAGGGCAAAAACGGCCTTCCCCCCCACCCTGGAAGCCCTCTAAAGGCCAGAAATGGCCCGTTTGCCAATTTCCGGTGGGACCAGAAATCCTTTTTTTTTTTTTTTGCTGTCCCCAGCCTCCAGAGCCTTTCTAGGAATCTAGGAAGTTGGCAAACGGGCCATTTTTGGCCTCCGGAGGGGTGGGGAAGGCTCTTTTTGCCTTCCCCAGACTCCTAGAAAGGTTCTGGAGGCTGGAGACAGCGAAAAACGGGCCTACTGTGCTATCGCGTGTCAGGAGCAGGGTGCATAGAATTATGGTCATGGGCATGCATGTGCATCACACACACACACACACACACACACACACACACACCGCTCCTGGAACGCGATGGCAAAAAGGTTATTTACTTCCCCCATCCCAATTCTAAAGACAGGACGTTGACCTTTTCGGACATAATAGGATTAACCCACCACCATTAGAAGAGCAAAACACACCAAGCTCACTACATTGCACAACCCCTAGGAGCATTTCAGAAACTGTACAAAAATCCTTGCACTCTTCAAGCTAGTGTTATGGCCCGCCAATGGCCAGCAGAGCTGGCAGCAGATTCAGACAGTGAGGAGGTTGGGGAGGAACGTGGGCCAGTCCTGGAGACTGGGGAAGGCTTAGATGAGGGCTCTGCATCGGAGGCAGAGAGGGGGCCAAGGCCATCTGGGAATTCTTTGCTGCCTCCGAAGTCTGACATCAGCGAGGCAGAAGAACAACAGGAGCCTGTTCCCAGTGTATGCATGTGCAGAGCTGCCGGGAGACAAGAACAGTTAAGACAAAAGGGGCGAATCAGGAGTAAGGCTTGGAGATGATTGGCCCCTCCCACAAGACATAAAAGAGGAGCTTTTGCAGGAAGCAATTAGTTCATCTGGTCGGTTCGAGCTTTGGAACGTTGTTTGACTCTGTGCTAAGTTTGGCCTTGCCCTGCGTGTGGCAATTAGTTCTCTGGCAGCGTTCCAAGGAAGATAAGGTGGGTGTTTATGAACATTCCCCTGAAAGACTGTTTGTGAAGCCTTTCGGAGTGTGAATGATGATAATTCACAGCCGTATGAATAAAAGAGGTTTCCCGGGACTAATATTGTGCTTTATGCCTTCTAACAAAGCCTCAGTCAGAACAGCTAGTTGGTCAGCTGCCCCAGAACCCCATGCTGGTTTTGATCAATAAATGGACCTTCTTTCCGATCAGCCTCCATTTTATTTCAGACAAATGGTTATCCAACCTCTTCTTAAAAAATCCCAGTGTTGGAGCATTCACAACTTCTGGAGGCAAGTAGTTCCACTGATTAATTGTTCAAACTGTCAGGAAATTTCTCCTTAGTTCTAAGTTGCTTCTCTCCTTGATTAGTTTCCATCTGTTTCTTCTTGTCCTGCCTTCAGGTGTTTTGGAGAATAGCTTGACTGCCTCTTCTTTGGGGCAGCCCCTGAGATATCGGAACACTGCTATCATGTCACCCCTAGAACGGTGCTAAAAAAAGTGACCCGTGGCTGTTTTTCATACTTACAATCATTGCAGTATCCTTCATAGTCACATGATCAAAATCCAGTCCCTTGGCAACTGGCATATATTTCCATTGCTCAGCAAGACAGTTTTTAAATGAGTTATGCCCCCCATTGCATGATCTTTCTTGCCACCGTCGTTAAGCAAATCACTGCAGCTGTTAAGCTAATATCTCGGCTGTTAAGTGAATCTAGCTTCCTCATTGACTTCCTCGCATGACCCCCGGGACACTGCAACCGTCACAAATCCATGCCAGTTGCCGAGCCTCTGCAATTTTGATCACGTGACCACGCGGATGTGGCAACGGCCATGTCAAAAATAAAGTTCCTTTTTTTTAAGTGCCGTTGTAACTCCGAACGGTCACTAAATAAATCATCGTAAGTTGAGGGCTAACTGTAGCTGCTAGGTGTCAATACCGACTCGATGACACATCAGCAATCATATTATCGTGTTTCCCTGAAAATAAGACCCTGTCTTATATATTTTTTTTGAACCCTGAAATAAGCACTTGGCCTTATTTTCAGGGAGGTTTTATTATTTTGGGGCGCATGGAGCAAGACGGGGCTCCCTCTTGCCGTCTTACCCGATTTCCAGCTCTGTCTGGATCGGCTGTGCATGCATTTAAATATTTTCAGGGAGGGCTTATTTTAGGGGAAACAGGGTAGGCAGATGTCTATATATTATTTTTGTTTATTTATTCCATTTTTATAGCCGCCCGTCTCAAGCCAGGGACTTTGGGAAGCAATACAAACATCTATATACAAATATTACGTATTTATGAAAAAAGCTTCGGGGGGGGGGGGAATAGCTTGAAGGAACAACCTGCAAAATTGCAAATGAAACTGTTTGCAAAGGAAACGGGGGACGGGGGGGGGGCATCATAAGGCAGAGATGTTGAAAGGTGAACATCTCAACCCCATTTGCGATTTTGATGAGCCGCGAAAAATGAGAAAGGAAAAACCGACCGTCGGTTCCTCGACTTAATAGAAGGAGAATCTCTTTGCTTGGCTGATTCTCCCCAATACAGGCTGAATAGAAAAAGAAACCAAAAAATTTTCCAGTTTAACCTGTTCTGACTCAGCTCCCCAAGCACGACAAACCGTCTGAAGCCAACTCAAAAGATTCTTTTTATAAAGCAGCCCTGGCAAAAAGTTTCTCTCTCACCGCACGCTAACAAGTCCTTCCGGCAGGGAGATGATTAGTTGTCTGCCCCATCTATTCATCTCTACCCCCTGCCTTTTATCTCCAAAGCTAGGGTGGGGCTTTGGTAGCAGCAGTGGATCTTCCGTCCCGAGGACCGGCCCATAGATTTCCACTGCTCTCCTCTCCTCTGCCTTCTGTGCATCCATGCATTGGGACCCAGTTGTTCCTCCTCTTCCTCATCAGCCACCTCCAGACCTGGGGGCTGTTGACTCTCCATCTGAGGGCTGACGGACGGCCCAATCTCTGTCTCTTTCTCTCTGCCAGCTCCATTCCCTCTTCCCCCTCGCAGCTCTCAGAGTAGCCTTGATGCTGACCCTGACTTCCACGCCGCCTCCTCCTCCTCCTCCTATGATTCGGCTGCTGGAGGGGCCGGCGGCCAACAGGCCAAAACAGGGAAATTCGAGCGGTAAAAGAGACTTGGGGAAACGGCAAATAAATTGGAATTTCCAGGCCTGTTTTCGAAATATCCAAAATGGCACTGCAGATCTTCACACACACACAAAGATTACACATCTATGCGCGACATTGCAACCCACCCAAAGAAAAGGAGCAGGCTTTCCACTGAAAGAGAAGAGGAAGTCCTCGACGTACAACCATTCATTTGGTGACCATTTAAAGTTACATAGGGCCTTTTTTTTTCTCAGTGGGACGACTCTCTAAAAAAACAGTACCGTTGAGTTTCGAGATTGCTTTGGGGGCCGAATTCTTGAAAACACTGGTAGTCCTCAACTTACAAATGTTCATTTCGAAGTTACAATGGTGCTGAAAAATCATAGAACAGCTTGCCTCCAGAAGCTGTGGGCCTCCAACATTGGAGGTTTTTAAGAAGAGATTTGACAACCATTTATCTGATATTGGGTTTGGATGGGGAGAAACAGGCTTCGACTCAACCCCTCCAAGACCGAGTGGCTGTGGCTGCCGGCGTCCCGATATAGCCAACTGACTCCATCGTTGGTTATTGGGGGCGAATCATTGGCCCCCATGGAAAGGGTGCGCAACTTGGACCCACGGCTGTCTTTAGAGGATCATACGACAGCTGTGGCCAGGGGGGCTTTCTATCAGGTTCGCCTGATACGCCAGTTGCGGCCCTTTCTAGATCGGGACTCCCTACGCACAGTCACTCAGGCGCTCATCACGTCTCGCTTGGACTACTGCAATGCTCTCTACATGGGGCTCCCCTTGGGATGCACCCGGAGGCTCCAGCTGGTACAGAATGCAGCCGCGCGGGGGATTATGGGAGCGGCGGGGCGCTCCCATGTGACACCTCTCCTGCGTGAGCTGCATTGGTTGCCGGTGGACTTCCAGGTGCGTTTCAAGGTGTTGGTAATCACCTTTAAAGCGCTCCATGGCTTAGGACCAGGGTACTTACGGGACCGCCTTCTGCCACCAATTGCCTCCCACCGGCCGGTTCGCTCCCACAGAGAGGGCCTCCTCAGGGTGCCGTCAGCCAGACAATGCCGGCTGGCGACCCCCAGGGGGAGAGCCTTCTCTGTGGTAGCCCCCACCCTCTGGAACGATCTCCCTCCAGAACTGAGAACAATTGCCAACCTCCGGACTTTTCGCCGGGCTTTGAAGACTTATCTTTTCCAACTTGCCGGACTTGCCTGATCCCTTCTATTTTTTAAAATTTTTAGAGTTGATTGATCTATTTTAATATTTTTTCTGTTTTAAATTTTCAGCCTAACTTATATTTGTTTTTACTATGATTATAACTTTTATGTACTGGTTTTTTAGTCGGCTGTTCACCGCCCTGAGTCCGTCAGGAGAAGGGCGGTATATAAGTCTAATTAATAAATAATAAATACCGTATTTTCCGGCGTATAAGACGACTGGGCGTATAAGACGACCCCTGACTTTTCCTGTAAAAATATAGGGTTTGGGCTATACTTGCTGTATAAGACGACCTCTCTTCCAACGCACACCAAATAAAAATTAAAAAACATCAACTGGCTCACCCACAATGTAAAAGCAGCTGTGCTAGACCCAAAATGGCCCCTGCAACAAGCAGGAACCTCACACAGCCACAAAAAGCCCAAAAAAACAACTTTCACACTTTACACACACAAAATTCCACATATAGCTTTGTGAGATTTTGTGCGTTTGTGTAGTTAGAGTGAAACACTACAGAAACACACTAAATCTCAGAAAGCTGCACAAATACTATTTTATTTTTATTTTTATTTTTATATGAAAGCTAAATTTAAAACTTCCTAGCCTAAAACTTAGATCTAGCCTTTAAATGGCTAGGTTTAAAAAAGAACAACTAACCCCCGCCCCCCAATTAACTATTTTTTTTAAAGCTCCCAAAGGGGAAAAAACCTTACCCAATAGAAGAGGGGTCTGCAACTTTGGCAACTTTAAGACTTGTAGACTTCAACTCCCAGAATTCCTCAGCCAGCTTTGCTTTGCTGGCTGAGCAATTCTGGGAGTTGAAGTCCACAACTCCCTGCCTGCTTGATTGCAGGCAGGGAGATTCAGTTGCTTGCTGATGCAATGGATTGCAGGCAAGGCTAGCAGCTAAGGTAAGCAAGCTGGAGGGGGGGGGATTTTTGCTACCTACCAATTAGCAGGCAAAAATTAGCAGCTGGGATGGCCAGCGTGGTGTAAAAGGGAAGTTTTTCCCTTTTACACAGGGCTTGCGTGTAACTCAGCTGATTAGCGGCAACTCAGCAGGCAATTCAGCTTGGCTCCTTAGAGCCATTTAAGGCTGGTCAAAGCCTTTCGGGCTGGTCTGCCTGGTTACAGGAGACCGACACCCGGCGTATAAGACGACCCCCGACTTTTGAGAAGATTTTTGCATGTTAGAAAGTCGTCTTATACCCCGGAAAATACGGTAATAAATAAATAAAAAATATGGTCTAGGCCAGGGATGGCTAACCTTTTTGCCGTTGCATGCCAAAAGTGGGGGGAGCGCGGGGAGGTTCCCCACATGTGTGCCCACACCCATAATTCAATGCAGCCTGACCCCGCGCATGAGTGCATGCCCCCCCCCGTGTCCCCCCTGCTTTTAACACGTGATGGCCCGGTAGGCCCGTTTTTCACCCTCCCCAGGCTCCAGAGGCTTTCTAGGAGCCTGGGGAGGGCGAAAACGGCCTCCCCAACCTCCAGAGGCTGGAAACAGCCCACTTCCCAACTTTCAGTGGGAATGGAAGGCCCAAAAGTCAGCTGGCTGGCTGGAGGTGAGCTATGGCAATGCTTGCCCGCCCACTGATATGGCTCCGTTTGCCACCTGGGGCACCCGGGCCATAGGTTCACCATCATGTGGCACACGGAGCCATATCTCTGGGCACGTGAGAGTTGCCCTTGCTCGACTCCAGCACGCATGCGTGGGCTGGCCAGATGATTTTTGGGCTTTCTGGGCCCACCGGAAGTCAGGAAATGGGCCGTTTCCAGGCTCTGGAGAGCCTCCGGGGGGTGGGAAAGGCTGTTTTCGCCCTCCCCAGGCTCCAAGAAAGCCTCTGGAGACTGGGGAGGGCAAAAAACGGGCCTTCTGGTTCCACTATGCCATCACATGACAAAAGTAGGGGTCGTGTGGGGGGTTCATGTGGGGGGTGGGGGGGTCACATTGAATTTTGGGTATGAAGGTTAGCCATCACTGATCTAGGCCTATGTCATTTCAGATCGTCCTCAAATTAAAACCACAACTGAGCCCCAAATTTCCATTGCTAAGCACGGCCATGCTTAACTTAATTTTTTCCCCACCCCTGTAGGGCTGGCTTGCATCCTGCGACCGGCACGTAGTGCCAACAACGGTCCCTTTGCAATCTGCTCTCTCCCTCCCCCCTCCCCCCCCCACCGCCACCCTCCTTCTGCTGTGCTTCACGCTTGACATTAATCCTCCAATCGGGCTTTTAATTAGAAACCCCAAGATTGGAAAATAAACCCCAGCCGTGTGTGTGTGTGTGTGTGTGTGTTTTTTCAAAAAACAAAAATGAAATAAACAAATCTGCTTTTCCAGATGTCTCCGAGCCAGCGCAGCAATCCCAGAACAGACCCTTGATACCGTTTATTATTAATGTTTTTCAATTTATTAGTTGGAGAAAAAAATAATAATAATAAAAAGACGAAAGGCCGCTCTGTCGTACCAATGCCCCAGGCAGGTTCTCTCGGCGTAGGCTCTTGCGTTTCCTCTGCCACAACGAAGAGGCATTCTCAGAAATGGGGAATTTATTTATAAAGTTCTCGTCCTCCTCAGTGGTGGGTTGTCTCCGGTTCGGACCGGTTCGCACGAATCGGTAGTAAAACCGGCGGGAGGCCCCGCCCACCGCCCCGGATGTCGTTATCAGTGATCTGCACATGCGCAGAAGCTTCTCTGCATGCCCCACAGCAAGGCACGTGCGCGAGTGAAGCGATCGTGCTCACGCGATCCTGTTGTGAACCGGTGGTAAAGGTAAGGGGTCCTCCTCCGCGTCCTCTTGCCTGCAAACTCCACTCTCTTGTAGCACTGATGTGGTTACTCAGTGGTGGGTTTGCCCGCGCTTCGCTCGCGTGCATGCCAAACCTGCGCTCCACGCGAGCGGAGTGTGTTACGGAACAGCTGAGACGCAGCAATCCGCTCTACCGCGCCTTTCAGCTGAGCTAAAAAACAACCAAATATAAGATACATATAACGCAGGGACGGGCGGGAGAGCCAATCTAACCATCAGAGAGAACCAGTTCGTTCTCAGCTCACCATCATTGCTACCGATTCACCCGAACCGGGACGAATCGGTCGAAATCCACCACTGGATATTACCCAGTTGGGTCATGAAACATCGGCAAGAAAACCACCAAATTCTAGGACCCCACAAATTCAACTCTGAAATATTCTCATCTATCGGTATATTCACACATTCACACACAGACACTTCTCTCAATCCTCTTTATCTGTGGGGGGAAAAAATGATCGGTGCTTGTCTGAAAGATCAAAAAGAAAAGTTCAAATTCCAATTCATTTGGAGGTCATTACCAAATCGCAAAGAAAATTTGGGTTGCTTTTTATTATTATTATTATTCCAGCTTTATTTTTTTATTACTATTTAATATTTTATTATTATAAATATTATTATATTATATTACTACTACTAATAATAATTAATATTAATAATAAAAATAAATAATTATTTATTATTTTATTATTATTATTATTATTATTCCAGCTTTATTGGTCAGGTCTGTGAATTAAAACTGTGAGGACTAGAAGCATGGAAAATCCTATTTTGGTATGTGTTGCACAATGGGAGTTGAGTAACAATCAGGTCAGGTTAATCCTGCCTGAATGCACTCAGACCTGCATTTCCCAACCTTGACAATTTTAAGACATGTGGGCTTCCACTTCCAGAATTCCCCAGCCAGCCTGCTTTAAGATAGATGGACTTCCACTCCCAGAATTCCCCAGCCAGCCTGCTTTAAGATGGGTGGACTTCCAGTCCCAGAATCCCCCAGCCAGCCTGCTTTAAGATGGGTGGACTTCCAGTCCCAGAATCCCCCAGCCAGCCTGCTTTAAGATGGGTGGACTTCCAGTCCCAGAATCCCCCAGCCAGCCTGCTTTAAGATGGGTGGACTTCAACTCCCAGAATTCCCCAGCCAGCCTGCTTTAAGAGAGGTTGACTTCCACTCCCAGAATTCCCCAGCCAGCCTACTGCCTAGGGAATTCTGGGAGTTGAACTCCATCCATCGTAAAACTGCATAGATTGAGAAACACAGATTTAATTTACTAGCTCTCAGGCTGACCTCATTGTTAGAATGCAAAGAGCTTCTTAATGAATGCATTCGGTATCGCAAAGATTTGGCCTAAATAAATATTAATTTTTCTGGTCTACCTTTGTCTTTGATTCGGTAAGAATCTTTCTGCCGTCCCCAGCACATTTCAACGCAAATGTAAATACACAAACACACAGAGAAACACACACACACACCAGAGACCCCGTCAGCCTCTTCTCCTCATAACAAAAAACCTTGAAACTTCTAACGAGGCAAAAGGGACGCTTTAATGATTCCTCATGCCAGCGGCAGTGTTTTTAATTATAATCGCAATTATCTGTTTGATTTACACTCCTCTGTTATTGCTTTGTTTCTCCATGCCTCCGTGAGAATTTATTCTTTTTTTTTTTTCTTTCTTTCTTTTTTCTTCTTGTATTTTTGGACCCACCGATGATAAAATCTTTTCCAGCCTGCTACTGAAACCGTCTTCTCTTTTTGGTGCATTTCTTTATTTAATCAATTTACATAGCATCCCACCAACCGCGAATCCGTGCGGCAGATACTATTCAAAAAGAAAGCATGATGCAACCAGAGGAGCCATTCGCAATGGAAGAGAATCTGTGTAGTTCAGAATTGGACTACCTGTATTATGTACTCCTGCTTGGACGGGGGCTGGGGTGGGGTCAGACTAGATGACCGACAGCAGTGATGGGTAACCTTTTTGCCGTCGGGTGCCAAAAGCTGGGAGAGCGCAAAGGGCTCACGCGCATATGTGCCCACACCCATAATTCAATGCCCCCCCGTGCTCCACCCCCCTCCGCATGTGTGCGCGACCTCCCCCCACACCCCGTTTTGGGCCTAGCAGGCCTCCCTGAAGCCCATTTCCAGACTTCTGGTAGTCCTCCTTTTTCACCCTCCTCAGACTCCAGAGGCTTTCTTGGAGCCTGGGGAGGGCAAAACAGCCTCCCCTGCCACCTAGAGGCCTTCCGGAGGTCGGAAATGGCCCGTTTTCCAACTTCCAGGGAAATGGGCCAGTTTTCGCCCTCCCCAGGCGCCAGAAGCTTTCTTGGAGCCTAGAGTGGGCAAAAATGGCCTCCCCAACCCTCCCGGAGTCCCTCTGGAGGCCAAAAACGCCTTCCCAGAGCCTCCGCACGAGCCCTATCTGGCATGCAAAACGGGCTGAGTGGAGACTCCTGAGAGGGGAGGGACAGTGTGGGCGGGGCTAGCCGAAAATCAGCTGGGGAGCTGAGCTAGGACAACGGCTCACGTGCCCGCAGATATGGCTTCACATGCCACCTGTGACACGCGTGCCATAGGTTTACCGTCACGGACCTACAGGATCCCTTCTGACTCTGCTAATCTGTTATATATTCTTCCCCTTTGTGGAGACTAGGCACATGGTACGCTGAGTAAACCCAAAGCCTGAACACCCCTTCCTTTTGCCAACACTACCCTTTCTCTAATTCCTCATTTTCCTAATTATAAAAGAAAAAAAAAATTACAATTAGTCCTCAACTTACAACAGTTCATTTAGTGACCATTACAACGGCACTGAAAAAAGAGACTTGTGGCCGTTTTTCACACTTATAACCGTCACAGCATTTCCCCCCCCCATGGTCACGTGATCAAAATTCAGAGACTTGGCAACTGTCTCATATTTATGACGGCTGCAGCGTCCCGGGGTTATGCAATTCCCTTTTGCGGCCTTCTGAGGAAAGGCAATTCACTTAACAATCGTGTGACTAACTTAACCGCGGCGGCGATTCGCTGAACGACGGCGGCAAGGAAGGTCGTAAAACAGGGCAAAATTGACTCAAGAAGTGTTTCACTTAGCGGCAGGGCTTTTGGGCTCCACTGCGGTCGTTAGTCGAGGACTACCTGCCTAATTGCTCTCAGCTGCTTCTGCCATTGATCATTCCTGTTTTCATTTGCATTCCGTGCTGCCATATATATATATATTTTTTTAAATCTTTTGTAGATGATCTATTTTTAAGCTCTCCGGCTAATTTATTGAAATTCATTATTCCTTTTTTCTGGCAGGCTGGTGAAAGGGGTATTTTTTGTCTTTCTGATTGATAAGCAGGAGAGACAATAGTTTATACTGCAAGAATGGAATGGAATGGAATGGAATAGAATAGAATAGAATAGAATAACAGAGTTGGAAGGGGCCTTGGAGGTCATCTAGTCCAACCCCCTGCTTAGGCAGGAAACCCTACACCACTTCAGATAAATGGTTATCCAACCCTTTCTTAAAAACTTCCAGTGTTGGAGCATTCACAACTTCTGGAGGCAAGTTTTTCCACTGATTAATTGTTCTAACTGTCAGGACATTTCTCCTTAGTTCTAAGTTGCTTCACTCCTTCATTAGTTTTCCGTTGCTTCTTGTCCTACCCTCAGGTGCTTTGGAGAATAGCTTGACTCCCTCTTCTTTGGGGCAGCCCCTGAGATATTGGAAGACTGCTATCATCTCACCCCTAGTCCTTCTTTTTACAAGATGTTCAAAAAGAGAGAGATGATGGATGGATGGATGGATGGATGGATGGATGGATGGATGGATGGATGGATGGAGAGATGGAGAGATGGACAGACAGCGGACAGATATACCGGTAGCTAGACTGGTTAGTAGATATGTAGATAGATGATAGATGATAGATAGATAGATAGATAGATAGATAGATAGATAGATAGATAGATAGATAGATAGATAGATAGATAAGACCGAGAACATCAGCCAGAAGATAATGAATGAGATTTCATCGAAACGTCGCTGCAATACTTCCAAAGATATGTTTGCAATTACACGGGAAGAAACCCGAGATATCACCTGTACACATAGATAGATAGATAGATAGATAGATAGATAGATAGATAGATAGATAGATAGATAGATTAGAGAGAGAGAGAGAGAAGTAGATTAGATAGAGAGAGAAATTAGATAGATAGATAGATAGATAGATAGATAGATAGATAGATAGATAGATAGATTAGAGAGAGAGAGAGAAGTAGATTAGATAGAGAGAGAAATTAGATAGATGATAGATGATAGATGATAGATAGATAGATAGATAGATAGATAGATAGATAGATAGATAGATAGATAGATAAGGCCGAGAACATCAGCCAGAAGATGATGAATGAGATTTCATCGAAACGTCGCTGCAATACTTCCAAAGATATGTTTGCAATTACATGGGAAGAAACCCGAGATATCACCTGTACACATAGATAGATGATAGATAGATAGATAGATAGATAGATAGATAGATAGATAGATAGATAGATAGATAAGGCCGAGAACATCAGCCAGAAGATGATGAATGAGATTTCATCGAAACGTCGCTGCAATACTTCCAAAGATATGTTTGCAATTACATGGGAAGAAACCCGAGATATCACCTGTACACATAGATAGATGATAGATAGATAGATAGATAGATAGATAGATAGATAGATAGATAGATAGATAGATAGATAGATTAGAGAGAGAGAGAGAGAGTAGATTAGATAGAGAGAGAAATTAGATAGATAGATAGATAGACAGACAGACAGACAGACAGACAGACAGACAGACAGACAGACAGACAATCAACCCATAATCTCACAAATGCCACTCTGGCCAGCAAACCAAAAATTATTAAATAACTTTTAAAATCCATTAAACGTAAATATAAGGCCTGTCTCTTCTTTTTACACCCCTGGCAAAAATAACGGCTCTTTCCAACAAACATTGATTAAGCCGCCATCCTTAACCTGCTTTCAAGGACGTGTGTTTTCCTCGCCACCTTTTAAAACATCGTTCAAACGGGGTTTTTTTTTTAAAAAAAAAAAAACAAGACAAAGATTGCATGAGTGATTTTTTTTTAATTTTATTTTTTATTATTTTTTTGGTGCCTTGCAAAACCACCTGCCGTGGGCTCTGGATTTTTGGAGAAAAGTAACAGCATAAAGGACAGGGGAGGCTTGGAACTGAGGCTTGTGGTCTGAATTAGAAACAAGTTAAGAGGATTTTCCGGGATCAAAACAACAGCTCAGCAGCTGATCCACCGGTCTCATCCGTGGCCACCACTGAAAAGATGACAAGCCGAATTGGAAGAGCCGTGCCAAAATCTCTTTAAAACCGGCATTCTCACCACAAGGCACCTGTTCTCAAACGGACCCATTTTGGCAATGCGCTGCAGCTGCCAAAAAAGCCAACGCAGTTCTAGGCTGCATCAACAGAGGGAGAGAATCAAGATCATGTGAAGTGTTAATACCACTTTATAAGGCCTTGGGAAGGCCACACTTGGAATAATGGATCCAGTTTTGGTCGCCACGATGTAAAAAAAGATGTGGAGACTCTAGAAAGAGTGCAGAGAAGAGCAACAAAGAGGATTAAGGGAATGGAGGCTAAAATATATGATGAACAGTTGCAGGAACTGGGTATTTCTAGTTTAATGAAGAGAAGGACTAGGGGAGACATGATAGCAGTGTTCCAATATCTCAGGGGTTGCCCCAAAGAAGAGGGAGTCAAGCCATTCTCCAAAGCATCTGAAGGCAGGACAAGGAGCAATAGGTGGAAATTAATCAAGGGGAGAAGCAGAGGTTGAAATCCAGCAGGTTCTCACAGGTTCTGGAGAACCGGTAGCGGAAATTTTGAGTAGTTCGGAGAACCGGCAAAAACCACCTCTGGCTGGCCTCAGGAGTGGGGTGGGAATGGGGATTTTGCAGTATCCTTCCTCTGGAGTGGGGTTTGCAATATCCTTCCCCTGCCACGCCCACCAAGTCACACCATGCACATAGAACCGGTGCTAAAAAAAATTTGGATTTCACCACTGGAGAGAAGCAGTTTAGAACTAAGGAGAAATTTCCTGACAGTGAGAACAATTAATCCGTGGAACTACTTGCCTGCAGAAGTTGTGAATGCTTCAACATTGGAAGTTTTTAAGAAGATGTTGGATAACCATTTGTCTGAAGTGGTGTAGGGTTTCCTGCCTGGGCAGGGGGTTGGACTAGAAGACCTCCGAGATCCCTTCCAACTCTCTTATTCTGTTACAGAATACAGGTAGTCCTCAACTTACAACAATTCATTTAGTGACCATTCAAAGTTACAAGAGATTTGACAACCATTTATCTGAAATGGTCTAGCCGAGTGATGGCTAACCTTTTTGCTGTGCGGGGGGTGGAGGGGGGTGAGGTCATGTCCGTGTGTGGCCACACCCATAATTCAATGCCCCTCCGCGCATGCGTGTGACCCTCCCGCACTCCCCCCACTTTTGGCACAAGATGGCACCGTGGACCAGGTAAGCCCGTTTTTCGCCCTCCCCAGGCACCAGAAGCTGTCTTGGACTCTGGGGAGGGTGGAAACAGCCTTCCCCACATCCCCGGAGGCCTTTCAGAGGCCGAAACGGCCCGTTTCCCGACTTTTGGTGGGACCGGAAGGCCCATTTTTCGCTCTCCTCAGGCTCTAGAGGCTTTCTAGGAGCCTGGGGAGGGTGAAAACGGCCTTCCCCAACCCTCTAGAGAGCCTCCGGAGGCAGGAAACAGCCCGTTTCCTGAATTCCAGTGGGCCCAGAAGACCCAAAAATCAGCTGGCGGAGATATGGCTCTGCTTGCCACCTGTGGCACGCATGCCATAGGTTTGCCATAGGCCTAGACCATTTCATGTAGTCCTCGACTTACGACCCCAATTAAACCCCAAATTTCCATGCTAAGCATGGCCATGCTTAACTTGTGTGAAAACTGGTCTTTATTTTATATGGCTTTTAGCGTGTTATCTATATACAGGTGGTCTTACAACTTACAACCGTTCATTTAGTAACCGTTCAAAGTTACGACGGCACTGACAAAAGGGACCTCCGGCTGTTTTTCAGAGTTACGACCTTTATAGCATCCCCCATGATCACGTCGGCAAAATTCAGATGGTTGGCCACCATCTGACTCATATTTATGTCGGCTGCAGCATCCCGGGGTCATGCGACCTCGTGACAAGCAAAGTCAACGGGGAAACTTAACAGATTCACTTAACAACCGTCTTACTAACTTAACAACTGCAGGGATTCACTTAACAACGGTGATCAGGAAGGTGGAAAAATGGTGAAAGTTTCCACTCAAGAAGTGTTTCGCTTAGGAACAGAAATTTTGGGCTCAATTGTGGTCGTAAATGGGAGGACTGTCTGTATTTATTTCCTGCCCTTTTAGCAAGAGCCTGCATCATTTAACAAGCTTGGATTGGACTCTTGTGTTTTTAGCCCAGAGGTGGGGGTCTCAGCAGGTTCTGACCAGTTCTGGAGAACCGGTAAATACCACCTCTGACTGGCCTGCCCCCATGTATTCTCTGCCTCCCGAGTCCCAGCTGATCGGGAGGAAATGGGGATTTTGCAGTAACCTTCCCCCAGAGTGGGGAGGGAATGGATATTTTACAGTATAATTCCTGTGGAGCGGGGAGGGAATAGATATTTTACAGTATCCTTTCCCTGGAGTGGGGAGAGAATGGAGATTTTACAGTATCCTTCCCCTGGAGCGGGGAGGGAGTATCCTTCCCCTGAAGCGGGGAGGGAATGGAGATTTTACAGTATCCTTCCCCTGGAGTGGGGAGAGAATGGAGATTTTAAAGTATCCTTCCCCTGGAGTGGGGAGGCAATGCAGATTTTACAGTATCCTTCCCCTGGAGTGGGGAGGGAATGGAGATTTTACAGTATCCTTCCCCTGGAGTGGGGAGAGAATGGAGATTTTATAGTATCCTTCCCCTGGAGTGGGGAGGGAATGGAGATTTTAAAGTATCCTTCCCCTGGAGTGGGGAGGGAATGCAGATTTTACAGTATCCTTCCCCTGGAGTGGGGAGGGAATGGAGATTTTACAGTATCCTTCCCCTGGAGTGGGGAGGGAATGGAGACTTTACAGTATCCTTCCCCTGCCACGCCCACCAAGCCATGCCATGCCACGCCCACCAAACCACACCCACAGAACCGGTAGTAAAAAAAATTTTGAAACCCACCACTGTTTTAGCCGGATATTATCTTGCCCCAAATGGATTAAACGATTAAAAATTTGATCACAAATGAATCGGATCGAATCTTTATTGCGCTCACAGACGAGTGGATGTATTGGATCACAAAAAGATTTGGGGAAGGGGACTGCCCTCTGTGCTATCCCATCCCCGATTTTTGGGGGGGGCCTCTGCTTCGGCTGGGTGAGGTTTTCATCCGAAACGAAGCATTTCTCCAGGCGGAATTTATAAACGGAATTTATATTTCCCCCAGCTCATCCATCCCTTGATGTCTCCAGCAATTAGTCTGCTTGCGTTGCCTATTTAAAGACGGCCTGTGCAAATTTCAGTCCGTCTGTATTTTAAAAAAGAGAGAGATTTAATTGCAACCCAGAATGGAGGAGTCTGGAGGAATGAAAAGAAGAATGTGGCTTGGATGACATTTAAAAAAAAATCATTCTAAAGATGAAAAGATGCTGCAGAGGAAGTTCCCGGCTGAGGAAAGGGAAAAACGGTGGCAGGATTTGGGTTTAGCCTAGAGAAAAGAAGGACTAGAGGGGATATGATAGCAGCGTTTCAATATTTGGGGGGGCCGCCACAAAGAAAAGGAGGGGAGTCCATTTATTCTCCAAGCAAGCACCCAAAGGTAAGACAAGAAACAACGGATGGAAACTAATCAAGGAGAGAAGCAACCAGGAATTAAGGAGAAACTCCTCGATGGTGAGAACAATTAACCAGTGGAACAGCTGGCCACCTGAAGTTGTGGGTGCTTCATCTCTGAAGGTTTTAAGAAGAAATTAGACAGTCCCTTGTCAGCTCTATTCTATTCTATTCTATTCTATTCTATTCTATTCTATTCTATTCTATTCTATTCTATTCTCAATAAAGATCCTAATTCTATTCTATTGTATTCTAATTCTTTTCTTTTCTGTACCGTTCCGCTCCGTTCCGTTCCGTTCTAAATATTCTGTTCTGTTCTGTTCTAATTTCTATTTCATTCTATTCTATTCTAAATATTCCATTCCATTCCATTCTATTCTAATTCTTATTGCTATTCTATTCTATTCTATTCTATTCTATTCTATTCTATTCTATTCTATTCTATTCTATTCTATTCTATTCTAATTCTTATTCTTATTCTTATTGCTATTCTATTCTCAATAAAGATCCTAATTCTATTCTATTCTAATTCTTTTCTTTTCTGTTCCATTCCATTCCGTTCTATTCTAAATATTCTGTTCTGTTCTAATTTCTACTTTATTCTATTCTATTCTAAATATTCCATTCCATTCTATTCTATTCTAATTCTTATTGCTATTCTATTCTATTTTATTCTCAATAAAGATTCTAATTCTATTCTATTCTATTCTATTCTATTCTATTCTATTCTATTCTATTCTATTCTATTCCATTCCATTCCATTCCATTCTATTCTATTCCATTCCATTCCAATTCCAATTCCAATTCCAATTCTAATTCTAATTCAATTCTTATTGCTATTGCTATTGCTATTCTACTCCACTCCACTCCACTCCACTCCACTCCACTCCACTCCATTCTAATTCTAATTCTAATTCTAATTCTTTCTAATTCTAATTCCTATTCTTTATTCCTATTCTTCTCTTTACCAGCTCTGCAAAAGCTCTCCACGTGTCAAACCCAGACTTTTTTTTTTGTTGTTAAGCTGAAATTTTTCCCACAGGAGTCCTGCTGGTGTGAAAAAGGATCAATAGACAAGCTGATAGCTACCAGGAGAAAAAAGAACTTGTCAAAAATTCCAGGGTAGCTGATGCAGAGAAAGTCCTAACCGTGCGCCCCGCTGTTACCTGGCAGGTTAAAAGCTGATTTTTCTCACTCTATCAAAAAACAAAACCCAAAAAAAAATATCTCAGACTTCCAACCTTGCCGGTCACGCTTAGCTAACCGGCTGCAATCTTGCCCTACTTATGATACTTTTCCCCAGCCTGGGGGAGCAAAGAATAGGGGGCCTTTCTGGCC
The DNA here is from genome assembly GCA_030761175.1 of Masticophis lateralis. NCBI lineage: Eukaryota > Metazoa > Chordata > Lepidosauria > Squamata > Colubridae > Masticophis > Masticophis lateralis. The sequence continues at coordinate 4,466,957 of JAUDYJ010000001.1, read as the reverse complement.
GAGGAGGATGGGAATTGTAGTTAGCCTCTCCGAAAAGCATCAGTGGAAATCAGTTTGGGAGATACAGGTAAGTCCTCGACTTACGACCGCAGCTCGAGTCCAACATGTATGTTGCTAAGCGAGACACTTGCCTCGTAAGACGCTTCACCCCATTCTGCGATCTTCCTCGCCACCGCCGTTAAGCGAATCACTGCCGTCGTTCAATGAGTAACGCAGTCGTTCAGCGAATCCGGCTTCCCCATTGGCTGTGCTCGTCAGGAGGTCGCAAAAGGGAATCAATCACATGACACACACACACACACACACCCAGGGACATTGCGACCGTCGTAAATACAAATCTGTTGCCAAACTGCCTGAATTTTTGACCACATGACCGTGGGGGGGATGCCGCAACGGTGTGAAAAACAGTCATAAGTTATTCTTTTTCCGTGAGGTCGCAACTTTGAACGGTCGCTAAACGTACTGTCGTAAGTTGAGGACTACCTGGTTTTAATTCAGGGCCAAGGATGTTTGCTGTGATTCAGAGGTTCTTTAGAGAGGCTGCATTTGAGGCAGAATCAAAGACGAGAAAGGATATTTAAAGATCAGCTAGTCCAGCCCAAGAAGGGATGCATTGCTACAGCGCCCATTATATTTAATTGCATTGTAAGCCGCCCTGAGTCTCCGGAAAAGGGCGGCGTATAAATCAAACCAATAAATAAATTATATTTAGGAGCAAGTGAACAACTGCTCACAAGTTGAGGACAGAGATTTATTATTTATTTTTTTAAACTTTCTTTAAAAAATCTTTTTTAAAGATCTTTCTTTCTTCCTTTCTTTTTTTGAGCAGAGTGCTGGTCGTTTCCTATCTTATACAATTAGTCCAATTCAAATACGTTTTACTCAAATTACAATTTTTGCCAATATCGTCTTCCCCCTTTCCTTTTTTTTTAAATATTTGAATATATACTTGCATATATAAACACCTTCTTCATTTATCCTTAAATTCTAACTTTGCTAGTTGTACATATTTGTCCTCTTTTATTCGTTAACAATTCGTTCTTTTTCCTAATATTTTTATGTTGGTTTGTTCAGCGCTGCCTTTCTTCCACTTCATCATCTTTTTTTTATTGTACAGCAATCTTTCTCCTCAAACCTAGCCTCTCCCTCTTCCCTCTTCTCCTTCCAACTTTATTTCTCCACCTTCTTCTTCTCTTCTCTATTTTCCCTTCCTTCTCCTTCTCCTCCTCTCTTTCCCCCCCGTCTTACCTTCTACTCTGCTTTCCCTTCCCTTCCTGAGGACAGAGAATTTCATTCTATACAGGATGTACAGTGACAATAAAGGTGTTGAACTCTGAATTTCGATGGTTTGAAGAAAATTTGCATCCCTTATCCAGACGTGGCCTTTACTTAATTTAACCATCAGTTCGCCCAGGACCGAAAATGTGAGTGCGTGCACCTCTCCCACACGTGTGTGGCCTTCCACATATGCACATGTGTTGGACACGCCGGAACATGGCTTCGAAAACGTGGCTTAATAGGACGGCATAGCGCCGAGGCAGGTGAGCGGGCCACCCAGAGGGCATCCACAATGGCAGTGATTCTCCCAAACTGTTGAATCCCACAACTGCCCTTATCCCAAACATTGAAGAACCGTAGCCTCTTCAATGTATAAATGAGGGTTTGTCAACCTGGACACCTTTAAAAGGTGTGGACCAATTCCCAGAATTCCCTAGCCAGTGACACTGGCTGGGGAATTCTGGGAGTTGAAGTCCATACCTCTTAAAGTTGCAAAAGTTGCACAGGTTGAAAACCACTGATAATATAAATGAATTTGTGCAACCTCCCTGCTAGGAATAAAATTATTTCATCGGAGTTAACAGCTGGCCAAGAAATAAATGCACAATTGCCTTTAATCCGTACCTCTGTCTACCTATTTATATAAGCCATTCTTGCAAGGAATCAAAGCCCAGATTGAAAAAAAAATGTAGCTATAGAAGAAATTCTTAACCATTATAAATTCGCCAAACCACCTTCTAACCAAAGGGCAAGGGTCGGCCTCAAAATGTCAACATCTCTCTATTATGTTTAAATATATACATTTTTAGTTGAAGATTTTTTTTTCTTTGCAGAGTCAAAAGGCTACCAAGAAAAGTAAAGAAGAAAATAAGAAAGAGAGAAGAAAAAAGAAAATTTTGGAGGATGTCTCTGGGCCAATCACCAGGAGATGGGAAGTTTGTATTCCACCCTCCTTATCCTGCTCTGTGACTGTCATAAAGATTTGATTTGAGAGAAGAAAATGAAAAAAGAAAGAAGAGGAACGAAGGAAGAAAGGAGAAGGGAGAGAGGGAGGAAAGGAAGCACATGGGAAGGGGAAGAAAGGAAGGAATCAAGGAAGGAAGGAAGGGGGGAGAAGGGAGGAAGGAAGGAGAGAAATGGGAATGAGAAGGAAGGAAGGAGGAGGGAGGGAGGGAGAAAGGAAGGAAAGCAATGGGAATGAGAAGGAAGGAAGGAAGGAAGGAAGGAAGGGGGGAGAAGGGAGGAAGGAAGGAGAGAAATGGGAATGAAAAGGAAGGAAGGAGGAGGGAGGGAGGGAGAAAGGAAGGAAAGCAATGGGAATGAGAAGGAAGGAAGGAAGGAAGGAAGGAAGGAAGGAAGGAAGGAAGGAAGGAAGGGGGGAGAAGGGAGGAAGGAAGGAGAGAAATGGGAAGGAGGAAGGAAGGAGGAGGGAGGGAGGGAGAAAGGAAGGAAAGCAATGGGAATGAGAAGGAAGGAAGGAAGGAAGGAAGGGGGGAGAAGGGAGGAAGGAAGGAGAGAAATGGGAATGAGAAGGAAGGAAGGAGGAGGAGGGAAGAAGGAAGGAAGGAGGAGGGAGGAAGGAAAGAAATGGGATGAGAAGGGAGGAAGGAGGAGGGAAGAAGGAAGGAAGGAAGGAGGGAAGAAAGGAGGGAGGAAGGAAGGAAGGAAAAGGGAGGGAGAGGGAAGGGAGGGAAAGGAGCAGATGGGAGGGGGAACAAAGGAAGGAAGGGGATGAGAAGGAAGGAAGGAAGGAAAAGAGGGAGAGAGGGAAAAGAGGAAGATAGAAACTAAGTAACATCATCTATGCTAGTAGGCAGGGAGTGGGGTTTGCAGAGTGGAGGTAGAGTGGGAAGAGGAGGAGGAGGAGGAAGAAGAAGAGGAGGACTGTGGAGTCCTTGGTACTTTCTGACTTGATGCTTTTCTTGTAGACGTTTCATAACCTAACGAGGTAATACCATCAGGGCTAGAAGGGAGGGCAGGTTTGTGAAGAGAGGGAGAGGGGGAGGAGGAGGATTCCTCCTTTCCACAAACCTGCCCTCCCTTCTAGCCCTGATGGTATTACCTCGTTAGGTTATGAAACGTCTACAAGAAAAGCATCAAGTCAGAAAGTACCAAGGACCCCTCAGTTCAGCCCTGAGCTTACAATTATTCTGTTCCTGTCGCCTGGAGTTATTTATACAAATGATAAAAGATGAGGTATAAATGAATTTAATAAATAAATAAACAATTTGCGTTTAGGGCTTGGAGAAATGCCAAATAGGACAGCCCCACCACAACAACTGATTATGCTCTCGCTCTCTCTTTCAATCTCTCAATCTCTCTTTCTTTTCTCTTTTTGAAGCTCTCTCTCTTTCAATCTCTTTCAATCGCCCTCTCTCTCTATTTCTCTCTCAATCTCTCTCTTTTCTCTTTTTCAATCTCCCTCCATTTCTCTATATCTCTTTCAATCTCTTCCTCTTTCAATCTCTCTCTTTTCTCTTTTTCAATCTCCCTCTCTCTTTCAATCTCTTCCAATCACTCTCACTCTCTCTATTTCTCTCTCTCTCTAAATCTTTCAATCTCTCCCTCTTTCAAACTCTTTCAATCTCTCTTTTCCTTTACGATCTCTCTTTTCTCTTTTTCAATCACTCTTTTCTCTATCTCTGTCAATCTCCCTCTCTCTTTCAATCTCTTTCAATCTCTATCTCTTTCAATCTCTCACTCTCTCTCTTTCAATTTCTATCTCTTTCAATCTCTTTCAATCTCTATCTCTTTCAATCTCTCACTCTCTCTCTTTCAATTTCTATCTCTTTCAATCTCTCTTCAATCTCTCTTTCAATCGCTCTCTTTCAATCTCTCTTTTCTTTTTCAATCTCCCGCTCTCTTTCAATCTCTTCCAATCACTCTCACTCTCTCTATTTCTCTCTATCTCTTTCAATCTCTCCCTCTTTCGATCTCTCTTATTTCTCTTTTTCAATCTCTCTTTTTCAATTTCTCTTTTCTCTTTTTCAATCTCTCTCTATTCTCTCTCTATCTCTCAATCTCCCTCTCTCTCTTTCAATCTTTCAATCTCTCTCTCTTTCAATCTCTCTCTATTTCTCTCTCTCTTTCAATCTCTCCCTCTTTAAAACTCTCTCTTTACTCTTTTTCAATCTCTCCCCACCCCCATTTATGTCTTTCTGCATTAAATACTTTCTTTCTAGTTTTATTCTCAGAATCCTGTTTCCTATTTGTTCTGCATCCTTTCATTTTCATCCAGCCATGCAGCTCCCTTCTTTAAGAAAAAACAAAAACAAAAACAAACTTTTCTAGGTTGTTAAAACCATCCGGTCAATGCTCAAAAAAACCCCCCGATGCTGCTGGCATTGTCCAAAACCTGCCAGCCATTGCCTCCAAGCCATATATTCTCCCCCATCTGCTTGCAAACCTTGGGGAAAAAAAACCTCTGTGTGCTGTGCTCAATGGGCTCCCAATTTTTCATCCTTTCTTTCTGCCACCGATGCCAGCCCAGTCTCTGCCAAGATGTTGGTGGCATCATCATTGCGCTCTGTCCAAAATCCGACAATGCGAAGCTGCGGTGTGAAACTGCCAACTGGGCAAGCAATGCGGCATAAGGAAGAAAGGAAGTGAAGCCCATTTCGTGCCACTTCCTTCCCCCCCAAAAAAGAAACTGGATCTGAAAGATGGAGGATTTTGGAGGACGGTTTGGTCTAGTGGTTAAGGCATCATGCTAGAAAGCGGGAGGCTGTGAGTTCAAGTCCCACCTAGGTAGCTAGGTAACATTGGGCCAATCACCAGGTGATGTGAGTTCTAGTCCCACCATAGGCAAGAAAGGCAGCTGGGTGTCTTTGGGCCAATTACCAGGCGATGTGATTTCTAGTCCCACCTTAGCCATGAAAGCTGGTGGATGTCTCTGGGCCAATCACCAGGAGATGGTAAATTCTAGTATCGACTTAGGCATCAAAGCTATCTGGGTGACTTTGGGCCAGTCCTTCTTTCTCAGCTCAACCCACTTCACAGCACAGCTGGGAAAATAGGAGGAGCAAAGGTGTGCCATCTTCGCTGATTTGTAAAAATATTTAACAAAGGTGGGATAGAATATAGAATAACAGAGTTGGAAGGGACCTTGGAGGTCTTCTAGACCAACCCCCTGCTTAGGCAGGAAACCCTACCCCATTTCAGTCCAGTCTCTTCTTAAAAACCTCCAGTGTTGAAGCGTTCTTACTTCTGGAGGGAAGCTAGTCCTCTAATTAATTGTTCTCACTGTCAGGAAATTTCTCCTTAGTTCTAAGTTGCTTCTCTCCTTGATGAGTTTCCACCCATTGCTTCAATTTATTCACCCAGTCATTCATTGCTGGATAAAAAGATTAATAAAAAATAAAATAATAAAATAAAATAAAATAAAATAAAATAAAATAAAATAAAATAAAATAAAATAAAATAAAATAAAATAAAATAATAAAATAAAATAAAATAAAATAATAAAATAAAATAAAATAAAATAATATAATATAAAATAAAATAATAAAATAATAAAATAATAAAATAATAAAATATAAAATAAAATAAAATAGATCAAAACAAAACAAATTTAAATGAAAAAATAAAATAAAAATAATAAAACAAAACAAAACAATAAAACAAAATAATAAAATAAATAATAAATAAAAGAATAGAGTAGAGTAGAATAGAATAGAATAGAATAGAATAGAATAGAATAGAATAGAATAGAATAGAATAATAAATAAAAAATAAAATAGATCAAAACAAAACAAATTAAAATAAAATAATAAAAAAATAAAATAAAAATAATAAAACAAAACAAAACAATAAAACAAAATAATAAAATAAATAATAAATAAAAGAGTAGAGTAGAGTAGAGTAGAGTAGAGTAGAGTAGAACAGAACAGAACAGAACAGAACAGAACAGAACAGAACAGAACAGAACGAAATGAAATGAAATGAAATGAAATGAAATGAAATGAAATGAAATGTTCCTCCATTTCCATTGCCATGGGGAGGAACCTCGGATTTTCTCCAAATCTGGATAAATGGGATGAGATATGGAACAGGAATATGAAACTTAGTTATCAACCTCCTACAAGGAAAATATTTATAAAATGGTCTATCGTTGGCATATCCCCCCGGCAAGAATTGCAAGAATGTTCCCGGGAGTTTCTCCGGCATGCTGGAATGATAGTGGGACATACTACCACCAATGGTGGACATGTCCCAAAGCAGGCAAATATTGGTCCAAGGTTCGGAACTGGATAGTGGAAATTACAGGATATAATATAGAGCTGAAATCAGATATTTTTTTATTAGGAATGAAGCCAGCCAAAATAACTAAGGAAAAATGGTACTTGATCCTCCACATCACTACTGCAGCTAGGATACTCTACGCGCAAGAATGGAAAAACAAATTAATACCCACAGAAAATAAATTGATTTGGAAAATTACAGAATGCGCAGAGGCAGACCGGTTAACAAAATTACTTAGGAACCAAAAAAAGATTCTGATCATTACAAATGTTGGAATGTATGGTATAACTGGGTGTAAGAAAAGAGAGGGAAATGAAATGCGATTGTATTAGTGGTATAGGCGCAGATTTGTGTACGTTAATTGCAATAACCTTGAATGTATATACGTAAAGTATTGTATTTTTAAAAATGAAAATAAACTTTGTTAAAAAAAAGAAATGAAATGAAATGTAAAGTGCAAAACTGATCAACGGGAACCAGAAAGCTCGCCGGCGTTGATCCCTCCGGAATCAGTCCTGAACCGAACAATATTTCCAAAGGTTATATGTCACACAGAGAGAGAGAGAGAGAGAGAGAGAGAGAGAGAGAGAGAGAGAGGGAGGGAGAGAGAGAGAGAGAGTTAACCTGATCCTTTTCAGACTAAACTTCCTTTCTTCCTTCAAACCGAAACGTGGGAATATTTTGCCGAAGAGGTTGGGCGGATAACACAATTGCTCGAGTTCTGAGCTCTTGCCAAATGCCGGCCTTACAACCTGTCCTGCTTAGGCCGGCAGCCAAGACAGGGAGAATAAACACCCTGCATGCGTAATGGAGGGGTTGCTCCAACATCCACGCACATCCCTGGACGATTCTCCTCACTTGGCAGCCGAGCGCGTTCATCAACTCCTCTGAGGAACAGGATGCTGGCAGCCAGAGAGGCGATGGATCAGCGGCGCTGACTCCTAGAAGGGGGTGCCGTGAAATCCGGAGGAGTGAGCGGACGCCTCCGTTTCTACAATCAAGGCCCCCTCCGCCAAGTTTCCATAGCTAAGCGAGACAGTTGTGGTTGTGAGCTTTGCCCCGTTTTAAATCCTTCCTTGCCGCGGTTATTAAAGTGAATCGCTTGCAATTGTTAAGTCAGCAATAAGGGAGAGGAGGGTGGGGTTGAAATGAGGGGGTCTTTGGTGCTCTCTGAGCTTGGGTAGTTTTCTTGTCGACGTTTCATGACCCAACTAGGTAACGTCATCGGGATTGAAGAAAGGGGGGTTTGGGGAGAGGAGGAGGAGGGATCCTTGGTGCTGTCTGAGCTGGTTTGTTTCCTTCAGGACATTTCATTACCCAACCAAGTAACATCATCAGGGATAGAAGGGGTTTGGGGAGAGGAGGAGGAGGACAACGACTATGGAGTAGCATCGATGATGTTACCTAGCTGGGTACCTCTCATTGTTAAGTGAGTCACACGGTTGTTAAGTGAACCTGATTTTCCCTATTGACTTTGCTTGTCAGAAGGTTGCAAAAGGGGATCCCGTAATGCCGGGACACTGCAACCGTCATAAATATGAGCCAAAGGCCAAGCATCTGAATTTTGATCACATGACCACGGGAGGGTGCTGCAACGGTCATATGTCTGGAAAACGGTCCTAAGTGGCTTTTTCTTCCCCAGTGCCGTTGTAACTTTGAACGGGTCATTAAACGAACGGCTGTAAGTCAAGGACCACCTGTGTTTGGGAGTGAAAAGCGACAACTCCTCGGAAGCCGGACGGCGCTGAACAAAGGAGGCACCGAGCTTGCAATCCCATGAACCCGATAAGGTGTCTTACTTTCTAAAAAAAAAAGAAGCTAAGCTGTTAATCCTCTTGAGGGGAAGAAAAAAAAGCGAGTCCTGCTTTTGTACCGCGGTAATTAGAGACCCAAGCATTCGAAAGCCTTCCTGAGGACCAGCGCCTTGAATCAATGCAACCTGCAAAAATAGCTTTTGAAGCTTAAGAATCTCTCAAAACAGAATCTTCTCTCCGCTAAAACTATTAAGTTTTCTCACTGCTGATCTGTTCAGGCTGGCTGGGCTGCAGACTTAAAAGAGATTTTGCGATTACAGGTGGTCCTCAATTTACAACGATTCGTTTAGTGACCGCTCCAAGTTACAACGACACAGAACGTGTTTCACACTTATGACCGTGGCGACATCCCCGTGGTCGTGTGAATTATGTTCAGATGCTTGGACAGTTGGTTCGTATTTATGACCGTGGCAGCATCCCTGGTCATGTGGTCCTCTTTTTGCGACAAGCAAAGTCAGCGGGAAAGCCAGATTCACTTAACAACCATGTGACTCACTTAACAACTGCAGTGATTCACGTAACAAATGTGGCAAGAAAGGACGTAGAACGGGGCAAGCCTCACTTAACCAGTGTCTCGCTTAGCAATATAAATACTGGGCTCAATGGCGGTCTTAAGTCAAGAACTACCTAAAGGTAAAATTAAGTTTGGAGGAATGTATTGATTTTATTATTTGTTAATTTGCTCAATTTCTATAGCCACTCAGTTAATGAGTCTGGGCGGTTTATTAAAAAAAATACATTGCAATTTAAATATATTAAAATATTGAAAAGGTTTTAAAAACGGGAAAAACACTAAAAAAACATCCGGATTAAATTTAGCCCGCGCCACACTTCAAAAGTGACTGGAATTCCAATTTTACAATTTCCTGTTCTGAAAAATGTTAAAACTAGGGGTGGCAGCGAGCCCCTTGCACGTAGTCCTTGATTTACGACCACAATCGAGCCCAACGTTTCTGTTGTTAAGTGAGACATCTGTTAAGTGAGTCTTGCCCCATTTTACAACCTTTCTTGCCACCGTTGTTAAGTGAATCATTGCAGTTGATAAGTTAGTAACACAGTTGTTAAGTGAATCTGGCTTCCCCGTTGACTTTGCTTGTTTAGGAGGTCGCACAAAAGGAATCACGTGACCCTGGGAGACTGAAACTGTCGTAAGTACATGCCAGTTTCTAAGCCTCTGAATTTTGATCACATGATTACAGAGATGTTACAAAGGTCGTAACTGTGAAAAACGGTCCTAAGTCGCTGTTTTCAGTGCCGTGGTCACTTTGAATGGTCACTAACAGAACTGTTGTAAGTCAAGGACTAAATGTATGGAAGAGAGAGGGACAGAAAAAGATTTTGTGCTTTTCATAGGAACAGAAATTCAACAGGTGAGGCTCTCTCTCCTACTGGTAATCCTCGATTTACGACCACAATCAGGGCCAGAATTTTCATCGCTTAAGCAAGGCAGTTACTAAATGAGGAGAGTCTGATTTTATGAGTTTTTTCTGCCCGCAGTTGTTAAACAAATCACTGCTGTTGTTAAGTGAATCATGCAGTCATTAAATGAATCTTTGACTTTGCTTGTCGGAAGCCGGCTGGGAAGGTCACAAAGTGTGATCACGAGACCCTGGGATGCGGCAACTGTCATAAGTACATGCCAGTTGCCAAGCTTTCAAATTTTGACCACAGGACTGTGCGGCGGCTGCGACGGTCATAAGTGTGAGGATCCGTTGCAGGTCAATTTTTTTCAGTGCTGTTGTAACTTCGAACTGTCGATAAATGAATAAATGGTTGTAAGTCGAGGACTGTGCCGGTTGAATTTCTGCCTTCAAGGCAGAAGCTGAACGGGTTTTTTTTTAATTGGGAAGGGGGCAATCTTAATTCAAAGAACAATTAGAATTATTAATTTCACAATTAAAAATTATTAAAATTAATCACAGCTGGAAAGCAAGTAACTTCTATGCTATTTAATCCTTTTCTTTTAACAGCTCAAGCTGGCAGGCAGACAGCATCAATGGTCCAAGTTAACAAGCAACGCACCTCTGAAAATCGTTAAAAATCAGCAACTTCGCCCATCCTACCCTATAAGGTTGTTGTTGTCAAGAGGGGGGAAAAAAACTAGGGAAAAAAGGTGAGACAAAAATACACAAGATAAAACAGATACATGCATTTGTGTTTGTTTCGTTTTTACATTTTCTCCTCGAATTCACTCTTACTCATTTGGGTGATGATCCTTCTGCATTTTATCCCCACAATCACAACAGCCCTGTGAGGTAGGATGAGCTGAGGGAAGATGACCAGCCCTAGTCACACCCACTGAGGTCGCAAAAGGGGATCTTGCAATGCCAGGACACTGCAACCGTCATAAATATGAGCCGAAGGCCAAGCATCTGAATTTTGATCACATGACCACGGGGGATGCTGCAACGGTCATACCTCTGGAAAACGGTCCTAAGTCGCTTTTTCTTCCCCAGTGCCGTTGTAACTTTGAACGGCTATAAGTCAAGGACCACCTGTGTTTGGGAGTGAAAGTCCCAACAGACCAGCAGCCCTAGTCACACCCATTGAGCTTCCAGAATGGAAGTGAACTTAAACTGGGCCGGTCTCTCTCTCTCTCTCTCTGTTAGCCCAACACACCTCACAGGGATGTTGTTACGGGGAAAAGTAGGAGGATGAGGGAACATTGTGTTTGTGTTTGTGTTCATCGCCTTGAGTTATTTATAAAAACGATAAAGGCAAGGTATAAATAAATAAAATAAATAAAACCTGGATCTTTGTCGATCTATCCCAACCTTAACCACTATATCAAAGTGGCTCTCTTAAAAAGCCCAGATCCCTTTCTCTCCAAACTCCAAAGTGGCTCTTTTCTCAAAAACACCTTCTTTCTTTCTTTCTTTCTTTCTTTCTTTCTTTCTTTCTTTCTTTCTTTCTTTCTTTCTTTCTTTCCTTCTTCCTTCCTTCCTTCCTTCCTTTATTATATTTCTATACCACCCTTCTCCCCTAGGTCTCAGGGCGGTGTACAGCCAAGATAAAAACATAAAACACACAAACAGCATAAAATTGAAATTTAAAATTATTAAACAGTTTGGTCCTTTTCTCTTTCCTCCTCAATTCAGGTTCCTTCCTGCCTGACTCCCTTCAGTAACTGAGGTTACCGCTGTTTCCAGCAGACAGGATCAAAACAGGAAGAAACCCAAATCTTTAAAATTGTGTGTGTTTTTTTCCTCGACACTTAGCATCTTGTATCCAGTCCTGTGCTCCAAAAAAACATAAATTCAACCCAATTCTCTGTGCATGGGATTGTCAGGGTTGAGGTCTTCGGACCCCCCCCCAAAGACCCATACGGCTGGCACATCTGTCTCCTGTTCACCGCCACCAGGAATGCAGCTCCCGAAAAGCTAACAAGGATTCCCAACCGAGGCACAGATTCCAGATTCTCCCACCGGTTCAAGGGACCACCCATCCCATTATCCTTGCCAGCAGAATCTACGTTTGCACCCGCCTTGTTCCTTTCTCCTGCTCCCAACTCCCGGGTGCACCCCACCTCTGTTGCACTAGGCACATGGTTGATTTTGCAAAGCGAAGCAACTGGTGGTTTCCAGCAAAATCCTAAAAAATGGGGGGGATTTGAGGAGGAGGAGGTGGGTGGGTGGGAGATCCCTTCCTTCCAAAAGCGAGAAAGCTGGGAAGCGGTTTTTTTTTCCTGCTGCAGCGGCAGCTGGAGAGCAGTGGGCTTGTGAGTGCCGCAGTGTTTTGCCAGCTTGTCCCACCCAAGGTGGTCTTTCTCGCGGTGCAAGGACAACCAGGGGAGGGCAGGAGGGCATCGGAGAATTGAGGGGGGGGGTGGAAACAGCCGGGGAGGGAAGCAAAACTCCCAAGAGTTTGGAGGTATTTTGGAACCTGGAAGGAATTTTTTTGCAGAGGATCAGAAATGAGAATAGTTTTATTTTGGCCAAGTGTTGATTAGACACACAAGGAATTCGTCTCCGGCGCAGCAGCTCTCCAACGTACACGGCAAAACAGCAAATTTATAATCATCACTGTCGTAATACCAAACGGAGAGGGGGAGCGAAGAAGATGATAAGAAGGAAAATGGTATTATTCATACTATTAATAATAATAATACTATTATTATTATTAATAATAATACTGTTATCATAGTTAAAATAGAATATAAAAATAGATATTAAGAGCGGTAATAACATTCTGAAGAGGTAAAGCACCTTTGGGCATGCATGAGATCCCAGGACCACCTAGGGGTGCCAGAGAAGGAAGGGCAGGGTCCTTCAGCAAAGATTCAGAGACTTGGAGGGGGGAAGGAAGACGATAACAATCCCAAAACATCTGGAGCATCCCTCAAACACCATTGGCAGTGACCAAATCCCCTATCAGTCAATTGCAGACTGGCAGTTTGATTTGGAGCAGCTGACATCCTGCAAACCATCCCTATAATATTATTAAACCCCATCTGGTTCGCTCAGGTCTTTTGGGAAGGACTCGATTGGGGGGGGGGGCACAGATGCCAAATCCTGGGGTTAACATCTGGCTAACCAGTCATAACAGCAGCTTTGATGAGGCTGGTAGGGGCTTCCCCCCCACACCCAAACCAGGTTTGCTACCAACGGAGGGGAGGGGTCTGTCCAGGCGTCCAAGAAGCTGATCGAAAGCCTTTAACGGAAAGCAGAATAACAAGAGTCGGAAGGGACCCTTGGAGGTCCTCTAGTCCAACCACTGATCAAAAAGGAGACTTTATACCAGACTGGAGAAACAGGTGTCCAGTCTCTTCTTCAAAATCTCCAGCGATGGAGCACCGATAATTTTCTGGAGCTAAGCCGCTGTTCTCCCTACCAGGAAATTCCTCCTTATTTTTGACTATGGCTCTCCGAATACAGAATAACAGAATTGGAAGGGACCTTGGACGTCCTCTAGTCCTGCCCAAACAGGAGACCCCATTCCGGACAAAGAGCTGCCCAAGTCTCTTTTTCTTCAAAACCTCCAGCGGTTGATTGGAGAAGCCACAATTTCCGGAGATTCCACAAGTTCTCCCCTGCCATCGCCAGCAAATCCTTCCTTATTTGTTTGAGCATCTCAGAAATATAGAATCCCAGAGTTGGAAGGGACCGCGGAGGTCCTCTAGCCGAACCCCCTGCTCAAGCAGGAGAGACCTTATAGACCAGTCCGGACCAGTCTCTTATAGACCAGTCCGGACCAGTCTCTTCTCTGAAAAACCTCCACTAACAAATCACCCCATGGTCCTTGCCCAGATTCACACGTGCTCTCAAACTCGCGGGGCACACTACACGTGTCTACACACACACACACACATCTAGCCCTACCCGACCCAGCTTCTAAGTCCGGCCCAAATGCAAATCTCTTCCTTCCTTCCTTCCTTCCTTCCTTCCTTCCTTCCTTCCCCGTCCCACCTCCGACGCCGCTGGAGCCTTTCCCACGCGCGGCCCCTTGGGATCCCCAAGTCGGGCAACTTACTGCAATCGTCGGATTCGTAGCCGTCGGCCGCCTCCTCTTCTTCCTGCGGGCGGGCCGGCGGGGGTGGATGATGGGTCGGGGGGTCCTGATCTCCCTCCTGCTGCTGATCTGGGGGTCGCGCTTTGCCGGCGGGGCTGGGGCTCTGGCCGGTGCCGTAAGCGCCGAAGAGTTGGTCGAGGTCTTCCTCGTCGTCCCGGGGCGGAGGGGTCCCGGTCGGGCTAGGCGGGCCGGCCGAGGTGGACGCGCGGCGTTGCTGCAAGCTCTGGCTCCGGGTGAGCAAAGCGGCGGCGGGGAGGCCGCGGGGGAAACGCGGGAAGTAGTCGGAGATCTGCTTGATGGGGCGGATGGGACCCGGGCAGACGTCGATGGCCATGTGCTCCTGGATGCTGATGGGCGGCTTGTCGCCTTTGCGGTGGCTCATGCGGGCGGCGCCCGGGGAAGAAGGCGGCTGCGGCGGGGGCTGCTGCTGCTGCTGCTGCTTCTGCTGCTGCTGCTGCCGCCGCCGTTGCTGCCGCCAGGAGCCCGGAGAGGCCGTCGCCAGCCCGGCCCTGCCGCGCCGAGCGCCCCGGCCACGCTGCTGGCTGCTGGAGGAGGAGGAGGAGGAGGAGGGAGCGAGGGAAGGAGGGAGGGACGGACGGCGGCGGCTGGGCACAGGCAGCGGGTGGGCGGTCAGGGTGATGTCACCGGCCCTGCCCAGCCCGGCTCTGCCCAGCCAAGGACCGGGGCGACTCGGGGCTCGCCGAAGACTCTGCAAGCCGGCATGAGAGGGGAGGGAGGGAGGGAGGGCGGGATGGCCAGGCTCCCCGAAGGCGAAGGGGAGATGCTCGTCCTCCGGGGTAGACTGCTGCTGGAGCTGGAGGCTCGGAGGAAGGGGAAAGGGGGGGGCGGTCCGCTCAAGGCTGCCTAGTAGACCGCAGACCCCCCTGAGCCGCTGCAGAGGACAGGGAGATGGACGATAGACTGCTCTTGGAGCTGGAGGCTCGGAGGAAGGGCGAGGGGGAGGGAGGGGCGGTCCGCTGAATGTTTCGCAAGCAGACTTTCCCCCCCCCCTCCCCAGACTTTTGAGCCGTTAGGAAGGGGAGGGAAAGGCAAACGGGCGATCTTTGTCCTCCGGGGTAGACTGCTGCTGGAGCTGGAGGCTCGAAGGAAGGGGGAGGCCGAGGACGGGCTCGCTGAAGGCTCTGGAAGCAGCCCTGAGCCGGCACGAGAAGGGAGGGAGATCGGGATGGCCAGGCTCCCCGAAGGCGAACGGGAGATGGTCGTCCTCCGGGGTAGACTGCTGCTAGAGCTGGAGGCTCGGAGGAAGGGCGAGGGGGAGGGAGGGGCGGTCCGCTGAATGCTTCGCAAGCAGGTCCCCCGACTCCTGAGCCGTTAGGGAGGGGAGGGAAAGGCAAACGGGAGATGCTCGTCCTCCGGGGTAGACTGCTGCTGGAGCTGGAGGCTCGAAGAGAGGGGAGGGGAAGGGGAAGGGGGAGGGAGGGAGGGGGCGGTCCGCTCAAGGCTCTCTAGTAGACCGCAGACACACACACCTCCAGCCGTTACAGAGGAGAGGGAGATGGGCGATAGACTGCTCTTGGAGCTGGAGGCTCGAAGGAAAGGGAGAGCAAGGGTTGAGAGCTAGAAAGCTCAAGGTTTTCTAGCCCTCAACACCTGCCCCGCTAGCGAGGGGAGGGAGATCGGGCCGGTCAGCCTCGGGGAAGGCAAACGGGTCAGATTCATACTTCGGGATAGACTGCTGCTGGAGCTGGAGGCTCGGAGGAAGGGCAGGGCAAGGGAGAGGGCGGGGTGGGGAGGGGCGGTTCGCTGAATGCTTCGCAAGCAGATCTTTCCCCCCACCCCTGGACTCCGGGGGGGAGGGAAAGGCAAACGGGAGATATTCGTCCTCCGGGGTAGACTGCTGCTGGAGCTGGAGGCTCGAAGGAAGGGGAGGGGGGGCGGTCCGCTCAAGGCTTTCTAGTAGACCTCAGACCCCCCTGAGCCGCTACAGAGGGGAGGGAGATGGGCGATAGACTGCTGTTAGAGCTGGAGGCTCGAAGGAAGGGCCGGCAAGGGGGCGGCTGAGGGTGCCTCGCCCAAGACCCTCCAGTACCCTCCCTCTGCCCGGCTAAGAGAGGGGAGGGGAGGGAGATCGGGCCGGTCAGTCTCCCCGAAGGCAAACGGGAGATGTTCGTCCTCCCGGGTAGACTGCTGCTGGAGCTGGAGGCTCGAAGGAAGGGGGAGGGAGGGGGCGGTCCGCTCAAGGCTCTCTAGTAGACCGCAGATACCCCCCCCCCCACTCCGGAGCCGCTACAGAGGAGAGGGAGATCGGCGATAGACTGCTGTTGGAGCTGGAGGTTCGAAGGAAGGGTGCGGCTGGGACTCTCCATCACCCTCCCTCTGCCCCGCTAAGGGAGGGGAGGGGAGGAAGAACGGGCCGGCCAGTCTCCTCGAAGGCAAACGGGAGATGTTCGTCCTTCGGGGTAGACTGCTCCTGGAGCTGGAGGCTCGAAGGAAGGGCCCGGCAAGGGGGAGGCCGAGAACGGGCTCGCTGAAGGCTCTGCAAGCAGCCCTGAGCCGGCATGAGAAGGGAGGGAGATCGGGATGGCCAGGCTCCTCGAAGGCAAACGGGAGATGTTCGTCCTCCGGGGGTAGACTGCTGCTGGAGCTGGAGGCTCGAAGGAGGGGGAGGGAGGGGGCGGTCTGCTCAAGGCTCTCTAGTAGACCTCAGACCCCCCCCCCATGAGGCGCTACAGAGGGGAGAGAGAGATGGGCGATAGACTGCTGCTGGAGCTGGAGGCTCGAAGGAAGGGGCGGCTGAGGGTGGCTCGCCCCAGACTCTCCAGTACCCTCCCTCTGTCCCGCTAAGAGAGGGAAGGGGTGGGAGATCGGATCCGCCAGTCTCGGGGAAGGCAAACGGGCCGGATTCATACTTCGGGATAGACTGCTGCAGGAGCTGGAGGAGGCTCGAAGGAAGGGCAGGGCAAAGGGGCGGCCGAGGATGACTCGCTCAAGGCTCTGCAAGCAGCCCGCAGCCCCCCTGAATCGCTAGGGAGATCGTGCCGGGGCGGCCAGGCTCGGGGAAATCAAACAGGCGAGATTCATACTTCGGGATAGACTACTGCTGGAGCTGGAGGCTCGAAGGGAGGGCCGGGCAAGGGGGAGGGCGGGGGCGGTTCGCTCAAGGCTCTCTTGCCCTCGACACTTGCCCCGCTAGAGAGGGGAGGAAGACGGCCAGCCAGCCGCGGGGAAGCAAACGGGCCAAATTCATACTTCGGGATAGACTGCTGCTGGAACTGGAGGCTCGAAGGAAGGGGCGGCTGACGGTGGCTCGCCCGACTGTCCAGCACCCTTTCTCTGCCCCACTAAGAGCGGGGAGGCGAGGGAGATCGGGCCGGCCAGCCTCCCCGAAAGCAAACGGGAGATGTTCGTCCTCCGGGATAGACTGCTGCTGAAGGTGAAGGCTCGAAGGAAGAACCGGGCAAGGGGGAAGATGGGGGCGGTTAGCTCAAGGCTCTCTAGCCCGGATCCCTGAACCGCTAGAGAGGGGAGGGAGATCGGTCCGGCCAGCCTCGGGAAAGGCAAACGGGCCGGATTCATACTTCGGGATAGACTGCTGCAGGAGCTGGAGGCTCGAAGGAAGGGCCGGACAAGGGGGCGGCCGAGGATGGCTTTCTCAAGGCTCTGCAAGCAGACCCGGGGAGAAAGATCGTCCCGGCCAGTCTCCGGGAAGGCAAATGGGAGATGTTCGTACTCCGGGATAGACTGCTGCTGAAGCTGGAGGCTCGAAGCATGAAAGAAGGGCCGGGCAGCGGGCTAAAGACCTGCTCCCTGAGGGAGGGAGATCGGGCCGGCCAGGCCAGCCTCGGGGAAGGCAAGCGGGCGGTCTTCGTGCTTCGTATGTGCGAAGTCTGTTTTCCGGGATAGACTGCTGCTGCAGCTGAAGGCTCGGAGGAAGGGCCGGCCAAGGGGGCGGTCGAGGATGGCTCGGCCAAGATTCTGCAGCCCCCAATTTACGAGCCGCTAGAGAGGGAGGGAGATCGGCCAGCCTCGGGGAAGGCAAGTGGGACATGTTCATACTCCGGGATAGACTGCTGCTGGAGCTGGAGGCTCGAAGGAAGGGCAGGGCTAAAGGGGAGGCTGAAGGCGGCTCGTCCAAGACTCTCCAGCACCCTCCTTCTACCCCGCTAGAGAGGGGAGGGAGATCGGGCCGGGCCGCGCCGGCCAGCTTTCGGCAAGGCAATCGGACCATGTTCCTAGTCCGTATGCAGCTTCGTGCGGCGGTTGATAAAATTAGGATCACCCGCATGATTGGCAACGTCCGATGACGGATATAGGATAAGAAAGAAGCTGGAACTTCCGGGATAGACTACTGCTGGAGCTGGAGGCTCGCAGGAAGCGACGCCCTCGCCTCTCCAGTTCCCCCATCCTTATCCCGCTAGAGAGGAGAGGGGGATCACTCCAGCCAGCCCAGCCTCGGGGATGGCAAGGGAGGGGCGGGTCCTCCATCTGGAGCTTCCGAGATAGACTGCTGCTGCAGCTGGAATAGCATCAAGATCACGTGAAGTGTTGATACCACTTGGGAAGGCCACCCTTGGAACACAGCATCCATTTGTGGTCGCCACGATACAAAAAAACAGATGTGGAGACTCTAGAAAGAGTGCAGAGAAGAGCAGCAAAGAGGATGAGGGGACTGGAGGCTAAAACATACGAAGAACGGTTGCAGGAACTGGGTAGGTCTAGTTTAATGAAAAGAAGGACCAGGGGACACATGATAGCAGTCTTCCAATATCTCAGGGGCTGCCACAAAGAAGGGGCAGTCAAGCTATTCTCCAAAGCACCAGAAGGCAAGATAAGAAACAATGGCTGGATGCTAATCAAGGAGAGAAGCAACCTAGAACTAAGGAAAAATTTCCTGGCAGTGAGAACAATTAACCAGTGAAACAACTTCGATACGATACGTATCGGGTACGATACCCGATCTCCGGGCTTTCCGCCGTGCCCTAAAAACTTTTTTATTTTGTCAAGCTGGGCTGGCGTAACACCCCCCCCCCTCTCTTTTTTAAGCTTAAAGTTTTATGGGTTTTAAATTTTAATTGCCTATTGAGTTTTTAAATTTATTGGGCCAAAATTATTTAATTCTTTTATTAATATTTTAAATTTTGTATTGGAGTGCTTTTTATTCTTGGCTGTACACCGCCCTGAGTCCACTAGGAGAAGGGCGGTATATAAATTTAAATAAATAAATAAATAAAATAAAAACTTGCCTCCAGAAGTTGTGAATTCTCCAACACTGGAAGTTTTAAAGAAGAGATTGGACAATCATTTGCCTAAATGGCATAAGGTTTCCTGCCTAAGCAGGGGTTGGACTAGAAGACCTCCAAGGTCCCTTCCGACTCTGTAATTCTATTCTATTCTATTCTATTCTATTCTATTCTATTCTATTCTATTCTATTCTATTCTATTCTGTTCTGTTCTATTCTATTCCCTTTCTTATTCTCTTCTCTCCTCTCCTCTCCTCTCCTCTATTCTATTCTATTCTTCATTCCCCTCTTCTCTTCTCTTCTCTTCTCTTCTCTTCTCTTCTTCTCTTCTCTTCTCTTCTTCACTCCTCTATTCTCTTCACTTCTCTCTTCTCCTCTTTTCTTCTTCATTCCCCTCTTCTCTTCTCTTCTCTTCTCTTCCATTCCATTCCCTTCCATTCCATTCCCTTTCTTATTCTCTTCTCTCCTCTCCTTTTCCCTTCCCTTCCCTTCCCTTTCTTATTCTCCTCTCCTCTCCTCTCCTCTTCCCTTCTTTTATTTTAAAGAAGAAGTTGGATAACTATTTGTCTGAAGTGGTGTAAGGTTTCCTGCCTAAGCAAGGGGTTGGACTAGAAGACCTCTAAGGCAGAGGTTGAAATCCAGCAGGTTCTGACAGGTTCTGGAGAACCGGTAGCGGAAATTCTGAGTAGTTCAGAGAACCGGCAAATACCACCTCTGGCTGGCCCCAGAGTGGGGTGGGAATGGGGATTTTGCAATATCCTTCCCCTAAGAGTGAGGAGGGAATAGGGACTTTGCAGTATCTTCTGCCACGCCCACCAAGCCACACCCACAGGTAGTAAAAAAAATTTGAATTTCATCACTGCTCCAAGGTTTTTTCCAACTCTGTTATTCTGTTCCATTCCATACCATTCTATTCTAAGTGGGGGCAGCCTGGATAATGGGGGGGGGGGGGGGGGAAAGCAGCCATCTTTCCTTCTTCATCCTCCCCACCCACACTTCTGGGTGTAGATAAAACACACCTAAGGCCATGTATACAGAGATTCACACCCCCACACAAAACAGTCACGCACATCCTCTCCTAGAAGAATGAAGTATTTTTGAGGAATATTAAAAGGCAGAATATTCTATTTCTCCAAAGGGAGAAATGGAGAAAGATGCTCTTAAAAACTGGAAGGAAGACTCAAATCTTTCTTAATACCCCCCACCCCACCCCAACAGATATTTTGTGCCCATTAAGAAAGATTGAGCCAGCCTATTCAGAAAATAAAAGAATTTCACCTTGAACTGGTCTGGGGATTGTGCAATGCAGGGGTCTTTTGCTATTTCGATGGTGGTGAGTTAATCCTATTATGTCCTAAGTGCAGTGGTGAAATCTGAACCGATTTACTACCGCTTTGCTGGCTGCGCATGCGCGCTGAGCACCAATCATGTAAAAAGTCCCTCGGGAGAAGTCCTTCGGGATAATCACCAGCCTTTATCTCCCTTGACATGCTGCCAAAGACCGACTCGGCAAAGCCCCACGGAGTCCCGAATCAAACAGAGATGCCGACTGGGAACAGAATTAACAACGTTGCTTTCCTGCAAAGGGCCCACGTGCCTTTGCTCCTCTTTTAAGCCTTATGGGAGGGGCCAATCATCTCCAGGCCTTACTCCTGAGTCGTCCCTTTAGTTTTAACTGTTCTTGTCCAAATGCAAAGTGTGGGTGCACAGTGCACACCAAAAGGAGGCAGGGGGTAAGTAGAAAGCGTGTGAGTGTTGGGGTGATCAGCTGCGGCGTATGATCGTCAAAGCCTTTTTTAAAAAACTCTTTAAAATAATTTTTGTACAACCTATTCGCCGAACCGGTAGTAAAAAAATGCTTAAAAAGTTTAAAAAACGTTCCGACGATCGCTCATCGTTCAGCTGATTATCGGAATTTTTATATATATATATTTTACTACCGTTTCAGTGCTACCAGACTAAACTGGTAGCATTTCACCTCTGCCTAAAAGGTCATGCCCTGTTTATTTATTTATTTATTGGTTCGATTTATATGCCAGCCTTCTCTGGAGACTCAGGGCGGCTTACAATGCGTTAAGCAATAGCCTTCATACTTTTGTGTATATCTGCTTAGTAGGGCTTTTGCCCCCCTCCCAAAGCGGTCTTCTTTTTTATACGAAGTCAGTTTATTGCCCCCACAATCCAGGTCCTCATTTTACCTACCTCGGAAGGATGGAAGGCTGAGTCAACCTTGAGCCTGGTGAGATTCGAACTTGCAGTAATTGCAGGCAGCTGGTGCTAGTTAACAGCTCTTTAGTCTGCTGCGCCACCAAGGCTCACAGAAAGTTCGTGTTTTTAGAATTTGGGTGGAGAATGTAAATTTTAATCCCATCCTTGGAGGTGAAGGTCTTCAGAAGCGGATCTCGTGACCAGGGGAGACTGCAACCATCATAAATACGAATCCGTTGCCAAACATCCAAATTTTGTGCACGTCACTGGGATTGTGCCATGGTATGAAAAATGTCAATAGTTATCTTATTATTTATTCTATATTTATCTTTTACCAATATATACAGATATATAAATCACTTTAGTTCATTCACCTCAAATCCAGGTGATCCTTCTACAATTCATTAATCCTTTAGCAACTTTTTCAAATTTTCCTCTTTCAATATCAATAGACTGATTAAGAGATTAAGACAGTTTAACAAAGTTATTTCCCCCTGATTACATAGTCTACAATTGTTTTATTAGCGTTTTCCTTCTGTATCTTTCCTTTTAAGTCCATATTGTATCAGTCTCCTTCTTTTCCATGATACTATCCCTAAATTCTTTGGATTTTTTTTACAGGTCCACTGTCACTAAACGAACTATTGTTAAATCAAGGACTACCTGTCAGGGAAAAAAAAGGATTGATGGAAAATTGTTTTCGGTAATCACAGCTGAGATTATTCCGTGCACAAAGGTGGAAAAATTTAAATGCCCACCTGAGAGGCAGGGGTGGTTTAAGATGCCAGGATTTGCAGAGCTGGCAAAATTAACTTGTTTGATTGGAGAAAAAAAAACACTTACCACCTTTGGCACTGACGGAGAAACAGTTACGGGCTTTTTGCTGAAAAGGAGGAAAAATGACCGTGTGATTGATGGCTTTGGCGATTAGAAAGGTTGAAATATGGAAAGCAAGGAGATAAACTCTGGCATTAGAGAACGGATCAAATAGAAATGCATTTATAACTGCGGTAAAAAAAAAAATAAAGTCAGAAGCTGTTTCTTTATAATTTTCTTTTTCTTTCTTTTCTCTTCTTCCTTTTTTCAAAATTTCTTTACTGTTAGTCCTCGACTTGCAGCCACAATTGAGCTCAACATATCTGTGGCTAAGCGACACAGTTGTTAAGGGAGTTTAGCCTTATTTTTACAACACACACCCGCCCCCCCAGGGTTGCTGCGGCCGTCATAAATAGGAATCAATTGCCAAGTGTCCGAATTTTGGTCGGATGCCGCAAAAGTCGTTAAGTGTGAAAAACGGTCGTATGTCACTTTTGACAGTGCCGTTGTAACTTCGAATGGCCGCTAAACGAACTGTTGTAAGTCAGGGACTATCAGTACTATTGGGGAATTCCGGGAACTGAAGGCGGTCCATACATTTAGAGATCATCAGATGGTTTATGGAACAGATCAACTATCTCTGGTCAAAATGGAGTCAAGATTTTCTCTTGAGCGATGTCAAAAATTCCTGGGCATAAGAGACAAAAAAATGCCAAAGCTATACAGGTAGTCCTCAAGTTACAACAGTTTGTTTAGTGACCCTTCAAAGTTACAAGGGCACTGAGAAAAGCGACTTACGTCCTATTTATCACACGACGGTTGCAACATTAGTCACGTGATCAAAATTCAGAGCAACTGGCATGTACTTACGACGGTTTTCATGTCCCGATATCACATGATCCCGTTTTGCGTTTCACTTTACAGCCATATTACTAACTTAACAACTGCAGGAATTCATTTAACGACGATGGCAAGAAAGGTTCGTAAAATGGGCTTAAGAGCCATCTCGCCTAGCAACAGAAATATTGGGCTCAATGATGGTCGTCAGTCGGGGATTATCCATACTACAGTTCCCGTGCTGAGTTTCAGAAACCGGAAGAAAATATTCAGCTTTAAAGATGGGAAGAGGTGTCAAGATCTGGGTTTTGTCAGCTTCTCATCTTTGTGTACGTGTGAAAATCCGGTATTTTTTCTCAGATTCTCAGTTCGGCAAATCTGTCAAATTGGTTGTTTGCTGAAATTGAGGGTTTCTTTCATTTAAAGAAAAGTTTGCAATTCACACGGGGGTGTTCATTTCTCCAAACGTATGTCTCTTTGTCGTCAATGCGTATACAATTTTTTAAAAACCCGGGAATACTTTTTATTATTTTTGCACATTCTTTTCATGAATGTCCATGAGTTTTCGGGTACAAGTCTTTTCGCCAAGATGCATGTATTGTGTCGTCAACATTGCAAAAGCGAGAGAACTGTGAACGCGGAGTGATAACTCGGTTCTATTTATGTTGCTGGTTTGAAAATCTGGAATTTGGGCTGACGCTGCATTCAAATGCAAAGTAATTTTTGTTTTTTTGTCCGATTGCTATTCTGCGTTTGTTTTGTAAACCGTTCCTGCCTCTGCGTCTTCTTTGTTGCTTGAGGTCCAAATTAGTCCTTCTCTTCATATATCTTTCTATTTATTTTTTTCCGTATTTATTCTTCTTTCGGAGGAGGTAGGTTTGCCATCCTTTCTTGTTGTGTTCAATTAAAAAAACCTCAATAAAATTATATCAACTGCAAGAAAACGGCCCAGCTCAGAGAGCACCAATGACCTCTCAGTCCTTCTCTTTCCCTTTCTTTTTCTTTCTTTCTTATTTTTTCTTTCTTTTTCTTCATTTTTTTCTTTCTCTTTTTCTTTCTTTCTTTCTCTTTCTTATTTTTTCTCTCTTTTTCTTTTTCATTTTTTTCTCTCTCTCTCTTTCTTTTTTTCTTTCTTTCTTTTTCTTTTTCTTTCTCTCTTTCTCCTCCTCCTCCTTCTCCTCCTCCTCCTTCTCTTCCCCCCCCCTTTCATTCAACAAACTCCAGTCCTTTTTCAGACTTGATGATGTTATCTAGTTGGGTCATTTTCTGAAGTGAGTTTTGCTTCATTTTATAACCTTTCTTGCCACTTGTTGTTAAGTGGAGGACTATCTCTAATGCGGGAGAATTTTTTTTTTAAAAAAAAGAGAGAGAGACAATGAAGGAAGGCTTTAGAGAGAGTCTGTAGCTTCATTTTTGCAGCTCAGATGTAAAACTTAATTAAGCTGTGTACTGTGCAGGAAGACATGGATGGGGAAGTGCTGCGTTTCATCCGCCCTTATTAGATCAATCCTATCTAATTGTGATCCATCACTCAGCAGCAACTGTCACTTTGAGAGATTATTGGGAGTGTCTTGTTTTTTGCACAAACACAAGGATAGGATAGGATAGGATAGGATAGGATAGGATAGGATAGGATAGGATAGGATAGGATAGGATAGGATAGGATAGGATAGGATAGGATAGGATAGGACAGGATACAAATAGGATAGGATAGGATAGGATAGGATAGGATAGGATAGGATAGGATAGGAATAGAGTAGAGTAGAGTAGAGTAGAGTAGAGTAGAGTAGAGTAGAGTAGACTAGACTAGACTAGACTAGACTAGACTAGAAGGATAGGATAGGATAGGATAGGTTAGGATGGGATGGGATGGGATGGGATGGGATGGGATGGGATAGGATAGGATAGGATAGGATAGGATAGGATAGGATAGGATAGGATAGGACAGGATACAAATAGGATAGGATAGGATAGGATAGGATAGGATAGGATAGGATAGGATAGGATAGGATAGGATAGGATAGGATAGGAATATAGAAGAATAGAGTAGAGTAGAGTAGAGTAGAGTAGAGTAGACTAGACTAGACTAGAAGGATAGGATAGGATAGGATAGGATAGGATAGGATAGGATAGGATAGGATAGGATAGCAATGAACAGAACAGAACAGAACAGAACAAAGGAAAGGAAAGGAAAGGAAAGGAAAGGAAAGGAAAGGAAAGGAAAGGAAAGGAGGAACGGAAAAGAAGAGAGAAAGAGAAGAGAAGAGAAGAGAATAAGAAATAGAAGAGAATAAGAATGAGAATGAGAAGGGAAGGGAAGGGAAGGGAAGGGAAGGGAAGAGAATAACAGAGTTGGAAGGGACCTTGGAGGTCTTCTAGTCCAGCCCCCTGCTCAAGAAAGAGACCCTATAATATCATTCCAGACCAGTGGCTGTCCAGTCTCTCCTTTAAAAAAAACTCCAACATTGGGGCATCCACAATTTCTAGAGGCAAGTCATTCCACCGATTGTCCTCACTTGTCAGGAAATGCCTCCTTCGTTCCAGGTTGCTTCTCTCCTTGATGAGTTTGAAATGTGGCTCGGCATGTGCCCAATTTTACAACTGTTTTTGCCCTGGTTGTTAAGTGAATCCACTGGTCTGGAATGGTATAGGGCCATGATGGTGAATCTATGGCACATGTGCCACAGCGGGCACACAGAACCCTCTCTGCGGGCACGCGAGCCGTTGCCCAGCTCAGCTCCACCGTGAATGTGCGCTGCCTACCGCCGGGCAGCTGATTTTCGGGATGCCCGGGGGACGGGGCACATGCAGGAGACATGTGCAGATGCACAGTGGTGGGGGTGGGGATCTCTCGCATGCACGGGGGTGGGGGTCATGTGCATATGTGTGGGGGTGGGGGCAGAGCGTGTGGGGTTCGGCATCCCCCACACACACACAGCTCGTTTTCGGGCTCAGGAGGCTCCAGGGAGGCCTGCTAGGCCCAAAACAGGACGTGGGGAGGTATGCCTCCCCGACTGCCTGTTTTTGGGCCCAGGAGACTGCTAAACCCAAAATGGGGTATTTTGGTCCGCCAACAGCCTGCGGAGCTATCAACGGAGTCAGACAATGAGGAGGCTGGGGAAAAACATGGGCCAGTCCTGGAGTCTGGGGAAGGCCCGGAGGACGGCTCTGCGTTGGAGGCAGAGATGGGGCCGGGGCCTTCTGGGAGTTATGTGTGGGCTACTGAGCCTCCGGAGTCAGACATGAGAGAGGCAGAGGAACAAGGAGGAGCCTGTTCCTCGTGCGCACATGCACAGAGCTGCTAGAAGACATGAACAGTTAAAACTAAAGGACTCGACTCGAGAGTAAGGCCTGGAGATGATTGGTGCCTCCCATAAGGCTTAAAAGAGGAGCAAAGGCATGTGGGCCCTTTGCAGGAAAGCAACGTTGTTAATTCTGTTCCCAGTCGGCATCTCTGTTTGATTCTGGACTCTGTGTAGCTTTGCCAAGTAAGTCTTTGGCAGCATGTCAAGGAGGATAAAGATTGGTGATTCTCCCGAAGGACTTTTTGCAACTAATTGGGACTCAGCTGTGAATGAACGTAATTCACAGCTATTGCAATAAAAGAGGTTTTTGGGACGATTCATGTGTTTTAATGACTCAGGAAGCCTAGGTCACAACAGGTATGGGGGGGTGGCTTTCCCCCCCAGGCCCATTTTTGGGCCCAGGAGGCTGCAGGGAGGCTTGCTAGGCCAATAACAGGGCAGGAGGGTCATGCACAGGGGGGCAGGGAGGGTTGCATGCACGGGGGGAGCGGAGGGGGTCATGCATGCATGCGCACGGGGGGGGACGCATTGCATTATGGGTGCCGGCACGTGTGTGTGTTGTCATGCGTGCGTGCTTGTGCTTTCGGCACACGACGAGAAAAAGTTTAGCCATCACTGGTATAGGAGTTCCTTCTACCCCTATGTTTCTATGCTGTGTGAGACGGGGTAGCGCCTGCTCCAGGCCGCTCTCAAAATTATAGTGGTTGCAGTTATCCTGTAAATCCAGCATCTTTCAATCGTGGCAATTTGAAGCATGGCTGGGGAATTCTGGGAATAGATGCCTACGCATCTTAAAAGTTGCCAAGGATGAGAAAACAGTGCGTTAAGGGACTGAGAAGAAACATCGCTCAGAAATGGTGTAGGGCAGTGATGGCTAACCTTTTTGCCATTGTGTGACGGAAGCGTGGGAGGGTTCTTCGTGCGCGTACGCACACCCATAATTCTATGCCCCCCCCACTTTCGGCACACGATGGCCTGATGGGCCCGTTAGGCCTGTTTTTCACCCTCCCCAGGCTCCAGAGACTTTCTAGGAGCCTGGGGAGGGCGAAAACGGCTTTCCCCACCCCACCAGAGGCCCTCCAGAAGCTGGGAACGAACTGTTTCCCGACTCCTGGTGGGCCCAGAAGGCCTGAAAAATCAGCTGGCCAGCACACACATGCACACCGGAGCTGAGTTCGAGTGCCCACCGATATGGCTCCATGTGCCACCTGAGGGTTGGACTAGATGACCTATAAGGTGCCTTCCAACTCTGTTCATCTGTAAATTTTGCCCACAACACAACAGGAAGGATGAGGAATTAATTCTCCCTTTCCAATCTTTGTTCGGGGTGTGTGTGTCTGTTTTCCTTCACTCTGTCACATTTCTTTTATCTTCCTGCCCAACAGAACGGGCATTAAGTGAGATTTTCACCCGGCCTCTGACAACCTCAAAACCTCAATCCCAAACCCAGATGAGAATTCATATTTGGCGGGATGGATAAATGCAAAACAAAACAAAAAAAGGATATTTAAATGTATTTTCTTTCTCGCGTGAGAGATGGAGTGAAAATGTGACTCGACATGTGAGAACGAGAGAGAGAGAATTAGAGAGGTGGTGTTGGGGTGTGTGTGGAAGAAATAAACGGAGGTGTCAGACAGAAAAGGAGACACCCGAGAGAAAGGAAAAAATTATATAAGGTTCTGAAAAGAAAGGGAAAAAGGAATGAGAAGTGAGGATAGCAAAAGTCTGATTGGCAGAATTTTTTCCCCCAAGATCTTCCTATAAAAAGCAGAATTGTAGCTATTTGGTTTATTATTATCATGTAAAGAGAAAAGATGGCCAAATAATTAACTGACATTTTAAGAAGTTGGATTGTATGGAAATTGTAATAATTGGAATATTCATGTCTATATTCCTGGAATGTATATAAAGAAATATATGGGGAAAGTTATTTGGTTTATGATTATTATATAAAGAGAAAAAATAGCTATAAAACTAACTGACTTTTATTAAGATGTTGGATTGTATTATTTAAGGAAATGTATGCTACAAAACAATTGGGTTTATTATTCCTATAAGAAATGAATGATTGTAACACCACATAATTAATTAATTTGTACTAAGGTGATGGATATTGAAATAGATGACAGTGGAAAACATCAGTAATTATAATAAAGGAATATAAGGAAATACTAGGAATCCTATTAGGTGAGATTTTAAATTTGAGAGGTACAACATCGAATGGAAGGGAAAAATTGAATTTGGTTAAGATTAGAGGTTAGGATGAAGGGTAATAGTGGTTTTTTAAAAAAATAGAATAATATTATAGCAAAAAGGAAGTATAGAAATGGTAATTTAGTTGAAATGACTAAAAACTGTTTAAATTTGTGAATCGGCCAAATACTCTGTTCAGAAAAAATACATTGTACATTTGTGTGGTTGTGTAAAAAATAAAAAAACCTTTTTTTTTTTAAAAAAAAAGCAGACTTGTACATAAAAAGGGAATACCATGGGGGGGTGTCTTTGGCTTATGACCAGAATTTCCACTGTTAAGCAAAGTGGTCACTAAGTGAGTCGCACCCAATGACCTTCTTTGCCGTGGTTGTTAAGCGAAACACTGGAGGTGAATCCCACAGTCCTTAAGCAAATCCAGCTTCTTTTAGAAACTTTGCTGGTCAGAAATTGGTTTGGAAGGTCAGAAAAGTCTTGACCAACGGCCAGGATTTTGATCACATGACCGTGGGAGCTGTGGCAACCGTCTTAAGTGCGAGGACTGATGATGAATCCCTTTTTTTTCAGTGCCGGTGTAACTTAAAACAGTCGCTAAATAAATGGTGCTAAATCAAAGACTTCATCAAATCTTCCAAGTGCATTGTTGTGGCTTGTCACCTTGCTTGTTTTCATTTTCCTCACACATACCCCAAAACATGCTTCCTCCTGACACCCCCAAATCTACTCCCTCTCCATCCCCAAAAAATAACACCAAAAAAAAAAAAAAAGGAGATTGGATGTTCTTGCCCCCAAATGTGGAGATTAGCCAAAACTTGTCTCCGGTTTGCAAACAAGATGATGAGAGGACTGGAGGCCAAAACATAGGATGAACAGTTGCAGGAACCGGGCATGGCTAGTCTAGGGAAGAGAAGGACCAGGGGAGACAGGAGAGCATCTTCCAAGATTTGAGGGGCTGCCCCTGAGAGGAGGAAGAGGGTCAAGCTATTTTCCAAAGCACCTGAAGGCCAGACGAGGAAAAATGGATGGAAACTGACCAAGGAGAGATTCAACCTGGAAATTAGGAGAATTTTTCTGACAGTGAGAACGATCAACCCATGGAACAGAAGTTGCCTTCAGAAGTTGTGGGAGCTTCATCCCTGGAGGCTTTCGAGAAGAGACTGGACTGCCCTCTGTCAGAAATGTTGGGTCTCCTGCTTGGGCAGGGGGTTGGACTAGATGACCTTAGAAGATCCCTTCCAATTCTGTTAATCTATTAAGTCTGTCTATGAAACATAAGCTATGAATGAGATGGGATGGGATAGTATAGGACAGGACAGAGTATGGAACAGAACAGAACAGAACAGAATAAGACTAAACAGAGGTGGTTTTTTTTTAAATTAGATTTATATGCCTCCCTTCTCCAGAGACTCAGGGCGGCTTACAATGCATTAAGCAATAGCCTTTATACTTTTGTACATTTATACAAAATCAGCTTATTGCCCCCACAAACTGGGTCCTCAATTGACCTACCTTAGAAAGGATGGAAGGCTGAGTCAACCTTGAGCCTGGTGAGATTTGAACTTACAGTAATTGCAGACAGCTGGTGTTAATCACAAAGCTTTTAGTCTGCTGAGCTATCCAGGCTCAGTTGGAAGGGACCTTGGAGGTCTTCTAGTCCAACCCCCTGGTCAGGCAGGAAACAATATACAATTTCAGTCTTGCACCCGAGCAAGGTTTGAAGGGGAAATTCTCTGATCAATACTGGTAGTCCTCAACTTACAACCGTTCATTTAGTGACCATCCGCAGTTACAATGGCACTGGGGGAAAAAAATGACTTAGGACCATTTTTCACATTTGCAGCGTCCCCCATGGTCATGTGATCAAAATTCAGATTCTTGACCAGACTCATATTTATGACGGTCCCAGTGTCCCAGGGTCATGTGATTCCCTTTTGCGAGTCAATTGGGGGGGGGGAGCCAGATTCACTTAACAACCATCTCACTAACTTAACCCTTGCGGTGATTCGCTTCACAAATGTGGCAAGAAAGGTCGTTAAAATGGAACGAAACTCCCTCAATCCATTTTCTCACTTAGCACCATACCTTCTGGGCTCAATGGTGGTCGTACATCGAGGACTGCCTGTAAAAACCCAGGAGCCTCTCTTTTTTTCTCCCTTAAAACATCGGAGAACGAAGGATTAAAAAAAGAAATCAGAAATCCGGTTTAAAAAAAAAGAAAAAGAAAGGCAGATGTTTGCAAGAAATCCGGTGGCGACTGCCAAGCGAAAACTAATTGCAAATGTAATTTTTTCACCGAGCTTTTAAAGAGGACGATACGTATGATTGCGGGAGGGTGAAAGGAGAAGCGGAAAGCCAATTATTTAAAAAACCTTGAGATTGAATGCAGATCAAAAGGTGCAGATATATATAGAGAGAGAGCTTGCCGGATGAAGCGTGCAAACAATGCCGAGATTTTTTTTTTCCTTAGCCGGCGTGGTGGAGATGCTGCTTTCAATACCAGACACCGATGACAAGCTGCAAGCCACAAAAGAGAACTTCGCGGTGATGATTAAGTACCGCATTATCCTGAATGGGTTTTCTACCCAACGGGGAAAAGAGGATGGGGTGGAGAGAAATACTAACAAAAGCAGCATTGATGGAGAAGTGGAAGAAGGATTAGACACGGAACGTCGGTGGCA
Source organism: Masticophis lateralis (assembly GCA_030761175.1). NCBI lineage: Eukaryota > Metazoa > Chordata > Lepidosauria > Squamata > Colubridae > Masticophis > Masticophis lateralis. Next base: position 4,435,860 of record JAUDYJ010000001.1, on the reverse strand, counting down.
TCATGGTTAGGAGGAGACAAAAAGCAAAGAGCAGGGAAAGGGACCTTGAAAATCCATCATCCTGGGCGTGTGGGCTTCTCGGCAGCTTCTCCAAGTTCCGGTGGAGAGAATGTTCCCGCCTCGACTTCCTTTGTGCGAAGAGCAAAATTGGAAACACGGTCGGGTGGGAAGACGAGAAGCACGAAATGTTTCTCAGAACGGGACTCAATCGATCCATCCGAATAGAGCTGGGAGGGACCTTGGGAGGTCTTGTAGTCCAACCCTCTGCTTAAGCATGAGACCCTACACCATTTCAGACAGGTGGTTGTCTGGTCTTTTTCTTAAAAAAAAACTTCCGGGGATGAAGCACCTACAACTTCCACAGGCAAGGTGTTCCACTGGCTAATTGTTCTCACTGTTAGGAAATTATTCCTTCGTCCTAGAGGTTAGATCTAGGCTAGCTTGGTCGCTTCAATGGCGAGACATGGGTGAGGTGGGCACAGCAGCGCCTGTATTTTGTGTCGCCTGAGAAAAGTACGTCTTACTTCTCCCAGTCCTCACCACTTTCTGTAGATCTGGAGTCTCAAACGCAAGACCTGCAGGTTGCGTTGTGGTTGGATTCGGCCCTGTGAGGCCGTCCCGGTCTACCCAATGCGAAGAGGAAAGATTGGGCCAGCCTGGCTTCGGCCCGGTCTACCTAGTGCAAAGAGGAAACATGCCAGCAGTTTAGGGTGTGGCATCAAGCTGGCCACGCCCACCCAGTCAGACACACACACACCCAGTTGGCCACACCTGCCCCCGAGGTCAACCACAGCCCTTATGTGGCCCTCAATGTAGAGGGACGATCGAGAGCATCCCGTTGTACTTTATTACTGTCTGGTTTGGAAGCATTAACTGTTTCCAACAGGAAGACGATGCAGAAAGTGGTGAGGACAGTAGAAAAGATTATTGGCAGTTTGCTCCCGTCTATCCAGGACATGGCACCTAAGAGAGGTTTGAGCAGAGTCCACAGGATTACCTGGTTAGGTGTGTTCTTGGCGGTTCCTTGATTCTGCTTTCATTTATTGTTTGTTTGTCTGAGTTGGCAATGCCTTCATTGGGATAAACAGAGAATAACCCCACTGCCTTCTCGCACTGATGATGTTACCTAGTTGGATCATGAAACATCTGCAAGAAAATAACCAAGCTCGGAGAGCACAAATAAGAGATGGGGGGAAAAACAGTCCCCAGGAGCAGATAATAAGGGCCTGATGAGGGAGGGAGGCTCCCAAAAGATAACATCACAACTTACGATTGAAGCCCCACCCCTTTTTAATACGTGCTATCACACCTGCAACTACAGAAATCACATTTACTTATTTACCGCTTCATAGTGCTTTGCAGCCCTCTCTAAGCGGTTTACAGAATCAGCCTCTTGCCCCCCAACAATCTGGGTCCTCATTTTACTGACCTCGGAAGGAGAGATGGCTGAATCAACCTTGAGCCGGTCAGGATCGAACTTCCTGGCTGTGGGCAGAGTTAGCTTGCAATATTGCATTCTAACCACTGCACCAACACGGCTTCCTTCCTTCCTTCCTTCCTCCTTCCTTCCTTCTTTCTTTCTTTCTTTTCCTTCCTTCCTTTCTTCCTTTTCCTTCCTTTCCTTCCAAAGCAATAGCGCTTAAGACTTATATACCGCTTTACAGCCCTTCCTAAATGTTTTACACCACAGACTCAACCTCTTGCCCCCAACGATCTGGGTCCTCATTTTACCAACCTCAGAAGGACAGATGACTGAGTGAACCTTGAGCCGGTCAGGATCGAACTTACTGGTTGTGGGCAGAGTTAACTTGCAATGCTATATTCTAACCACTGCACCTCCAGAGAGAGGGGGAGGAAGAATGGAAGGGAGGGAGGGAAGGAGGGAGGGAGGGAGGAATAGCAATAGCTGTAGACTTATTTACTGCTTCACAGTGCTTTCCAGCCCTCTCTTAAGCAGTTTAACAAGCCAGTTTATGGCCCCCAACAATCTGGCTCCTCATTTTACCGACCTTGGAAGGATGGAAGGCCGAGTCAATTGTGAGCTGGTCAGAATCGAACTCGTAGCAGTAGGCGGTGAATTAGCCTGCAATACTAGATTCTAACCACTGCCCGCCACTATGCTTTGGTTGCCAGGGAGCTGCCCTCTTTGACTTTTTTGACCTGTCCAGTGCTATTATAGCCAATCTCGGCTATTAAAATAAGAATAATCCCGAGAGCAGCCTCCATGTATAATAAAAATACTTTATATGAAACCGACAACATACAACACAAAGATATGCAGAAAGGAGTTTAAGGAAACTCCATTGCAACAACAGGATATTTTTTAAAAAAGGTGATTCTCAGGAATCCATAATTAGAACAGGGTTTCTCAACCTGAGCCATTTTAAAAGAGATGGATTTCAACTCCCAGAATTCCCTAGCCAGTATGAGGAATTCTGGGAGTTGAATGTATGGCTAACTCCAGTATCATCATCATCGTTTAACGACCCCATAATCCCTTGCGGGGTGGAGTCTGGGCAACTGAATGGAGCTTGCGGAGTGTTTTCATGGCCGGATGCCCTTCCTGATTCCGATGAGGAGTTTTGTTCGGCAGATATAATCTCACTGTGCCCAGAGAGAGAGAAATATCTGCCTCTACCTAGGATGGAACTCACAGCCTCCTGATTGTGAGGTGAGAGCTCCACCTCTAGGCCACTGCACCACTCCTTATGCTTTATGCTAATTCCAGTATGGCTTCCCATAATTCCCCAGTCATAACCCTAGTATGGCCGGCTGGAGAATTCTGGGAGTTGAAGTCCACTCTTCTTAAAGGAAAGTCCAACTTCCACTTTTTTTGACCAACAGAACCTAATTTATAGAAATCAAACGCAATCCAGCGGCTGAATTATTTCTGAAATCCAGATTTCGCCAATTCCAGCCCCCAACCGACCTCCCCCTTCTCTCTCTCTTCCTGCCAGATGTTCTAGATCCAACCAAACTCCTAATGAGGGACCTCTGCCTTTTCTTCATTCTCCCAGCCGCAGATGTGATTGTGGCTCCATCTTCAACCCTCCCTCCTTGCACTGCAGAAGAACCCACAATGCAAAAAATAAAAACATAAAAAAATAAAAATCCACCTTGTTACACGGGATGTAAAATCAGGAAGGCGTTTTGTGAGGGTGCAGATGTGAGATAATACTATGCAGAGACCCAAATTCCGGGTTTTTTTTTTATCCCGGTCCTGTTGCACCCTGCTTCCATTTTCAAAGGAAAAAAAAATATTTTCAGGGAACATGGAGGAATCTCAGCATCTGTGGTCTAAATCCAAGTTTTTTTTTCCACACGATACCACCCTGGTTGGAAAGTCCAATCGCAAGAATTTTTAAGGCTCCTTTTTTCCATTATTCTTGGGTGTCAAAAAGACCGATCAGCTGGCAACCAATGAAGGCAGAGGAGCGACCGAGTGGCAGGGTGTGGTTGTCGGCCATGTGGGAAACGGTTGATGTTCTTCCTCCGATTCCTCGGTTGAATGTCCGCCTTGAGTTCGACACGGAAGAGGAGTAAGGATAAAGGCGGCAAGCTTTGGAGATCCGTTATCGCCAGCGACATTTTAAGACGCGTCTTCTTGCTTTTTAAGAAGAAGAAAACAAGAAAGCATGTCAGTGCATGGAAAAAATTTTGGGAAGAACGGCAACTGTGTTTCGGTATTGGACGGCGGCAAGAGGTCTTGCCCTGCAGATCGCTTGCAAACTTTTGTTGGTCCAAAATGTTGTGACCTGTTTCTTAGCTGCAGTTAAGTAGTTGCATACACAACTTGTCAACTTACAAAGCATCCCTGGCCTGCTCGAGTTGCCACAGGCAAGGAGTGTGGGAAAAGGAAAAGCAACTCATTGCAGCTGCAGTGAGGGAGCACTTCAGTCAAAACAAAAGCACATTCCAGCCACCTCTCTATCAAGGCCATCTCCACGGTTACCCAAAGTGGCTGGAAGGGAGTGATCTCTATAATCTGCAAAATTGCTTCGTGTGACTGATGACATACTTTGGAGGGGAGGGTGGGAAACAGGGCATATGTCGGCACGTTCCAAGTGGCTTCACTTGGAACGTGCAGACATGAAGCTCCTAATAAATAACTGGATTTCTTTTGAAGTTTGGCTCAAGGCTCATGATTTGATTAGGGCATCGGTTGGAACCCTGATAGCAAGTCAACTCTGACCCCACTTAATTTACATCCCGGTTCTGACCCTGTTTCCCCCCTCCCCTCAAGGTGTGTCATTTATTTATTTATTTATTTATTTAAATTTATATACCGCCCTTCTCCTAGTGGACTCAGGGCGGTGTACAGCCAAGAATAAAAAACACTCCAATACAAAATTTAAAATATTAATAAAAGAATTAAATAATTTTGGCCCAATAAATTTAAAAACCCAATAGGCAATTAAAATTTAAAACCCATAAAACTTTAAGCTTAAAAAAGAGAGGGGGGGGGGTTACGCCAGCCCAGCTTGACGAAATAAAAAAGTTTTTAGGGCACGGCGGAAAGCCCGGAGATCGGGTATCGTACGGATCTCCGGGGGCAAATCGTTCCAGAGGGCTGGTGCTGCCACAGAGAAGGCTCTCCCCCTGGGTGTCGCCAGCCGACATTGTCTGGCCGACGGCACCCCGAGGAGTCCCTCTCTGTGGGAGCGAACTGGCCGGTGGGAGGCTATTGGTGGCAGAAGGCGGTCCCGCAAGTACCCAGGCCCTATGCCATGGAGCGCTTTAAAGGTGGTCACTAACACCTTGAAGCGCACCCGGAAGACCACCGGAAGCCAATGCAGCTCACGCAGGAGAGGTGTCACATGGGAGCGCCCCCTTGCTCCCATAATCCCCCGCGCGGCCGCATTCTGCACCAGTTGGAGCCTCCGGGTGCACCTCAAGGGGAGCCCCATGTAGAGAGCATTGCAGTAGTCCAGGCGGGAAATGACGAGTGCCTGAGTGACTGTGCGTACGGAATCCCGATCTAGATAGGGACGCAACTGGCGTATCAGGCGAGCCTGATAAAAAGCCCCCCTGGCCACGGCCGTCACATGCTCCTCCAAAGACAGCCGTGCATCCAGGAGGACGCCCAAGTTGCGAGCCCTATCCGTGGGGGCCAATGACTCGCCCCCAATGGTCAGTGATGGAGTCAACTGGCCATATCGGGATGCCGGAAGCCACAGCCACTCGGTCTTGGAGGGGTTGAGTTGGAGCCTGTTGCCCCCCATCCAGATCCGCACGGCCTCCAGGCATCGGGACATCACTTCCACGGCATCGTTGGGGTGGCCTGGGGTGGAGAAGTACAGCTGAGTGTCATCAGCGTACTGATGGAACTTCACCCCAAAGCCACGGATGATCTCGCCCAGCGGCTTCACATAGATGTTGAACAGAAGGGGCGAAAGGACCGACCCTTGCGGCACTCCACAAGAGAGACGCCTCGGGGTCGACCTCTGCCCCCCTGCCAACACCGTCTGCGACCGGTCGGAGAGATAGGAGGAGAACCACCGCAAAACGGTGCCCCCCACTCCCAACCCCTCCAGCCGGCGCAGCATGATACCATGGTCGATGGTATCAAAAGCCGCTGAGAGATCTAACAGGACCAGGATAGAGGAGCAACCCCTATCCCGAGCCCTCCAGAGATCATCCACCAACGCGACCAATGCCGTTTCCGTGCTGTACCCGGGCCTGAAGCCGGACTGGAGCGGATCCAGATAGACAGCTTCATCCAGATACCCAGGAAGCTGATGCGCCACCACACTCTCAACAACCTTCGCCAAGAAGGGAAGGTTGGAGACTGGACGATAATTAGCCAAAATAGCTGGGTCCAGAGAAGGCTTCTTGAGGAGGGGCCTCACCACCGCCTCTTTCAAGGCAACTGGCAAGACACCCTCACTCAAAGAAGCATTAATAATCCTCTGGAGCCAGCCTCGTGTAACCTCCTGGGAGGCCAGCACCAACCAGGAGGGACACGGGTCCAATAAACATGTGGTCGCGTTCAGCCGCCTGAGTATTCTGTCCACGTCCTCGGGAGCAACAGGATCAAACTCCTCCCAGATGACATCCTCAAGACCGGCCTCCATCATCCCACCTGTATCTACCCAGTTGGAGACCAGACCATCCCGAATCTGAGTGATTTTATCGTGCAGAAACTGAACAAAATCCTCAGCACGACCCTGCAAGGGGTCCTCCCGCGCTCCCGGATGGAGGAGGGAGCGGGTCACCCTGAACAGGGCGGCTGGGCGGTTATCTGCCGATGCAATAAGAGCGGAAAAATGGTTACATTTTGCCGCTTTTATCGCCACTAGGTAAGTCTTAATATGAGCTCTTACCAGTGTTCGGTCGGACTCGGAACGGCTGGACCTCCAACTGCTCTCTAGGCGTCTTTTCCGGCGCTTCATCTCCCTAAGCTCCTCAGAGAACCAAGGAGCCAGGTAAGCTCGGCGACGGGTCAGAGGCCGCAAAGGCACGACTCGGTCTAAAGCATCAGCGGCCGCCCTATCCCAGGCGGCCACCAACCCTTCAGCCGAGCCATGTGTCAGATCCTCAGGAAATGGCCCAAGCTCCGTCTGGAACCTCTCCGGGTCCATCAGGCGCCTGGGGCGGAACCATCTAATCTGTTCCGCCTCCCTGCAGCGGGGTATGGCGGTTAGAAAGTCGAGCCTAAGAAGGGAATGATCTGACCATGACAAGGGCTCAATCACTATCTCCCCTAATTCAAGATCATTTATCCACTGACCAGAGACAAAAATCAAGTCCAGAGTGTGTCCTCCCGTGTGAGTGGGTTCATGAATTAATTGGGTCAGGTCCATGGCCGTCATGGAAGCCATGAACTCCCGAGCCAACTCAGACGCCTCGCCAACAGATGGCAGGTTGAAATCCCCCATGACCATAAGCCTGGGGGTCTCAACCGCCACCTCGGCAATCACGCTTAGCAGCTCGGGCAGGGCAGCCGACACGTGGCAGGGAGCCAGGTACGCAATCAGCAAACCCATCTGCCTCCCATGTCCCCACTTCACAAGGAGAGACTCACATCCAGCTATCTGAGGTACAGTGGCCTCCCTAGGGACAAGACTTTCCTTTACCAGAACCGCCACCCCCCCACCCCTCCCCTGGGACCTTGGCCGATGGAATGCAAAGAAACCCGGTGGGCACATCTCTACGAGGGGGACCCCCCCCTCCGGGCCCAACCAGGTTTCCGTAATACCTACCAGGTCCGCACCCCCCTCCTGGGCAAGATCACAAATGAGGGGGGCTTTATTTACCACGGACCTGGCATTGCACAACATCAGCCGAAGGCCCAGGGCCTGAGAATCTGAACAACCCGGGGAGCGAGAAAGGCATTGGGGGCCGGAGCACGCGATCGCTCGCAAATAGCGAGCACGTCCTCCCTTAACACGATATGGCCCCCTGCCACCGCTATATCTGCCCCTCCCACCCACAATGCCGATGGAAGCGCCCTCCACAGTATAGGAACTAGCCCTCTCAGCCCCCCCCAATAACTGTGGGTTGCCCCCCAAACCCATCCCAGTCATACACCTGTCATTTTCCCTCCCACCCCTTAAAAAACGTGTTAAAAACAAATACAGTGAACTTTTAAAAACCCCAACGCCTTCATGCCACCTCTCGGGATCCCAGGATCCGTCCTTGAGGTATTTTTTAGCTAGGCCGGTTGGCCACATCCAGGAATGGGGGGCATTCCTTAAAGCCAATAAGTCAGATTTAGAATAAAAACGTGGAGCCATAACCAGCCATAAAAAGGATGTGATGAAAATGGCCATCAGGAGATAATATTAGCGGACTAGGGACTGGGTGAGAACTCTTGCAGATATCAGAATCTCCCCACCCAGGCGTCCTCTCACAACACTGGATGAGGCATAGTTGGTACCCCCCATCGTCCTCTCACTACGACGGTTTCTCAAAACTTGTCTAAGAGTTCTGTTCGGCGGTCTCCTTGACAATGACAGGACTCTCACCCCTGCACAGTCAGTTCGATGTCCTCGAACCACAACTGCCCTCTCACGGCAGTGGGAAGTCCCGCCCAGAATACACCAGTTCCATAAAGGAGGAAAGACCAGACCCATCCCGGCCGTCCAAGTCTGAGTTCAAATTCGCTTAAACCTGGGTGGGGCCCCAGAGATCTAAAAAGGGGGCCCAGGGTCGACCCCCCAGAGGTCTTTCATGCCCGAAGTGTGCCCAAGAAAGAACATAGGCACAGCCGATGCAACAGCAGGTATTCTCAGCGGCGACCAGCAGAGGGCAAGGTGGTCCCTTGATAGTTCATGGGTACAGCAGGTCTCAGATTCGCCGTCGGTGGCAGGAGAGGAAAAACCCAAGACAGCGAGCCCCCTCCAACTCCTTTGGCTCCACCACTCCAGCTCTGGCTCCTCTCTCCTCCATCCGACCGGCTCGAAACCTCCCAGACTCGCCAGGAAACCCTCCTCGACATTCCAAGAGAGGGCCCACTCCGACCCTGCTCCTCGGTCTCCCAGCGACCCGGCCCGCCGGCTCAGTCGCTCCAGCCTCTCCAAGGCCCCACAACTCCGCCGCCGGCCGCTGGAAATCATCATTGGAAGCCCGAATGCTGTTTGCAGCTCACTGAGCCCGCTGCAGCCGTCGGTCCTATCCTTTACCCAGGAACGGCGAAAAAGAACTCAGAAGCTCACAACAGCTCCCCCGGCTGTCTGGTAAGTCCTCCTTCCACCCATGTCGGGGGGGTAGTCACAAACAACCCCCCCCGAAGGTCCTGTTTTAGGCCAAAAACATTCACCCCCCGGTAGAGACTCAACACGCAGTGGCCATTTTGAAAGCGGAAGTCATATTCTCCAACGAAGCAATTTCGTGGAGATCACTCTCCTCCGGCCACTGTAAGTAACCGTGGAGATGGCCTTTACAGAGAGGTGTCTGGAATGTGCTTTTGTTTTGACTGAAGTGCTCCTTCACTGCAGCTGCAAAGTTCGTTTTCCCACACTCCTTGCCTGTGGCAATTCAAGAGCAGGCCAGGGATGCTTTGCGAGTTGACAGAACTTTTGCTCCAAACCTTGATGGCTTCTCATGAGCTTCCAGAACACGTTTGGTCCAGTGGTGAAGACACCAGACTAGAAAATGAGTAACTGTGAGTTCTAGTCCTGCCTTACGCACAAAAGCCAGCTGGGTGACTCTGAGTCAATCACCAGGAGATGGCGATTTCTAGTCCTGCCTTACACACGAAAGTCAACTGGGTGACTTTGGGCCAATCACCAGGAGATGGTGAGTTCTAGTCCTGCCTTACGCACAAAAGTCAACTGGGTGACTTTGAGTCAATCACCAGGAGATGGCGATTTCTAGTCCTGCCTTACACACGAAAGTCAACTGGGTGACTTTGGGCCAATCACCAGGAGATGGTGAGTTCTAGTCCTGCCTTACGCACAAAAGTCAACTGGGTGACTTTGCAGCAGTCACCAGGAGATGGCGAGTTCTAGTCCTGCTTTACGCACGAAAGTCAACTGGGTGACTTTGGGCCAATCACCAGGAGATGGCGAGTTCTAGGCCTGCCTTACACACGAAAGTCAACTAGGTGACTTTGGACCAGTCACCAGGAGATGGCAAGTTCTAGGCCTGCCTTACACACCAAAGTCAACTGGGTGACTTTGGGCCAATCACCAGGAGATGGCGAGTTCTAGTCCTGCCTTACACACGAAAGTCAACTAGGTGACTTTGGATCAGTCAACAGGAGATGGCGAGTTCTAATCCTGCCTTACACACGAAAGTCAACTGGGTGACTTTGGGCCAATCACCAGGAGATGGCGAGTTCTAGTCCTGCCTTACACACGAAAGTCAACAGGGAGAATTTGGACCAGTCACCAGGAGATGGTGAGTTCTAGTTCCACCTTAGGCATGAAAGTCGGCTGGATGACTTTGAGCCAATCACCAGGAGACATGAATTCTAGTCCCTCCTTAGGCATGAAAGCTGACTTGCGGTCTCCTGACCCTAATTAAAACCATTGGTTAAAATCCTTTAGATTGTGTTCCTTGTGTGGATTACTGCACAGAACCTAGCACTAAGAAAATGGTCACCCTGGGGAAATGTCTGCTGTCGTTATCCTCTTGCCCAGAGCCTTTTTATATCATGCTTTTTACCTCTGTTTGCTTGAGACCATAATAAAGCTTAAAATCCCTTTTAATTGATAGGAGGGCTCATGGTCTCTGGATCGACAGGAACGAGTTGCCTGGGCACCCGATCGCTGCCCCGACACTTGGCAAAACGGTATGTTTGTGTATAAAATTTCACAAGTCAAAGCACCCATATGCTCACCCCCTAGCTAGATCGTTTCCAAGAAAGGATAAACCGTGGCAGGATTTTATTCCAGCCTGTCTTCAATGCAGCTGCTGTGTTTTCCCAAAAATAACACCAGGTCTTATGTTAATTTTTGTTCCAAAAGACAGATTAGGGTTTATTTTTCCGGTTAGGTCTTATTTTGAGGGGGAAATAAGGTACTGAATGCATCCGTCTGTCTGATAATCTTAACTGAGGGTTATTTTTGGGGTAGGGCTCATATTACAAGCACCCTGAAAAATAATGCTAGGGTTTATTTTCCCCCTCTGGGTCTTATTTTCGGGGAAATACGATAGCCCTCAACTTACGACCACTCGTTTAGTGACAGTTTGAAGTTACAACGGCATTAAAAAAAACGAGTCATGACCGTTTTTCACTCTTCTGGCCACTGTAGGATCCCCAGAGTCATGGGATCAAAATTCGGGTGCTTGGCAACTGGCATGCGTTTATGACGGTTGCAGGATCGGGAGTCATGTGATCGCCATTTGTGACCTTCCCAGCCGGGTTCTGACATGCAACGTCAACAGGGGAAGCCAAACTCGCTTAATGACCAAAATGATTCATTTAACATGTGCAGCGGTTGACTTCGAAAGCACGCAAAATGGGTCAAAACTCACTCAGCAACAGAAATTTTGGGCTCCGTTGTGGTCGTAAGTCGAGGACTACCGGTAATAACCCTCTTTTCTCCCAACCAAATTAAGTCCGTGTTTTTCTCCCATCCTGTTTTGACCTTAGAAATTAAACAGCACAAAGTTAGTCCTGGCAAACCTCTTTAATTCATACAGCTGTAAATTACTTTCATGTGCAGTCCACAAGGCTTGATAAGCAGTCTTTCAGAGGAAGGTTATCAACACCCACCTTATCTCACGTGGAACGCTGCCAAAGAACTAATTTCCAGATGCAGGACAAGGCCAAACTCGGCACAGAGTCACAAACAGAAGTTTCAAACCTTGAATCGGCCAGATGAACTAATTGCTTCCTGCAAAAGCTCATGTCCCGTTCGCTTCTCTTTTATGTCTTATGGGTGTCAACCTCAACGCATCGTGGTTGTCATTCAGGTGGGCGGCAGGAGGGAAAACCCCGCTTACCAGTTGTCATATCCAGACTGCGTACCACTGCTGATTCCAACCTGCTCGCCATTTCTGCAGTGGCCGCCAGGATGTGAAAGCCTTGGATAGGATTTCTGCCGCTAAGGGAGCCTCCATTTTAGCAGCTGCAATGCTATCGCCACTGCACAGCTGTGAGGCGAACCCGGAAGTGACTACACGGCTTCTAATATTAAAGACTATTCCTTAGTGTTTCGAAGAGCTGCAGGGGGGGAGGGGAGCTTTGTGTATCATACCCACGATGATGGAACGTTAACTAACATTGGTGGGGGGGAGTATGGGAGGGAGTCACAGGATTAGCGGGTAGCTTTAAAAGGTGATGGGAAGCACTGCGCGGTAGCGCTGACAATAAACCATTCTCCGCGGGTGTTTGTTGGTTCGTGCCGGAGCTGAGGCTAAAGATTGCTAAAACACAGATAACTTCTGGTTTGGAGTCTTATTTCACCGCGGAATTCCAGAACCTGACAATGGGAGGGGCCAATCATCTCCAAGTCTTACTCCCAAGTCGACCCTCTTTCTTTAATTGTTCTTCCCTTCTGGCAGCTCTGTGCATGCGCACACGGGGAACAGGCTCCCGCTGCTCTTCTGCCTCGCTGATGTCAGTCTCCGGAGACTCCAGAGGCAGCAAAGAACTCCCAGATGGCCCTGGCCCTCTCTCTGCCTCCTACTCAGAGCCCTTGTCCGAGCCTTCCCCAGACTCCCGGACCGGCCCAGGTTTCTCCCCAACCTCCTCACTGTCCAAATCTGCTGCCAGCTTTGCTGGCCACTGGCGGGCCACAACACATCCCTGGCCAGGAAAAAAAGGTAATGTTCTTTGCCCTACTTACCAGGAGTACTTCGGACAGTATCGCTATCACCATCTTCACGGTCACTCTGGTAGCCCTCCGGGGCACTGTATCGCTCGCTGCCCAGGCTACTTTGGCTTTCTGATTTGGTGCTTCCCAGAGTCCGACCGGTGCTCCCACTTGGTGATCGGGCAGCCTCACCACTGGAAACTGGAGGAAGCAAAAATTTTAGATTTTAGATTTTTTAGATTTTATTGAATTTATAGACCGCCCTACTCCCGAAGGACTCAGGGCGGTGTACAGCCATAAAATAAAACATATAAATACAAAATTTAAAATAGACTAAGACAAAATTAAATAATTTGGCTGAAAAATTTTAAAATCCCAATAATTTAAAACAAATTAAAATTCCCATTTAAAAGGGGAAAAAGACTTAGGTCAGGCCGGCTTGATGGAACAAATTAGTCTTGAGCGCGCGACGGAAGGTGCGCAGGTCCGGGATCCTCCGTATCTCCGGGGGGAGCTCGTTCCCGATGGTAGGTGCTCCCACAGAGAAGGCTCTCCCCTGGGGGCCGCCAGACAACATTGTTTGGCCGACGGCACCCGGAGGAGCCCCTCTCTATGGGAGCATACTGGCCAGTGGGAGGCTATTAGTGGTAGTAGGCGGTCCCGTAAATAACCAGGTCCTAAGCCATAATAATAATAATAGCCAAAATAATAATAATAATAAATTTAATGTGATCTTGAATATGAAAACCGGCCTTATTGCTGGACAGGAAGCCAGTAGAACAAAATTATATAAAAATATAAATTGAATGGTAATAGCATTTAGAGTTATATACCGCTTTACACTGCTTTACAGCTCTCTCTAAATGGTTTACAAAGTCAGTGTATCGCCCCCCCCCCCCCCCCCCCCCACAATCTGGATCCTCATTTTATCGACCTCAAAAGGCTGAGTCGATCTTGAAACTGTCAGGATCGAACTCCCGGCAGTGGGCAGAGTTAGCCTGCAATACTGAATTCTAACCACTGTGCCACTGTCCATGATGAATGAGTAGCGAGCGAGTAAGCGAGCGAATGAATGAACCAAAATCCATCTCCACTGTCAAAGCAAAAAAAAAACCCCAGAAATTTTGGGCTCAATTGGGGTCGTAAGTCAAGGGCCACATGTAATAGCTTTTCATTGTCTTCTGTAAACTCACCCAATGTAACCGCAAGAAGTGTGAGGTCACAATGATGCCTATTTGCACATTCTCTAACAGTGGGTTTTGCTCACCGGAGTCTGCTGGGTGCTTCCTGATCTGGAAGCCCTTTGATCTCACGGACAAGGACCTATCGTCAAAACTGGAGGAGCTGATCTCAGAATCGCTGTCGCTGTCGCTGGAGACAACTACGGGAAAACAAACAAAATGGCGGAAGGTGAAGGCCGTCGTTCGTCTCACTTAACAATTGCACCGCTTAATGACAAAACATTTGGTCCCAATTGCTGTCGTAAGAAGAGGACTACCTTTATACATTGTATAAAATTACCAAGTAATTTTATGTATATATGTATAAACACTGCGTATCCGATGTAAATAGAAATGAAAATTTTTTGTATCTATAAAAAATCAATAAAGTATATTTAAAAAAAAAAAAGAAGAGGACTACCTTTATACATTGAGGATATATTTACCCAACACCCATTTTTTTTTTAAAAAAGAGTTATCAACTGGGGACTTACGTTGTTCTTAATAATAGTAGTTAATAGTACAGCTAGTCCTCCATTTAGAACACAATTTCCTTTGCTCAGCGAGCTGGGGACACTGCAACCGTCATAAATATGAGTCAGCTGCCAAGCATCCGAATTTTGATCTCGTGATCACAGGGATGCTGCAACGGTCGTAAGTGTGAAAAAACTTTTTTCAGTGCAGTTGTAACTTCAAATGGTCACTAAAAGAACTGTTGTCAGTTGAGGGACGTGCCTTGAAATTTGGATGGCACAGCTACTTAACTTATGATAAAGTTAAGACGAATGTAAATTTTAAGTATCGTATTTTTCGGACTATAAGACGCACCAGAGTATAAGACGCACAAAATGTAGATTTTTGGTGAGGAAAAGAAGAAAAAGAAATCTCCCTCTGCCTCTGAGCAATTTTGCCTCCTTGCAGCAAACAGCAAATAATCTGCTTTACTTTCAGTTTCGTTTTCAGCATTTCCTTGATTAGCACAAGGAAAAAAAATCTGCTCCAGCAATTTACCTCTTTGCAGCAAGCAGCAGAGCCCTGGGCAAAACAGCTGAGAGCAAAACAGCTGAGAGTCGGGAGGCGGATCCAATCAACTTGTGCTAATCAGACTGTGCTGAAACTGAAAGGAGCTGTTTCTCCTTGCTGTTTGTTTGCAAGGAGGTAACTGCTGCGAGGCAGCGGCCAAAGCGTGCGGGCCAGTGGGTGGGCGGGGCTACATTCGGTATATAAGACTTACCTAAATTTTCACCCCCTTTTAGGGAGGAAAAAGGTGTGTTTTATACTCCGAAAAATACGGAAGTGCCTTTTTAGGGGTGTTTTTTGAGAATTTGGAATAGGTATAAACCAAAACCACAGAAGCTCTCTTCTTGTTGTGGCCTGTCGGCCACCGGCCCCTCTAGCAGCCGAATCAGAGGAGGAGGAGGAGGAGGCAGGGTCAGTGTCAAGGCAACCTGAGAGCTCCGAGGGGGAAGAGGGAATGGAGCTGAGAGAGAGAGAGAAAGAGAGACAGAGGCTTAGCCTGGGCCGTCCGTCAGCCCTCAGATGGAGAGTCAACATTTTGAGGTCTGGAGGTGGCTGATGAGGAAGAGGAGGAACAGCTGGGTCCAGTGCCTGACGCACGGATGCACAGAAGGCAGAGGAGAGGAGAGCAGTGGAAATCCGTGGGCTGGTCCTCGGGACAGAAGAGCCATTGTTGCTAATGAAGCCCCAACCTAGCTCTGGGGATAAAATGCAGGGGGCAGAGATGAGTAGATATGGGAGACAACTATTTGTCTTCCGGACAGATGGACTTCTTAGCCTGAGAAGGAAACTTTTTGCCGGGGCTGCCGGCGCTCATAATAAAGGAATCTTTTCAGTTCACTTCAGAAGGTTTGTCGTGTTTAGGGAGCTGGATCAGAACAGTTCTCTTCAGGAGAAAAATGATAATTAAACCCATTTGGTTGACATATGATGAGCGATTAACATTCCTTGGAAGAGAAACCTGTCTTAAAAACAAGGGAAAATCTCAAGAAGGAAGGTTTTACTTGTCAATTTTTTACGTAAGCTCAATTGTTTGGAAGATTTAAAATGGATTTTAAAAAAAAGAATTCTGTTTTGACAGACGAAAGGAGCCGATTTTGAAAAAGGCTTATGCGCCGTTGATGAACATCTTATTGCTAAAGTGCATAAATTGTTATTGACAGGAAGAGGAATATGTCTCCAGATTTCATGCTTAAATGGGCAGGAGGTTTTGGATATAAAGGTACAGTAGTCCTCGACTTACAACCACAACTGAGACCAACGTTTCTGTTGCGAGACAGTTGTTGAGTGAGCTTTGCTCAGTTTTACCACCTTTCTCGCCACCGTCGTTAAGTGAATCACTGCCGTTGTTAAATTAGTCACACGGTTGTTAAGTGAATCTGGCTTCCCCACTGACGTTGCTTGTCAGAAGGTCCACAAAAGGGGATCATGTGACCCCGGGACGCTGCAACCGTCATAAATACGAGTCAGTTGCCAAGCGTCTGAATTTTGATCAGCCACTATCGGGATGCTGCAACGGTTGTTAAGTGGGAGGTGACTAGGTGGCTCAGTGGCTAAGACACTGAGCTTGTCGATCAGAAAGGTCGGCAGTTCGGGGGTTCAAATCCCTAGCACAGGCCTCCTGAGTGAGCAGGGGGCTGGATTAGATGATCTCCGAGGTCCCTCCCAACACTTACTGAATATTCTGCTTGAAAATTGGGAAAATAGGTGACAGACTGAAATTTACACTGAATTATTTCAATAATCTGAAAATATTTATAAAATGATGTAGAGAGAGTCGTCCATTCGTTTAGTGACCGTTCGAAGTTACAACGGCACTGAAAAAATGAGACTTGGGACCATTTTTCACACTTATGACTGTTGCAGCATCCCCATGGTCACGTGTTCAAAATTCAGACTCTTGGCAGCCGACTCATATTTATGACATTACGGTGTCCCGGGGTCATGCGATCTGCTTTTGACAAAGCAAAGTCAAGGGAGAATCCACATTCACTTAACAACCATGTGACTAATTTAACAACTGCAGTGATTTACTTAATAACGGTGACCAGAACGGTCGTAAAATGGGCCCAAGTTCACTTAACAGGGGTGTTGCTTAATCACGGAAATTTTGGGCTTAATTTGTGGTCATAAGACGAGGACAAACTGCACTGTTGGCCTTTAACCCCATTTACTTCTTTTTACGGTAATTTTATATTTTGACTTTTTTATCACATCGGAAACTTCATTGAATCCTTTTTTTTTAAAAAAAAGAACAAAACCTAGAAATCTGCAGAGGCTTTGTATTTTTTAACTTTTTATTTTTTATTTTTGGAAACTTCATAAAAATCCCTTTTTAAAAAAAAAACAGAAATCTGCAGAGACTTTGCAGCTGTCACAAGTGGAGTGTGACTCAAACACACATATGGTGGCTGTTAAATCAATTCCGATGTTCTTTTTTTTTTTTAAGGGGGGAGGGGGGAAAAGGAAACCACCTCCCCTCCTCATCCACCCCCCAAAAATCTACGAGGGTGAATTAGCACTAAACCTCATTACGCGGCTTCCCACCCACCCGTCATCTGGCATTTCTGCTTTTTTCTTGCAAACTCAAATTGAAGGGAGAGAAGGGAAAGGTACAAGCCTCAATTTAGCTGACAAAAAACCCAGGGTGGCTATTTGAACTGGGAAATTGTTCCCACTTTACAGTGGGAATCTGCACCCCCCTTCGGCTATTTAAGCAGCCTGCGGGGAGGAAATCTGTAGAAGGCAGCTGTTGGATGGGGAAGATGAGATTATGGAGAGGAAGAATGAAAGGGTCCCCTTACCAACCTAACTGCCTTCCTATCATTTAATTTTGAGCTAAACTTAGTTGGCAGGCTGTCGTCGTCCATTTCCCCCCCCACCCCACCCCCGTGAAAGGGACCTCTGGCTGGGAAATCTGTAAAACAGGGAATTGCTTAGAACTGTATATCAATGCTGAGCCTTGGTGGCGCAGCAGACTAAAGTCCTGTTAAGTAGCACCAGCTGCCTGCAATGACTGCGAGTTCGAATCTCACCAGGCTCAAGGTTGACTCAGCCTTCCATCCTTCCGAGGTAGGTAAAATGAGGACCCGGTTTGTGGGGGCAATAAGCTGACTTTGTATAAAAAAGAACACCGCTTTGGGGGGGCCAAAAGCCCTACTAAGCAGGTATATACAAAAGTAGGAAGGCTATTGCTTAATGCATTGTAAGCCGCCCAGAGTCTCTGGAGAAGGGTGACATACAAATCGAATCAATCAATAAATAAATAGATAAATAAATAAATAAATACATATCAGGGTTAGAAGGGACCTCGGAGGTTTTCTAATCCAATTCCCTGTTCAAGCAAGAGATCTAACACCATTCCGGACATTCCAAATTCCCCAGCCAGCATGCTTTAAGACTGGTGGACTTCCACTCCCAGAATTCCCCCAGCCAGTATGCTTTAAGAGGGGTGGACGTCCACTCCCAGAATTCCCCAGCTAGCCTGCTTTAAGACGGGTGGACTTCAACTTCCAGAATTCCCCAGCTAGCCTGCTTTAAGACGGGTGGACTTCAACTTCCAGAATTCCCCAGCAAGCATGCTTTAAAATGGATGGACTTCAACTCCCAGAATTCCCCAGCCACCATGCTGGCTGGAGAATTCTGGGAGTTGAAGTCCACCCATCTTAACACTGCTGAAGTTCAGCTTCTGTTTCTCATTCCCAAGATCCCTCATCTCTCTCATGGGGGGTGCAGTGCTAACCTTTTCCTCTGGCCCAGGTATAGGTGTGATCCGTCCTGCTGCCCCGGAGCTCCAGCGATGACGGTTCCGGGCGAGGAGGAGGGGGCCGAAGGTGGATTTCCTTGGCTTTTTTCCCGCTGGTTTCTTTTACTGGCAGAATGCATTTGGGGAGCCCTTTGAAGAACCAGGCTCCCGATCGCTTCCAGACCTAAGGAAGACATTTTTTTTAAAAAAAGGGAAAAAAAAGAGGGGTTCGATTTATTCAGAGTGCTCCTTTATTTTTATTTATTTTTTCACTTTATTTAATATTCGTTTTATATTCATTCACTTTCAGCCTTGCAAAATTAATGCCAGCCTTCCCACATAGAGCAAACATAAAAAGATGAGATCATTCTACTTCATTGTTTATTTATTTATTTTAATTTAATTTAATTTAAATGCCGCCCTTCTCCGGAGACACAGGGTAGCTTACAATGCGTTAAGCTAGCCTTCATACTTTTGTATATACCCGTTTAGTAGGGCTTTTGCCCCCCCTCCCCCAAGTGGTGCTCTTTTTTATACAAAGTCAGCTTACAACAAGCCACGCCCACAGAATAGGTAGTAAAAAAAATTGAAACCCACCACTGGGCACAAGCAATTGTGTATCCCAAACTTTGAGAAATACACAAGAACTCTGGAAATTACTATTTTTCTTTTAGCAACCTTGACAAAACGACGACACTGCAAGATTGGGCGCGGCGACGTGATACAGGTAATCCTCGACTTACAACCGTTCAATTAGTGGCCCTTCAAAGTTGCAACGGCACAGAAAAAAGTGACTATTTATTTGTCATGTTTGCGTGGTGTATATTGGAGGGGGCAACCCTTGGGAGAGCTGTACGCAATGAAAATTCATTTTAAGGTATGCCGATCAGTGTACATTCAAAGTGATAATAAAGTTAGAAGAGAAGAGAAGAGAAGAGAAGAGAAGAGAAGAGAAGAGAAGAGAAGAGAAGAGAAGAGAAGAGAAGAGAAGAGAAATGAGAATAGAATGAGAATGGAATGGAATAGAATGGAATAGAACAGGATAAGAAAGATAATAGAGTAAGAAAGAAAAGAGAAAAGAATAAGAAATGGAATGGAATGGAATGGAATGGAATGGAATGGAATGGAATGGAGAGAAGAGAAGAGAAGAGACGAGAAGAGAAGAGAAGAGAAGAGAAGAGAAGAGAAGAGAAGAGAAGAGAAGAGAAGAGAAGAGAAGAGAAGAGAAGAGAAGAGGAATGAGAATAGAATGAGAATGGAATAGAATGGAATAGAACAGGATAAGAAAGATAATAGAATAAGAAAGAAAAGAGAAGAGAATAAGAAAGAACGGAACGGAACGGAACGGAACAGAACAGAATTCTTTATTGGCCAAGTGTGATTGGACATGCAAGGAATTTGTCTCTGGTGCCTATGCTCTCGGTGTACATAAAAGAAAAGATAAATTCGTCAAGAATCATAACGATAGTCATAGGGAAACAGTCAATATAAATCTTAAGGATAGCAGCAACAAAGTTAGAGTAATACAGTCATAAGTGGGAGGAAATGGGTGATAGGAATGATGAGAAGATTAATAGTAATAGTAGTGCAGATTTAGTAACTACTTTGACAGTGTTAGTTGTTTAGCAGAGTGATGACGTTTGGGGAAAAACTGTCCTTGTGTCTAGTTGTTCTCGGGTGCAGTGCTCTATAGCCTCGTTTTGAGGGTAGGAGTTGAAACAGTTTATGTCCAGGATGCGAGGGGTCTGTAGATATTTTCCCAGCCCTCTTTTTGACTCATGCAGTAGACAGGTCCTCCACGGAAGGCAGGTTGGTAGCCATTGTTTTTTCTGCAGTTCTAATTATCCTCTGAAGTCGGTGTCTGTCTTGTTGGGTAGCAGAGCCAAACCAGACAGTTATGGAGGTGCAGATGACAGACAGAACAGAACAGAACAGACATAATTCCTCGGTAGAACTGGATCAGCAGCTCCTTGGGCACTTTGAGCTTCCTGAGTCTAAGCTGCTTGGCAATTGGTTCACATTTATGACGGTTGCAGTGTCCCCGGAGTCACGCTATCCCCTTTTGCGACCTTCTGACAAGCTAAGTCAATGGGGAAGCCAGATTCGCTTAACGACCGTGAGGCTCACTTAACAACCGCAGCGATTCACTTAGCCACGGTGGCATGAGAAGACGTAAAATGGGGCAAAGCCAGGGGTGAAATTCGACCGGTTTGTATGAACACGCCCCTCCCCCAAGTCACCACTCTCCCCTTCCGGCCGCTCGACCCATTCAACGATAAATGCTGCAGCGGAGAGAATCCGAACTTTTTTCCCTCCATTCACAGCGGAGCTGCTGAACAGCTGAGAATTATTTCATTCCCAGCTTAGTCCAAATTAAATCCAAAACAAATCCTTCAGAAGAAGTCCTTCGGGCTTATCACAAACCTTTGTCTTCTTTGGCACCCTGCCAAAGGCCTTTCTTGGCAAAGCCCCATGAAGTTCAGAAAAAAGAGATGCTGACTGGAAACAGATTTAGCAATGTTGCTACCCTACAAAGAGCCCAAGAGCCTTTGCTGCTCTTTTAAGCATTATGGGAGGGGACAATCATTTCCTGGCCTTACTCCTGAGTTGTCCTTTTTGCTTTAGCTGCTCTTGCCTTCTGGCAGTTCTGCGCATGCGTGCACTAGGAACAGGCTCCTCCTGTTCCTCTGCCTCTCTGCTGTCCGCCTTTGGAGGGTCCGGAATCCGTGCATCACTCTCAGATGGCCCTGGCCCCATCTCTGCCTCTGACGCAGAGCCCTCGTCTGGGCCTTCCCCAGATTTCAGGACTGGCCAGGGGTGAAATGCTCCCAGTTTGGACCGGATCCAGTAGCGATGGAGGCGGGTGGTTTGGAGAACCAGTAGCAAAAAATCCCTGCCCCCCCCCCCACTCCATACCCAGCTGAGCCACACAAATCATCAGAGGCTTTTTTTTACTTTTAAAAACATTTTTTCTACAACCTCTAAAGAGGTTATAGAAAAAAATGCTTTTAAAAGCCTCTGAGGATCCCAGCTGAGTTGCCTGATCGGCAGAGTTTTTTTTTCTTTTAAATGCCTCTGACGATCCAAGCTGAGTTGCCTGATTAGAAGAGGCTTTTTTCCTTTTAAAAGCCTCTGAGGATCCCAGCTGAGTTGCCTGCCTGATCCTCAGAGGCATTTAAAAGAAAAAAAAAGCCTCTGCCGATCAGGCAACTCAGCTTGGATCGTCAGAGCTTTTTAAAAACATTTTTTACAACCTCTTCTCCGAAGAAGTTGTAGAAAAAATGGTTTTAAAAGTAAAAAAAAAAAAAAAATTGGCCACACCCATCCAGTCTCATTACCCCTCCAAGCCACGTCCACAGAACCGGTAGTAACAAATTTTAGATTTCACCACTGGGACTGGCCCACGGTCCTTCCCAGCCTCCTCACTGTCTCACTCCACTGCCAGCTCTGTGGGCTGTTGGCAGACCATAACAGATTTCTCTCTGCCACAGCATTCACTATGAACCCTTTTGGTGCTCATGCACGCATTATTTCCAACCGGGTTCTGTGGGTACGGCTTGGAGGGGTCATGTGACTGAGTGGCCAGGAGTGACATTTATTTATTTATTTATTATTGTGATTTATATGCCGCCATTCTCCCCGAGGACTCAGGGCGGCTTACATACAACAATCATCAATACAAATCACAGTAAAACAAATTAAAATAAATTAAAATCCCCATTAAAACCATTCTAAAAATTGTCAAACTATACAACCCCTCGATCAGATTATTGTTGGAACAGCCACGTCGGTGAAAGGAGAGGTGGTCGGGGGCCGACCTGAGGTCGGTGGGCAAACTATACCAGAGGGTCGGGGCTCCCGACAGAGAAAGCCCTCCCCCTGGGGGCCGCCAGCCGATATTGTTTGCCTGACGGCACCCGGAGGAGGCCCTCTCTGTGGGAGCGCACCAGACGATGGGAGGAAGGCAAGAGATGGTCCTGTAAGTACCCCGGGCCTAAGCCATGTAGGGCTTTATAGGTAAGCACCAGCACCTTGAAACGGACCCGGAGAGCAACCGGTAGCCAGTGCAGCCCGCGCAGGAGAGGTGTAACACGGGAGTAACGAGGAGCCCCCGTAACTACCCGCGCGGCCGCGTTCTGAACTAACTGGAGTCTCCGGATGCATCCCAAGGGCAGCCCCATGTAGAGGGTGTTACAGTAATCCAACTGAGAAGTAATGAAGGCATGAGTGACTGTGGCAAGGGCATCTCGGTCTAGGAAAGGGCGCAACTGGAGCACAAGGCGTACTTGTGCGAAGGCCCCCCTGGTTAAGGCCGTCAGATGGTCAATCAAGGATAGCCGAGAATCCAGGAGGACACCCAGATTGTGAACCCTATCGGATGGGGTAAGAGTCTCCCCACCGATCACTAGTGATGGTATCTCTAGATCCCGAGAGGCCGGCACCCAGAGCCACTCAGTCTTGGAAGGGTTCAGTCTGAGCCTGTTGGTACATCAAGTTGGCCATGCCCACTCCATCCCAGGATCCACCACCAAGCCACACCCACAGAACCGGTAGGGAAAAAAATTGAATGTCACCACCGGGCAAAGTTCACTTAACAACTGTCTCGCTTAGCCACAGAGACGTTGGGCTCAATTGTGGCCATAAATTGAGGACTTGCTGTAAATGCATTCTACAGAAAGCCAAGGAGGAAAATTTTGGGGACGTGCGGCTGAAAACACATTCGAGCCAAGAGAAAAGTAATTTCAGTTAAGAAGAGGGTCAAAACCTCACGGATGATAAGAGGACACAAAAGCCGGTCACCGACTTCACCCCGTCCGATTTTTTTCAAGAGCGCACTTTCCCTTTCAATTTAGATTTTAATACAGAGATTGGGGGACGAAGGGAACTTATTAAAACATATTTTAATCTATACAGCCCCGCATAAAAGGAAGGGTAATTGTCACAGAAAGAAAGGCGAAACCCTGAAACTCAATTTAATTTCTGCCCGCTGGCAAAAGCTCATCAAAAACTCAACGAGGGCACACTTTAAATATAAACACACACACACACAAAAGTGTTAGACTTATGGAAACTGTGCCAGATAAGACATTTTCCCCCGTGAGAAATTTATTTTTCCATCCTGGAAAAATAAAATAAAATGTGAATTGGTGCTCAACGGATTAGAACAGACTGAATTCCTGCCTCGAGATATTTATTCTTTTAAAATTGGACAAGAAAAGACAACATGGAGAAATAAAACGTGTAGCTGATAACATGGTAGGAAATAACAATCAGAGACAGATCATTTTTATTATTATTCAATCCTCAAAGCAGTCCAGACCAGTGTGTGTCATTGATTCATTTCTTGCCATCTAAGGCAGGGATCTTCAAACATGGCAAATTTAAGACTTTTTATTGCTTAATGCATTGTAGGCCACCCTGAGTCTCCGGAGAAGGACGGCATATAAATCAATTTTTTTAAAAAAATGACTTGTGGACTTCAACTCCCAGAATTCCTCAGCCAGCATGCTTTAAGATGGGTGGACTTCCAACTCCCAGAATTTTCTAGCCACCATGCTTTAAGATGGATGGACTTCAATTCCCAGAACTCCTCAGCCACCATGCTTTAAGATGGATGGACTTTCACTCCTAGAATTCCCTAGCCAGCCATGCTTTAAGAGGGGTGGACTTCAATTCCCAGAATTCCCAATTGGAAGTTGAATGCCACACGTCTTTAAAGGGCCAAGGTTGAAAAACTGATCAAAATAATCTCCCCTGACAAGCAGCAAATGAAGATATCCACCCCCACCAGAACAATTATCAGCAGAATTGTGGTCCCATTGCAAAAACTCACCTCTCTCTGCTCGCTGCAGATCTTACAGAACCAAACGGGCCGCTTGTGGGCACCCGGCGTTTCTATGCCACACTTTGTGCAAACTTTCTAAGGAGAGAGAGAGAGGAAAAAAAACCAATCAATCCAAAACCTGCTAACACCAGTGGGTGGATGGATGGGTGGGTTGGCTGGGACATGGGGGAGAAAGCATCAATCTCTAAAAATGTGGGGAAATGTCTTGCCTCCTGCAAAGGAAAAAGTTGAAATTATTATTATTATTATTGTTGTTGTTGTTATTGTTGTTCAGCAAAGTTTGTCCAGTTTTTCAAAGGAATATTCATCAACACAGACCTTATCTCGTTTGGCAAGCTGCCACGTAACTTGTTTCCAACCTCAGTACAAGGCAAAACTTGGCACAGAGTCTCTCAGGAGTCATGGAACGAATTGTTTCCTGCAAAGAGCCCACTCCCTATTTACTCCTCTTTTATTTCCTGTGGGAGGGGCCAATCACCTCCAAGGCGTGGCTTTACTCCTGAGTCGACCCTGCTTTCTGAGTTGTTCTTGTCTTCTGGCAGCTCTGCGCATGCGCACACCGGGAACAGGCTCCAGCTGTTCCTCTGCCTCACTGCTGCCTCCCTCCCTCTCGGCCTCCGACGCAGAGCCCTCGTCCGAGCTTTCCCCAGCTCCCAGGACTGGCCCATGTTCCTCCCCAACCTCCTCACTATCCGACTCTGTTGCCAACTCTGCTGGCCGCCTCTGGGCCACAACACTTCCTGTCTTCTGATTTCAAGACCAGCCAGCAAAACAACAAAAACCAAAAACAACACAGCCGTTGTTTTTTCCAGCCATCTGGACAAGCCGAAGAAGCCCGCAGGGCAAAGCAGTTCATAAAAGATTTCAAAAGAGCTGCGAGGCCCAAACAGAAGGAATAAAATCAAACGGAGGGCTCAATAAAAAAAGAGAATTGGGGGGGGGGGGAAAATCAATTCCGCAGTGAGATGGAATAACCATTTCCCTTGCACAGCACCTGTAAATTAATGCCGCCGGCCGTTATCCGCAGCAGGATGCTGAACAGCCACGAGAGGCTGAAAAAAAGTCAACCTGGAGGGTGTCTCAGTCGAAAAAAGGGTTAGGCAAGAAAAACCGAATGGACAGGTACAGAAACAGGGGTGCCTGGCTCAAAAGCAGTAACTGCAAGGGATCAGAATACAGAATACAGAATTTTGCTCATGTGACCGTGGGGATGTTATGTCGGTCATAAGCGTGGGGACTGGTTTTTTTCAGTGCCGTTGCAAAGTCAAACAATTACTAAATGAATCATCATCATCTTCTTTTAATTACCCCATAATCCCTTGAGGGGTGGAGTTGTGGACAACTGAATGGAGCTGAGTGTTTACTGGCCGGATGCCTTTCCTGTCGCCAATGCGGAGTTTTTTTTTTTCAGCAGATATATTCTCATGGTGCCCAGAAAGAGAAATATCAGCCTCTACCTAGGATTGAACTCACAGCCTCCTGATGGTAAGGCAAGAGCTCAACCTCTAGGTCACTGCCCCACTCGGTTACTAAATGAATGGCTGCTAAGTGAAAGCGAATTCATTGAGCTTGCTCAATGGTTCTGTCCTCTTCTTCGGAACCCAAATTCCAGTTTTCTAATTTTACTTATTATCTCCGTAAAAAAAATACGATCGCGCTCAATTGGCATTTGGATACCAAGCCTTCCCTCTCTTGTGGAGCTTATAAAATTGGCAAATCCATTGACGTGCTTTTCCTTTGTCATTACTTATAAACACACACGCTACAGTATTAAAAAAAATTGCCGTATCACCCAGGAAACAGCTTTTCCTTCCATTCAAAAAGGCCGTAGAGAGAGAATAAATAAAATATAAATCGATAAATAATATTTTTGCAGAGATTATTGACAGTTAATTAAAACACTGGTGTTTTGTTTTTGTTTTTTTTAAATAAGAAGCCTGGGGGATCTTCCAAAATGTTAATTTTAACAGTTCAAAGGGAGAAGCAAGAATAATTAGAAGGCTGTTAATCCATAACCTAAATTAACTGCAGAATTCCTGCTTTGATTGATATCAGCTGTCAGAAGGCGGGAGGGACGGAGCAGGAATAGGCATAAGAATTGCTAGACGACCTGCTTATCCACCTGCTGGACTACAAATCCCATCACTCGACAACTGCAGGGAACTAGCACTAGCCCTCACCTTACAAACCATTTGTTTAGTGACCACTTAAAGTTAGAACTAAGGAACACGGTGGCTCAGTGGCTAAGACGCTGAGCTCGTCGATCAAAAGGTCGGCAGTTCAGCGGTTCGAATCCCT
Source organism: Masticophis lateralis (assembly GCA_030761175.1). Taxonomy (NCBI): domain Eukaryota; kingdom Metazoa; phylum Chordata; class Lepidosauria; order Squamata; family Colubridae; genus Masticophis; species Masticophis lateralis. The sequence continues at coordinate 4,409,529 of JAUDYJ010000001.1, read as the reverse complement.
AGCGCCGCGTAATGGGGTGAGCTCCCGTGACTTGTCTCAGCTTCTGCCAACCTAGGAGTTCGAAAGTACGTCAAAAATAGGGACCACCTTTGACGGGAAGGTAACAGCATTCCGTGCGCCTTTGGCGTTGAGTCATGCCGGCCACATGACCACGGAGATGTCGTCGGACAGCGCTGGCTCTTCGGCTTTGAAACGGAGATGAGCAGCGCCCCCTAGAGTCAGGAACGACTAGCACATATGTGCGAGGGGAACCTTTACCTTTATCTAAAGTTACAACCGCACTTAAGAAAGTGACTTATGGCCGTTTTTTCCACACTTACGACCGTTGCAGCATTCCCCAGGGTCAGGTGAACAAAATTCAGATGCTTGGCAACTGACTCATACTTATGACGGTCGCATCCGGGGTCACGTGATTTCCTTTTGCGACCTTCCGACGAGAACCATCCATGGGGTAAACCCAGATTCATTTAACAGCCGGGGTTACCAACTCATCAACTGCAGGGATTCACTTAACAGCTGTGGCAAGAACGGTCGTAAGATGGGGGCAAAACTCCCTTAACAACCGTCTCCCTCAACGATGTACATTGTGGTCGTAAGTCGAGGACTACCTGCACGGCACCAGTTGTCAAAAATCACGTCGCTTTTCTTGTTGCTCGGACGGTCACTAAACGAAAGGTTGTTAAGTCGAGGACTTGCCCACGTTAAGGTAGATGGGAAGAAGCGGAATTGCAGACATATTAGCGGGATCGATTGCAAAGAAAATATATATCCCAAAGCACGTTTCAAAAAGTCGCCCAAGCGAAGGAGAAAGTATATTTAACTTCAATCAAGATAAAGAGAAGATTGAAATTTGGATTATGGAGATAGAAAAATTTCTTTTTGGATATAATTCTACAATTATAATTATATATGTATAATTATATATTTTATATTTCATGTTGTATGTTTTTGTTTTTTTAGTTGGGGGTGTAGTTGGGATAAAATTATTTGATATGGATATGGAGGTGATATACTATATTTTATTATAAGGGGGATTGACTTTGGTATATGATTAGTAATGTTAATATTAATGGATTACAGAAAGGTATGATATTTTTTAATTTGGTTTGAATATTATAAGTACTTTATTGATTGATAAATGAATATTGATGGTTGGTTAATGAGATAGATTTTATTATTATTAGTTTTTTTTTATTATAATATTGTTAACTTTAGAAAAACATTATTATTTGGTTTTTTTTGGTTCTTTCTTTTTTACTTTTTTTTTCTTTCTAAATTTTTTCAATTTGAAAATTTGAATACTTAATTTTTTTTTCTTTTTTTGTTTTAAACTTCTTTTTAAAATCTGTAGCGGAAGTCAAGGGGGGGATGGGAAGGGAAGGGGCTGGGGTGGAGGGAGGTAGGGGGAGGGGGTGGGAGGTGGGGGCTGGGGTGGGGGGGAAAAAATGAAAAAATTTTGTATTGTAAAACTTTTTCAATTTAAAAAAAAAAAAAAAGTCGCCCAAGCCAGGAGACGCTTCCAAAAAACACCTCAAATATTTTTCTAGGATTGGGGTCTCCAATCTTGGCAACTTTAAGCCTGGAGGACTTCAACTCCCAGAATTCCCCAGCCGGGGAATTCTGGGAGTTGAAGTCGTCCAGGCTTAAAGTTGCCAAGGTTGGAGACCCCTGTTCTAGGCCATACCCTGAAACGGGGAGGGAGGGGAGGGAAAAGGGGGGGAGACTTACCTTTTTGCAGTCTTGGCAAAACACCCCCGTGCTCCCCAAAAACCCCAGGCCTTCCCCGCACAGCAGGCACTGGGACGATCCGTTCCCCAAGACGTTTTTTTGCATGGTCTCCAGCCGCTCCACCAGGCGCCTGCAAGACAGAGACTCCGGTGTCAAAACAGGCGCCGAGAACGCGGCCTGCAAACCGAAGCAGAAGGTCCCGAAATTCGTCGGCATTTCCCCGCTGGAATTCCCAAGGCGGCCTTTCATTCGGATGACAGATTTTAACAGGAGTCGGAAGGGACCTTGGAGGTCATCTAGTCCAACCCGCCACCCTACACCATTTTCTGACAGGGGGCAAGTCCAGCCTCTTCTCGAAAGCCTCCAGGGATGAAGCTCCCACAACTTCCGAAGGCAACTTCTGTTCCGTGGGTTGATTGTTTCTCCCTGTGAGAAAATGCCTCCTTATTTCCAGGTTGAATCTCTCCTTGGTCAGTTTCCATCCATTAGTCTCCTTGTTTGGCCTTTGGGATTGGTAAATTGGTGTAGGGCAGTGATGGCTAACCTTTTTGCCATCGTGCGCCAAAAGGGGGGGAAGGTTGCGGGCATGAGTGCCCACACCCATAATTCAATGCACCCCCACACCCCATCCTCCCGGTTATGTGTGTGTGACACCCCCCCTGCGCTCACCCCACTTTTGGCCTGTGATGGCCCGGTAGGCCCGTTTTTCGCCCTCCCCAGGCTATAGAGCCGTGGTGGCGAACCTATGGCATGGGTGCGGCAGGTGGCACATGGAGCCATATGAGTGGGCACGCGAGCATTGCCATAGCTCAGGTCCAGCGTGCATGTGTGTGCCAGCCAGCTGATTTTTGGCCCTTTCGGTCCCACCAGAAGTTGGGAAATGGGCTGTTACTGGCTTCCGGAGGGCCTCCGGGGAGGTGGAGAAGGCTGTTTTCGCCCTCCCCAGGCTCCTAGAAAGCCTCTGGAGCCTGGGGAGGGTGAAGAATGGGCCTACCAGGCCCACTGTGTCATCACGTGCTAAAAACGGGGGTGGGCACATGCGCAGGGGCAGGGCGCATTGCCTCCCACCGGCTGGTTCGCTCCCACAGAGAGGGCCTCCTCAGGGTGCCGTCAGCCAGACAATGCCGGCTGGCGACTCCCAGGGGGAGAGCCTTCTCTGTGGCAGCACCCACCCTCTGGAATGATCTGCCTCCAGAGTTAAGAACAATCTCCGACCTCCCGACTTTCCGGCGGGCTTTAAAAACTCATCTTTTTCAGCTTGCCGGCTTAGCCTGATTCCTGTAAATATTTTATCCTTTTAGAGTTTTTTATCATCTTTTAAATGAATTAGTTTTAATTTATGGCCATTTATATTTGTTCTTTTACGAAATTTTAACTTTTGTGTGCTTGTTTTTAATCGGCTGTGCACCGCCCTGAGTCCGTAAGGAGAAGGGCGGTATATAAATCTAAATAAATAAATAATAAATAAATAAATTATGGGTATGGGCACACACGTGGGTGACCTCGCCACGCTCCCCCCGCTTTTGGCACGCGACGGCAAAAAGGTTAGCCATCCCTGCTCTAGAACCTTTCTAGGAGCCTGGGGAGGGCGAAAACGGCCTTCCCCACCACCCCGGAGGTCCTCCGTAGGCCAGAAACAGCCTGTTTCCTGACTTCTGGCGGGCCCGGAAATCAGCTGGACCTGAACTAGGGCTACACTCGTGTGCCCACAGATATGGCTCTATGTGCCTCCTGAGCCATAGATTCGCCATCACGGGTATAGGGTTTCCTGCCTGAGCAGGAGATTGGATTAGAAAGATCTCCAAGTTCCTTTCCAACTCTGTTATTCTGTTCTTTTGTTTAGTTAAAATGGTGTGTCCTACATGGATTTTTTTTCTCTCCTGTGTTACCTTCATTCCCTTTTTTTCCCCTTCCTTTTTCTTTGACAATGTATATACATTTTTAATCCCAATTATCTCAGCTTTGTTTTTTTCCTTTTTTATCATTTTTTTTTTTTTGATTTATATGCCGCCCTTCTCCGGAGACTCAGGGCGGCTTACAGTGCGTTAAGCAATAGCCTTCATACTTTTGTATATTTATATTTATACAAAGTCAGCTTATTGCCCCCAATAAACTGGGTCCTCAATTTACCCACCTTATAAAGGATGGAAGGCTGAGTCGACCTTGAGCCTGGCTGGGATTGAACTCGCAAGTAATTGCAGGCAGCTGGATCTTAAATGCTGCCTTGTAGGAGGCATTACCCTCCTACGCTACTCAGGCTCCTTTTTAAAATTTTAAATCCTTTTTAAAATTTTAAAAGCAATTATATATAAAAAACCGGTTCCTAACGCAGGCAACGTTAAGGCCGCCGCAGATAAGACGTCTGTCTTCATCTCCAATTCACACAGGCGTGTGCAACCTTACGGCGGCTTTAAGCACAATCGGCAAAACGTGCAAGACTTGACACAGCTTACTTCTTCCAGGCCTGAACTCATAATCTCTGCTACTTTCCTCAAATCCCTTCTGCCCGATTTAATGCCACCGACCTTGAAAGTTAAAAGGTTTCCAAATCCTTTAGCAGACAGATAAAAGAGATAAATAGCTTTCATTCAAAGACCCAGACAATGACAAAAGGTATGAGTGACTGGATTTTTTTTAAAAAAAAATAAATCTTTTTTTTTTATTATTATTAAATCCAGCTAGGAAAACAGTTGTAAGAGACTCGGCCCACCACGAAATTCAAAATGACTTTATCCCTCGCCCAAAATACGATTTTTCAGGGATTTAAGGAGCAGCTACTTTGCATCGATGGCTAAAAGGTTTTCTCGGCCGCAAATTTTCGGTGTCTTTTAATTTAAGGTTGTAATTCTTTTTGAAACTGCCATCCCGGCTGCAATCTTTTTTTTTTAAAAAGCTTCAAAGAATGCAGAGCATTAACCCCGCTGAACGCTGTGGGGATTATTATCTCAATTATTTCCAGAAGGTGGAAATACGGCTAACAAAACACAGTTTAGCCATTTATTTTTCAACCAGACAAGCTGATGACCTGTTGGCTCATCCATTAAAAGGATGATGTGACTAGAATGAACAGTTAAGAGTTCTAACTGGTATACACATACACAGAGAGACATATATGAATATGAAGAGAGAGAGAGAGAGAGAGAGAGAGAGAGAGAGAGAGAGAGAGAGAGAGAGAGAGAGAGAAAGATATAGGGGATGAATGGACGGATGGATGGATGGATAAATAGGCAGAGATAGAGGGAGAGAAAGAGACAGACAGACAGAGAGGGAGAGGGAGAGATAGAAAGATATAGGTGATGGACGGATGGATGGATGGGGTTTTTTTTGGAAAAAAATCCAAATTTTTTTACTACCGGTTCTGTGGGCGTGGTGTGGCTTGGTAGGCATGGCAAGGAAAGATTACTGCAAACTCCTCATTCCCTCCCCATTCCTGGGGGAAGGATATTGCAAAATCTCCATTCCCACCCCACTCTGGGGGCCAGCCAGAGGTTGTATTTGCAGCTTCTCCAAACTGCTCAAAATTTCCGCTACCGGTTCTCCAGAACCTGTCAGAACCTGGTGGATTTCACCCCTGATAGATAGATATATCTGTTGATACATACCGTATATATAGATATAGATATCTGTTAATATATATACAGTAGCGGCCAAAACTGTGGAAATCTTTTGGGAAAAGTGTATTTTCTAAAACTAGCTAATAACACCACTTATTTTTGGAGTAGTACCATAAAATTGTATCTTTTATGAAGGACTTGCTATTAGAACAGCAATTACAAGTATAATGGGGTGAAGTACCATCAGTACGCTGATGACACTCAGCTGTACATCTTCACCCCAGACCACCCCAATGATGCCCTCGAAGTGATGTCCCAGTGCCTGGAGGCCGTACAGATCTGGATGGGGAGGAACAGACTCAAGCTCAACCCTTCCAAGACGGAGTGGCTGCGGGTTCTGACATCCCGATATAGTCAGCTGGTGCCATCTCTGACTATTGGGGGCGAGTCATTGGCCCCCACGATGGGGCTCGCAACTTGGGCGTCGTCCTGGACTCATGGCTGTCTTTAGAAGGGCATATGACGGCCGTGGCCGGGAGGAGTTTTTATCAGGTTCGCCTGATTCGCCAGTTGTGTCCCTTTCTGGATCAGGATTCGTTACGCATGGTCACTCATGCCCTCGTCACCTCACACCTGGACTACTGTAATGCTCTCTACTTGGGGCTCCCCTTGAGGAGCACCCGGAGGCTTCAGCTGGTCCAGAATGCGGCCGCACGGGTGGTGATGGGAGCGACGTGGCGCTCCCATGTGACCCCCCCCCTCCTGCGCGAGCTGCACTGGCTCCCGGTGGTCTTCCAGGTGCGCTTCAAGGTTTTGGTTACCATCTTCAAAGCGCTCCATGGCTTAGGACCAGGGTATCTTTGGGACCGCCTTCTGCCACAAACAGCCTCTCATCGACCGGTTCACTCCCATAGAGAGAGGCTCCTCAGGGTGCCATCGGTCAAACAGTGTCGACTGGCGGCCCCCAGGGGGAGAGCCTTCTCTGTGGGGGCACCTGCCATCTGGAACGAGCTCCCCTCTGAGATAAGGAGGTTACAGGACCTGTGTACTTTTCGCCGTGCCTTAAAAACGTTTTTATTTGAACAAGCTGGTCTGGCTTAACCTCCTTTTATATTGGGTTTTAAATTTTTTACAATTGGATTTTTAAACTGTTTGAGCCAAATTATTTAATTTGTTTGAAATGATTTTTAACTTTTGTATTTATTGTATTTTATTTTGGTTGTTCACCGCCCTGAGTCCTGTTTGGGAGTAGGGCGGTATATAAATTTAAATAATAATAATAATAATAATAATAATAATAATAATAATAATAATAATAATATAAAGTAGAAAAGTGAAACACGTAGAAAAAAAACGAGATATACAAAAATGATCCCCATGTCAGTTAATCCTTAGTTGGGGAACCTTTTAGCATGAATGACGGCCTTACAACATCTTCCCATGGAGCGAACCAGATCTTTGAGTTCTGCGGCTGTTCTAATGTGAAAACAAGATGGAAGGAAGGCTTCTATGAACTGGGTTTTATGGCTGGGTCGCTTCTTACTAACCAGTTTCTTGAGTCGGCTCCATAGATTTTCAATTGGGTTAAAGGTCTGGGCTATTCCCAGGCCATTCCAGCAGTGAAACAGGATGATCTTGAAACTCCCCCCAAAAAAAGTGGCGTCATTATAGCCATCAAACCTCAAAAATACATTTTTTTCCCAAAAGGTTTCCACAATTCATACACCATATACATAGTATGTTGTATGTGTGTGTGTAGAGAGAGAGGCAGAGAGAGGGAGAGAGGAAGGGAGATAGAGAGATAGAAAGATATAGATGATGGACGGATGGATGGATAAATAGGCAAAGATAGAGGGAGAGAAAGAGACAGGTAGACAGACACAGCGAGAGAGGGAGAGGGAGAGATAGAAAGATATAGGGGATGGATGGATGGATGGATGGATAGGCAGAGATAGAGGAAGAGGAAGAGATAGACAGACACAGAGAGAGAGAGGGAGAGAGAAAGAGAAATATATAGGGAATGGATGGATGGATGGATGAGTAGGCAGACAGAGAGGGAGAGGAAGAGACAGATAGACACAGAGAGAGAGGGGGAGAGAGAGAAAGAGGAAGATATAGGGGGGATGGATGGATGGATGAATAGGCAGAGAGCGAGGGAGAGGAAGAGACAGACAGACAGACACAGAGGGAGAGATAGAGACAGAAAGATATAGGGGATAGATGGATGGATGGATGGATGGATGGATGGATGGATGGATGGATGGATGGATGGATGGATAGGCAGAGATAGAGGGAAAGGAAGAGACAGATAGACACACAGAGAGATGGAGAGGGAAAGAGAGAGATAGAAAGATATAGGGGACGGACGGACGGATGGATGGATGAATAGGCAGAGATAGAGGGAGAGGAAGAGACAGATAGACACCCAGAGAGAGAGGGAGAGGGAAAGAGAGAGATAGAAAAATATAGGGGATGGATGGATGAATAGGCAGAGATAGAGGAAGAGGAAGAGGCAGACAGACACAGAGAGAGAGGGGGGGAGAGAGAGAAAAAGATATAGGGGATGGATGGATGGATGAATAGGCAGAGATAGAGGAAGAAGAAGAGGCAGAGGCAGACAGACACAGAGAGAGAGAGGGGGGAGAGAGAGAAGAGAAAGATATAGGGGATGGATGGATGGATGGGTAAATAGGCAGAGATAGAGGGAGAGGAAGAGACAGACAGACACAGAGGGAGAGGGAGAGATAGAAAGATACAGGTGATGGATGGATGGATGGATGGATGGATGAATAGGCAGAAATAGAGGAAGAGACAGACACAGAAAGAGGGAGAGAGAGAGAGAAAGATATTGGGGATGGATGGATGGGCAGAGATAGAGGTGGAGGAAGAGATAGACAGACACAGAGAGAGGGAGAGGGAGAGAGAGAGAGAGAGAAAGAGAAAGATATAGGGGATGGATGGATGGATAGCCAGAGAGAGAGGGAGAGGAAGAGACAGACAGACACAGAGAGAGGGAGAGGGAGAGAGAGAGAGAGAAAGAGAAAGATATAGGGGATGGATGGATGGATGAATAGGCAGAGAGAGAGGAAGAGACAGACAGACACAGAGAGAGGGAGGGAGGGAGGGAGAGAGAGAAAGATATAGGGGATGGATGGAGGGAGGGATAAACAGGCAGAGAGGGAGAGGGAGAGGGAGAGAGAGAAAGAAAAAGATATAGGTGATGGATGGATGGGTGAATAGGCAGAGATAGAGGGAGAGGAAGAGACAAACAGACAGAGAGAGAGAGGGAGGGAGGGAGAGGGGGGCAGACAAGCAGACAAATACCCAATTCTCTTCTGCTCGATTATGTCCAGCTTCTCAGCTCTTCGGATGACCGCCAGAATGACCTCCATTTCTTTCGAATCCAGAGCTTGCATCTTCCTCTGGCGCTCCGTTTGGAAAGTGTGTACTGACCAACCGGTCTGAAGCCTGCAAAGGAAACAAACCGGTTTTGAATTTTTTTTTCCCCCAGCCAATTGGGGTTTCTGTTTCTTTAAATGCAGCATTTTTGTATCTCAATACAGTTTGCCTCAAATTTTATTTTTACCACCATTTTTAGGGCTTTTAAGAAGAGTTTGGACAGCCATTTGTCTAGAAGGGCATAGGGTCTCCTGTTCGAGCAGGGGTTTATTTATTTATTTATTTTTTATTTATTCGAATTTATATACTGCCCTTCTCCCAAAAGGGACTCAGGGCGGTGGACAGCCAGAATTAAAATACATATAATACAAAAGTTAAGAAAACTAAAAATGAATTCAATCGACGGCTTCCCAATTTAAAAACCCAAGTCTACAAATTGAAGAAATACCCAATTTAAAAACCCCAAATCTATAAAATTTGAAAAATTCCCATTAAAAACCATTTAAGCTAGGCCAGCTTGTTGGAATAAATAAGTCTTCAGGGCCTTACGGAAAGTACGGAGGTCCGGGATCAGTCCAAGTTCCCTTCTAACTCTGTAATTCTATTAAAAAACCACTGCAACATTCCCAATTATAGTCACATAATCAAAATTCAGCCGCTGAGCAACTGGCATGTACTTATGACAGTCGCAATGTCCCGGGTTCACTTGATACTATTTTGTGACCTTTTGACAAGCCAGATTCACTTAACGACTGTGGCAAGAAAGGCCGTAAAATGGGGCAAAACTCACTTAACAAACTCGCTTAGCAGGGGATATTTTGGGCTCAACTGTTGTCATAACTCGAGGACTACCTGCAGATCGACTCCAAGGCCCCATCGTCACACCTTATTGAAATTTAAGTTCTATAAGCAAGACGGAGCAGGTTTCCATAAAGAAATGAGAAAAATTTCCAATTATGATCATGATTGATTAAAGGATGGGGAAAATTACGGATCCACCACCTACTTGGCACGGAGAGCCAGATGTCGGTCATTGGGGCATACCCATTGGTCATTCCCATTGCCAAAAATGGTTTCGGCCATGGATCGGTCAGCCCCGGGCTCTGCAGAAAGCGGAGTCAAACCTGCAGAGAGAGAGACAGAGAAGTTATTTTGGAGAGAAAGTGATTTTTAGACTAGATTAGACTAGACTAAAATAGAATGAGCTGAAAGGGAACTTGGAGGTCTTCTAGACCAGCCCCCCACCCCCACCCTGCTCAAGCAGGAGAATCTATACCCGTGATGGCAAATCTATGGCACATCGCCAGCTGCTCTTCCGGTTTCTGGTGAGCCAGCCAGCTGGTCTTTGCGGGCGCCGGAGTGCCCAAAAACGGCCTGAAAACAGCCAAAACCAGGCTGTTTTTCAGGCTGCTTCCAGACCTTTTTCAGGCTGTTTTTCAGGCCGTTTTCTAGTCATTTTTAGGCCTTTTTCGGGCTGTTTTTCGGGCCATTTTCCAGACCATTTTTAGGCCTTTTTCGGCCTGTTTTCAGGCCGTTTTCTGGACCTTTTCTGGGCCGTTTTCAAGCCATTTTCTGGCTGTTTTTTGGGCCATTTCCAGGTCATTTTTAGGCCTTTTTCCAGCTGTTTTTCAAGCCGTTTTCAGGTCATTTTTAGACCTTTTTCCAGCTGTTTTTCAAGCCATTTTCAGGTTGTTTTTAGGCCTATTTCCGGCTGTTTTTCAAGCCGTTTTCAGGTTGTTTTTAGGCCTATTTCCGGCTGTTTTTCAAGCCGTTTTCAGGTCGTTTTCAGGCCTTTTTCTGACTGTTTTTCAAGCCATTTTCAGGTCGTTTTTAGGCCTATTTCCGGCTGTTTTTCAAGCCGTTTTCAGGTCGTTTTCAGGCCTTTTTCTGACTGTTTTTCAAGCCATTTTCAGGTCGTTTTCAGGCCTTTTTCTGACTGTTTTTCAAGCCATTTTCAGGTTGTTTTTAGGCCTATTTCCGGCTGTTTTTCAAGCCATTTTCAGGTTGTTTTTAGGCCTATTTCCGGCTGTTTTTCAAGCCGTTTTCAGGTCGTTTTCAGGCCTTTTTCTGACTGTTTTTCAAGCCATTTTCAGGTCGTTTTTAGGCCTATTTCCGGCTGTTTTTCAAGCCGTCTTCAGGTTGTTTTTAGGCCTATTTCTGGCTGTTTTTTGAGCTGTTTCTAGGTCGTTTTCTGGGCCTTTTTGGGCTGTTTTCAGGCCATTTTCTGGGGTGTTTTCAAGCCTAAAAACGGCCCAGAAAACAGCCCGGAAAATGGCCTGAAAACGGCCCAGAAAATGGCCAAAAAGCAGGCATGTGTGTGCCGGCCAGCTGGTCTTCGGGTTTCCGGTGCTCCGGTACGCACAGATGCACACATGTTCCTGTTTGGGCACTCGGTCCTGAAAAGGTTCACCATCACTGCCCTCTACCATTTCAGATAAGTGACTATCTAAAGTAGCCTCTTCTTAAAAAACATCCAATGATAAGTCTACACAATCACTTTAACATTTTACAAACCAACTTTTACCCACAAGTACAGGCAGTTCTCGACTTGTGACCAAAATGGAGCCCAAGCAAGACAGCTGTTAAGTGAATTTTGACCGATTTTTTGACCTTTTCTTCCTACAGTGGCTAAGTGAAAGCAGTTGTTCAGCTAGTAACACGGTTGTTAAGTGAATCTGGCTTCTCCCTGGACTTTGCTTGTCAAGAAGGTTGCAAAAGGGGATCAGGTGACACCCCCACCCCAGGACACTGCAACCTTCATAAATATGAATCAGTGGTAAAGGATCTAGATTTTAATCAAATGAGTACGGGAATGCTGCAAGGGTTGTAAATGTGAAAAATTGTCATAAGTCACTTTTTTTTAGTGCAGGTGTTAACTTTGAGCGGTCACTAAACGTTGCAAGTTGAGGATGAGCCGCAGAACAAAACAGGTTGCGGAAATAAGGTTGCAGAATAAATTTTACCTCAGTTTCTTGATCGTTTTTCCCTCTAAAAGGGGATGATTTTACACGGTTAGATTCGGGTACACTTAGTCCTCAACTTACGACCACAACTGACCCCCAACATTTCTGTTGCCAAGCAAGACAGTTAAAGGGGTTTTACAACCCGTCTTGCCACTGCTGTTAACTGAATCACTGCGGTTGTTCAGTTAGCAACATGGTTGTTAAGAGAATCCGGCTTCCCCATTGATTTTGCTGGTCGGAAGGCCGCATAAGGGGATCAGTTGACACTGCAACCGTCGTAAATGTGAATCAGTTGCCAGGGGCGGCTGCATTTTGATCACGCAACCACAGGGATGCTACGAGAGTTGCAAGTGGGGAAAAAATGGTCATAAGTCGCTTTTTTCAGTGCCGTTGCAACTTCGAACGGTCAGTAAGCGAATGTTTGCAAGTTGAGCGCTACCTCAAATCCAACATGGATGTACCCGTGAAAGATTTGTTGTTTTGTTCGGTTCGGTATCTTTTTTGGCTGTGGAAAAATATATTCTCACATGTTTTCTTTTTTGATAAAGGGAAAAGACCTCAAATGCCAATTTTCCTGCCTCTTCCAGTGGTCAAGGCCAGTTTTCTGCCTCACCCGAGCATTATCGAAAATGCAAATAGCTTGTTTGTCCTTGGCCTCTTCTGCAGACAGGAAATAGCATATTTTCCAGTCTATTCTGTTCCCAGGGCCAAAAAGGCTCCATTTTGGCAGTTGGAAAGGGGGGGGGGGGGAATCTCAGCCACTGATTCCGAGCCCCAAATGTGCCCCCTTCCATCACACAAGACGAAAAAAGGGCAGACTGTGCTACTTGCAACATTTAGACTTTAAAACAGGGTTTCTCAAATTTGGCCACTTTAAGATGGGTGGACTTCAGTTCCCAGAATCCCCCAGCCAGCATGCTTTAAGAGGGGTGGCCTTCAACTCCCAGAATTTCCCAGCCAGCATCCTTTAAGATGGGTGGACTTCCACTCCCAGAATTCCCTAGTCAACATGTTTTAAGATGGGTGGACTTTGAATCCCAGAATTCCCTAGGCAGCATAGATTACGAAACACTGGTCAAAACCTGCAAGAGAAGGACAGACTAACTTCCCAACCCATTTAGCTATCCTAGCAAGGGACAATGGAGGGGAAGCCTTCCATTTCAAACTGAGTGCCCAGTTTATTTCCTTAAAATGCCCACTGCCCGTGGAAAATAAAACTGCACAAGGCTGTAGTCCTCATGAGAGTGCAGTGCGGGCTTTAGAGGGCGCAGGGCTTAGATGGTTTCTTCTTGAGGGAGAAACTGGCAGAATTCTCCTCAGCTTCTTATTCCTTTTGTTATTTTACCACCAATTTTAACACTGTAAGCTTCCCAGTGTCACCATGTGGTTGAGATGGATGGCATATAGTGTTGTGACCTACTTCATCCCACAACAACATCCCATGGGGCTCAACTTTCTCAACAAATATCCCTCCTCCTAAACAGGACCACTCCTCAAAATGGCCTCTTTTGGGTGCCTTTTGCAGCTTCCTCGCCCTGCCATTGTTTATTTTTAGGGGGCAGACAGAAGGGAATTGCCCTTTTATTCCCAAAGGATGCCTAGGAGGCATTCCTGGAAATAAACAGGATGCCGAAGGATGGAATTTAGCAAGCCCGTTTCCTTTGGCTTTTCAACTCAAAGGGAAGTTAGTAGAAAGTGAGGTCAGAATAAAGCTCAGAAGATTTTTGGAATAAAAGCAAAGAGGGCTTTGCAAAGGAGACACACTGGCCAGAAAATCAAGAAGCTTTAGTTACGCAGCGGAGAAAGGGCACCATCAAATTAATTTGGCATGGTTCGTTTCTATCCCGCATGGGTGTAGAATGTATTAAGTTTTGTGATATTAGACTTCCCGTCTTTGACTGGGGAGACCTTATAATTCTCATTATTGGAATATCTTTTGCTTTTTGCAGGAGGTGGCAAAAGGGAGGGAGGGAGGGAAAAGGAAAAAAGAGGAAGAAAGGAAGGAAAGGTAGAAATATAAAAAAGAAAGGAAGGAAGGATGGAAGGAAGGAAGGAAAGGGGAAAGAAAAAGAAAAGAAAAAGAAAGAAGGATGGTAAGATGGAAGAAACAAAGAAAGAAGGAAAGGAAGGAAAAAAGAAAGGAGGAAAGAAAGAAGGAAAGGAAGGAAGGAGGAAAGAAAGAAAAGAGGAAAGGAAAGGAAAGGAATGAGGAAAGGAAAGGGGAAAGAAAAAGAAAAGAAAAGGTGGAAAGGAGGAAAGGAAGGGTGGTAGGATGGAAGAAACAAAGAAAGAAGGGAAGGAAGGAAGGAAAGAAGGGAAGGAAGGAAGGAGGAAAGAAAAGAAAAGAAAAGGAAGGAAGAGGAGGAAAGGAAAAACAAGAATGTAAGGAAGAAAAATCCTACCATATAAATTGAACTAATAAATACATAAATAAATAAATAAAAGAAACAAACAAACAAAAATAGAAAGAAGGAATGGTAAGGGAGGGAGGGAGAAGGAAAGAAGGAAAGGAAGAGAGGGAGGTCAGAAAGAAGGAAGAGTAAATAAGCAGAAAGGAGGGAGGGAGGCAAGGATAGGAAGACAGGTAAGGTAATACCAAATGGAAAATTTGAATCCATCCAGAGCAAAGTCCGGGCCTGGTTTTACACCTGACCACCCTCCAGCTTCTTTGCCAATACCTGGGTAACTATGATTATGCCAGGAAGCAACCATGGCAACCTGGACAAACAAGCCCTGGTTGCTAGGAAGAGGCCACAGCAACAAGCAGCCAGGAGATTAGGGTGAAGGACCAGACATTTCTTCCATCCACCCACCCGCCTGCCCACATGAAATGGCACTTCCAGGTGTTTGGACTGCGATTCCCAGAATTCCATGGGATGGAAAGCTAGGGATTCTGGGAGTTGCAGTCCCAAAGGATGGGAAGAAAACATGGCCACTGGGACAAGACCCGGCACCGCCATTTTTATTCCGTCTCTCCATTGGCTTTGTATGACAACCTCGCCCCCCCCCAACCGTGAACGCATTTGATTTTATAATTTATTTAGCTACAAGTGGTCCTCGCCTTACAACCATTCATTTAGTGACCGAAGTTACAACAGCACTGACTGAGCGTCGTTTTTCACACGACCATCACAGCATCCCCTGTGGTCACATAACCAAAATTTAGAGGCTTGGCACCTGGCATGTACTTATGACGGTTGCAGTGTTCTGGCAAGCAAAGTCAATTGGGGAGGCCCGATTCGCTTAACAACCGCGTGACTAATTTAATAATGGCGGTGATTCGCTTTTGCGGCCAGAAAGGTCGCAAAATGGAGCACAGCTCGCTTAGCAACCATGATGGGCTTAACCACTGTGACAAGGAAGGTCGTAAAATGGGGCACAATGACTCACTTAGTAAGCGTCATCCTTAGCAAAGTCCATGGGGAAGCACGATTCGCTTAACAACCGTAGGACTAAGTTAACGACCGCTGTGATTCACTTAACAACTGTGGCAAGAAAAATCGACAAATGGGACAAAATTCAGCATAGTCACATGATCAAAATTCAGACAGAACTGGCCTGTATTTACGACCATTGCAATGTCCCCGGGGGTCAGGCGATCCCTTTTTGCGACCTTCCAAGTCCATGGGGGAAGCCTGATTAGCTTAACAACCTCGCGACTAATTGCAGTGATTCGCTTAACAACCTCGCGACTAATTGCAGTGATTCGCTTAACAACCTCGTGACTAATTGCAGTGATTCGCTTAACAACCTCGGGACTAATTGCAGTGATTCGCTTAACAACCTCGTGACTAATTGCAGTAATTCGCTTAACAACCTCGTGACTAACTGCAGTGATTTGCTTAACAACCTCGCAACTAATAGCAGTGATTCGCTTAACAACCTCGCGACTAATTGCAGTGATTCGCTTAACAACCATGACAAGAAATGCCATCAAAGGAGGCAAAGCTCACTTCTACAAACGCCTCGCTTAGCCAACGGATACCTTGGGACTCCCTCCTGGTCGCCAATCGAGGACTCCCCTCCCCATCAGCTGCGTAACCTTTTTGCAAGATTTGAAGTTTGATGGGCTCTTGTAAACTCCCCGCCCGGCCGCCTCCTCGCTGTTTTTCACTCTGCAACAGGTTTGCAAAAGCGGGAGAGAGAGAGAGAGAGAGAAACTCCGCTTCCCAACAAGGAAATTTGACTTTGGGAAAAACAAACCCGAGCAAATAAAAACCCGAGTTTTATTCCGGCTTTTATTAAGAGGGAGTGTCCCGAAGGGAAGCAAAGCGTTTTTTTACTTTTTCTTGCTTTATAAAATAAAATATTTTTAAAAAATATATATAGAGAGAGAAAAGCAAGAGGCGGGAAAGGGATTTTGGTACTTTGCAAAGAGTGCAAACAAAAAAAACCCCCCAAAAAACAAAAACCCCGGGGATTTAGAGGAGGGGGCGTCCTCTATTATTGGGGGGGGGAGAGAAATTGCCTTTTGCAAAAAGGACAAGAGGGGGGGGAGTCGGAATTTTGCACGGCCCTGACCCACGCATGGCACACTCACCTGAAGGCTGGAGAGAAAAGGGGTGCTTTGCAGAGGGTGTAACACCCCTCCCCGGGTATTTAGAGGAGGGGGCGACCCACCCGCCACGTGCAAAGGGCCTTTTGCAAAAAGAAAAAAGAGAGAGAGAGAGAGGAAAAGTCCCAATTTTGCACGGCCCTTGACACACTCATGCATTGCACACTTACCTGAAGGCTGGAGAGAAGGGGAGGGGGGGTTGTCCAGGGGGGTCAGGCGCGTGCAAGACCCCCCGAGGAACTTGCAAAGCTTTGGAAAGAAAAAAAATACTAACCAAGGCTGCTAATCAACCATTAAATAAATACAGGGGCCAACCGTCCAAAGGCGGACAGTGGTTGGGCGGGAGGCAAACTCCGGGCTGGATTCCCGGAATGGATTGCAGCTGTCAGAAAAGGCCAGGTGAGATTTACCCAGCCATCCGCCCGTCCGTCCCTCCACCGGTTGTGTTGTTGCGAGGGTGTGTCAGCTGTGCAAAGGGGCCAAAGGAAGTCCGGCTGGGTAGAAAGAAGGAAATGTGACTCAAAGGATGGATTCCTATTTTCTTTTTCTCCTGTTGTAAATAAGTTTATGGAGGTGCTAAAATCCTTCCCTTGCAAAGGAAGGAAATATCATATTTCACAGGGAGGCCTCGATTTACGACCACAGTGGAGCCTTTCTCCCCACCCACCCACCCACCCACCCACCCAAAGGAAGACAATTGTTAAGTGAGTTTTTAAACCCACTTTATGACCTCTGTTCTTAAGCGAATCACTGCAGTTGATCAGGGAGTCACATGGTTGTTAAGTGAATCTGGCTTCCTCATTGACTTGGATTGTCAGAAGGTTGTAAATGGGGGATCATGTGACCCCCAGCCAGGAGGCTACAACTCTAGTAAAGATGAGCCAGTTGGCAAGCATCTGAATTTCTGTGAGTTCAATCCTAGCCAGGCTCAAGGTCGACTCAGCCTTCCATCCTTTCTAAGGTGGGTAAATTGAGGACCCAGTTTGTGGGGGCAATAAGCTGACTTTGTATAAATATACAAAAGTATGAAGGCTGTTGCTTAACGCATTGGAAGCCGCCCTGAGTCTCCGGAGAAGGGAGGCATATAAATCAAATTTAAAAAAAATAATAAAAAAAAAATTTGGATCACATGACAGTGAGGAATGCTGCGACAGTCGTAACTTTGAAAAAACGATCCCAAGTCACATTTTTCGGTGCCGTCGTAATTTTGGAGCAGTCACTAAACAAACTACGGTAAATTGGGGACTACCTCCTGTATATCAAAGTTTAATAAAAGTTTCTGGGCACATAGCTGACTTGCAATATAATTCTTTTAATAATTTAAAATTTTGTATTGGGATGTTTTTTATTCTTGGCTGCGCACCGCCCTGAGTCCAGTAGGAGAAGGGCGGTATACAAACTTAATAAAATAAAATAAATAAATAATGCATTTAACCCACACTCATGATAGAATCAAGATCACATGAAGTGTTGATACCGCTTAATAAGGCCTTGGGAAGGCCACACTTGGAATATTGCATTCAGTTTTGGTCGCTACGATGTAAAAAAAAGAAATTGAGATGCTAGAAAGAGTGCAGAGAAGAGCAATGAAGATAATTAGGGGACTGGAGGCTAAAAACATACGAACGGTTGCTGGAACTGGGTAAGTCTGGTTTAATAAAGAGAAGGAGTAGGGGAGACATGATAGCAGTCTTCCAATATCTCAGGGGCTGCCCCAAAGAAGAGGGAGTCAAGCTATTCTCCAAAGCACCTGAGAGCAGGACAAGAAGCAACGGGTGGAAACTAACCAAGGAGAGAAGCAACTTAGAACCAAGGAGAAATTTCCTGACATTAGATCAATGAATCAGTGGAACTGCTTGCCACCAGAAGTTGTGAATGCTCCAACACTGGAAGTTTTTAAGAAGAGGTTGGATAACCATTTGTCTGAAGTGGTGTAGGGTTTCCTGCCTAAGCAGGGGGTTGGACTAGAAGACCTCCAAGGTCCCTTTCAACTCTGTTATTCTATTCTATTCATGTTGGGGCAGCAACACAAAAGCCAGATTGGGTTCATTCATTTTTGTCCACATCGTGAGTCTTGTGGAGACAGCTGCCCTATACAGCAATTGTCAGCATTGTGTAGTTGCACATATTCGCTTTCTGAATCCCAATTTTCCTGATATCCAGATGTTTTACCAATGTCTCCCAAACCCCTGGAGAAAATTCAAAATGCAGGGACTTGCACTCCACGGAGCTCCAAGGGAAAAGCATCTGTTACCAAGTTTTAAAAGATTTGACTTGTTAATTGGGCTATAGATCCGCATAGCACGAAATCCAGTTCATTAAATGCATGGCACTTTCCCTGAGCATCAATGAATAAATCAGAATAGAGCTGGAAGGGAGCTTAGAGGTCGTCTAGTCCAGCCCCCTGCGCAAACTGGAGATCCTATATACCATTTCAGTCTAGTGACTGTCCAATCTCTTCTTTAAAACTTATCAATCTCTCCAATGATAAAGGACCCACAATTTCTGGTGGCAGGGTGTTCCATTGGTGAATTGTCCTCACTATTAGGAAGTTTCTCCATAATTCCAGGTTTACAATGCGTTAAGCAATAGCCTTCATACTTTTGTATATTTTACAAAGTCAGCTTATTGCCCCCACAAACTGGGTCCTCAATTGACCTACCTTAGAAAGGATGGAAGGCTGAGTCGACCTTGAGCCTGGTGAGATTCGAACTTCCAGTAATTGCAGGCAGCTGGTGTATAATTACAATGCTTTAGTCTGCTGAGCTATCCAGGCTCCATTTGATTCTGTGCCTCTGTTTATACAACCAAGGATTGATTGTATTGGCTTTTTTAGCGGCTGGCACATACGCTTGCTCCTGTTTAAAGGATTGTCCACTAGAGGTCAGTGGTGGGTTTCAAAAAAATTTACTACCCGTTCTGTGGGTGGAGCTTGGTGGGCGTGGCGTGGCATGGCGTGGCTTGGTAGGCGTGGCAGGAGAAGGATATTGTAAAATCTCCATTCCCTCCCCACTCCAGGAGATGGATACTGTAAAATCTTCATTCCCTCCCCAATCCAGGGGAAGGATACTGTAAAATCCCCATTACCTCCCCACTCCAGGGGGAGGATACTATAAAATCCCCATTTCCTCCCTACTCCAGGGAAAGGATACTGTAAAATCCCCATTTCCTCCTCACTCCAGGGGAAGGATACTCTAAAATCCCCATTTCCTCCCCACTCCAGGGGAAGGATATTGTAAAATCTCCATTCCCTCCCCACTCCAGGAGATTGATACTGTAAAATCTCCATTCCCTCCCCAATCCAGGGGAAGGATACCATAAAATCCACATTTCCTCCCCGCTCCAGGGGAAGGATACTGTAAAATCCCCATTTCCTCCCCGCTCCAGGGGAAGGATACTGTAAAATCTCCATTTCCTCCCCACTCCAGGGGAACGATACTGTAAAATCCATATTTCCTCATAATCAGCTGGGACTCGGGAGGCAAAGAATAGATGAGGGCGGGGCCAGTCAGAATTTTTACTACCGGTTCTCCGAACTACTCAAAATTTCCACTACCGGTTCTCTAGAACTGGTCAGAACCTGCTGAAACCCACCTCTGACTAGGAGTGATTGTGTACACAGAGATTATCTCTCATTAGAGACCGTTCTCCGAACTGTGGTTAGATTGGGAAAAGATATCCTTGGAAAAGTAGTCTTTGACTTATGACCAGGGATGGTATTCAGCCGGTTTGGGCAAATCGATAGTGGTGACCTGCAGATGGGCCTGCCTCCGCCCACCTGCCCAGGCGCTATGCCATCCTATTTAGCCACGTTTTTTAAGCCATTCGCATGTGTGTAAGCTGCGCACAAAAGATGCACATGCTCACATTTTTGGTGCACGGCGAACCGGTGATAAAATAATGTGAAACCCATCTCTGCTTACCTACGACTGGTCCTTAACGATCCAAGTTACGACATGTCCCAAAAAAGCTACTTATACAGGTAGTCCTCGACTTACGACTGCAACTGAGCCCAGTGTTTCTGTTGCTAAGGGAAACAGTTGTTAAATAGGTTTGGCCTCACTTTATGACTTCCTTTCCATTGTTGTTAAGTGAGGCACTGCAGCTGCTAAGTTAGTAACACGCTGTTAAATGTCTCTGGCTTCCCATTTCTTTGCCCTGTCGGACGGTCGCAAAAGGGGATCACGTGATTCCCGGGATACTGCAACGGTCATAAATGTGAGTCAAGCATCCGAATGTAAATCCCGTGACCATGGGGATGCTGCTACGTTCGTAAGTGTGAAAAATGGTCATAAATCACGTCTGTCAGTGATGTTGTAACTTTGAACGGTCACTAAGCGAACTGTCGTAAGTCGAGGACTACCTGTACCTTTAATTGCTGCATTCCATTGTTCGGTTTCACACTGGATGTTTTCTTACTGAATGCTGAACCTAAATGCTTTTCCTGAATACTGTTGGCACTCTCCTTTTTGAATGCCGCTTCTGCAATGAGAAAGATTTATAGGAGCCTGTGTAGCGTAGAGGGCTAATGCCTCCTACTAAAGGCAGCAATTAACACCAGCTGCCTGTAATTTCTCTGAGTTCAATCCTAGCCAGGCTCAAGGTCGACTCAGGCTTCCATCCTTTCTAAGGTGGGTAAATTGAGGACCCAGTTTGTGGGGGCAATAAGCTGACTTTGTATAAATATAAATATACAAAAGTATGAAGGCTATTGCTTAACGCATTGTAAGCCGCCCTGAGTCTCCGGAGAAGGGCGGCATATAAATCAAATTTTAAAAAAAAAAAAAAGATGAGACAGTCGACCACGTGATCAGTGGGTGCAGCAAAATTTCACAAACCGACTACCTACAACGCCATGACCGCGTTGTAGGTCCTTGGTTAGGACTCGAGCTGCTGAGTTATTAACCAGCCTCAAAGGCTGTGAATCTCACTACAGATTAAATAATAATAATAATAATAATAATAATAATAATAATAATAATCTGGACCAGATGAGCTGCATGGCTTCTGGTTAATGGCACTTACAAGTGTGCACAAAAAATTGGCAACCCAGATGAATCAGGTCCTAAAAACACCTGAAAATGATGAATGGATGACAACTGGAAAGACATTTTTGATCCAAAAAGATAAAGAAAAAGGAAAGGACCCTGGAAACTATAGGCCAATCACCTGTTTGCCAACAACATACAAGCTTCTTACTGGTATCATTGCAAACCAAATCTATGGATACCTGGAAAGAAATATTCCCTACGCACAGTCACTCAGGCGCTCGTCACGTCTCGCCTGGACTACTGTAATGCTCTCTACATGGGGCTCCCCTTGGGGTGCACCCGGAGGATCCAACTGGTACAGAATGCGGCCGTGCGGGGGATTATGGGAGCAACAGGGCGCTCCCACATGACACCTCTCCTGTGTGAGCTGCATTGGCTGCCGGTGGACTTCCGGGTGCGTTTCAAGGTGTTGGTAATCACCTTTAAAGCGCTCCATGGCTTAGGACCAGGGTACTTACTGGACCGCCTTCTGCCACCAATTGCCTCCCACCGGCCGGTTCGCTCCCACAGAGAGGGCCTCCTCAGGGTGCCGTCAGCCAGACAATGCCGGCTGGCAACCCCCAGGGGGAGAGCCTTCTCTGTGGCAGCCCCCACCCTCTGGAACGATCTTCCTCCAGAACTGAGAACGATCTCCGACCTCCGGACTTTTCGTCGGGCTTTGAAAACTTATCTCTTTCAGCTTGCCGGTCTAGCCTGATCCCTTCTAATTTTAAAATCTTTTAGAGTTTTTTAGAGTTGATTCATTTTTAATATTTATCTGTTTTAAATCTTCAGCCAAATTTATATTTGTTTTTATAATATTTTAACTTTTATGTACTGGTTTTTATTCGGCTGTTCACCGCCCTGAGTCCGTAAGGAGAAGGGCGGTATATAAGTCTAATAAATAAATAAATAAATAAATAAATAATAATAAATAAATAACTTGCTTCCTGTAGAACAGAAAGGATGCTGCAAAAACTCAAGAGGAACAAAAGGATCAATTGCTGATTGACAAGCTAATCCTAAAGAACTCAAAGAAAAGACGAATCAACCTGTTCATGGCTTGGATAGACTATAAGAAAGCGTTTGATTCAGTTCCCCATAGCTGGATCAAGAAATGCCTGGAAATCTTTGGCATCAGGAGAAACATACAAAAATTCATGGAATCTTCAATGAACCTCTGGAAAACAAAACTTATGGCTAATGAAGAAGAACTAGGTGAAGTTGAAATTAAACAAGGCGATTCCCTTTCACCCCTACTTTTTATACTCTCAATGCTACCACTGACAATCATTTTGAAAAAGCTGAACTGTGGATACGAATTTGCAAAGAAAGGACTGAAAATCTTGCACTTGATGTACATGGATGATTTGAAGCTGTTTGGTAAAACAAAAGCTGAACTGAATTTATTAATTGAACACACAAAAGAATTCAGCCAAGACATTGGTATGCAGTTTGGAATTGACAAATGTGCAACAATAGCAACCAAAGCAGGTAAGATCATAGAAGAGGATGGAATAGAACTAGAGAATGAAGAAACGATAAAGGCAGTAAAATCAGAAGAAGGCTAGAAATACTTGGGGATTTTAGAGGCCTCTGACTTAATGCATAATAAAGTCAAGGAAATAACTTCAGCCAAGTACATTCAGCGAATTCGTAAGATATTAATGTCCAAATTGAGCAGAGGAAACATCATAAAAGCCATAAATACCTGGGCTATACCTGTGATTCGATACTCTGCAGGAATAATTGACTGGACCCAGATGGAGTTAGACAATTTGGACAGAAAAACAAGGAAGCTTATGACAATGAATCATGCCTTGCACCCTAAAAGTTATGTTGACCGATTATATTTACCAAGAGCAGAGGGTGGTCGAGGACTCCTACAAGTAAATTGCTTAACGCATTGTAAGCCGCCCTGAGTCTCCGGAGAAGGGCGGCATATAAATTAAATAAAATAAATAAATAAATAAATAAAGCAGACTGTGGAAGAAGAAAAATGCAGCTTGAATGATTACATCCAGAAAAGTGAAGAACCAATGATTAAGGAAGTAAATAAAGGAGGCCTTTTAAAGACAACTAAAACAAAAGCAGAATATAAGAAAGAAGTAATTGAGCAGCGAGCTGAAAATTGGAAAAGCAAAGCTCTGCGTGGCCAATACTTGAAAAGTATTGACGGCAAAGGTGACCAGAAACTAACTTGGAGCTGGTTTAAGATCAGGAGTACTGAAAAAAGAAACAGAAAGCTTTATTTTGGCAGCTCAAGAACAAGCCCTAGCCACAAACTGCATGAAGGCAAAAATTCAACACGTTACCACCAACAGCAAATGCCGCCTCTGTAATGAGAAAGATGAGACAGTCGACCACTTGATCAGTGGGTGCAGCAAAATTTCACAAACCGATTACCTACAATGCCATGACCGCATTGCTAAGATCATTCACTGGAAATTGTGCCAGAAGTTTGGATTTGAGTACAGCAAAACCCACTGGGAACATCAGGTTGAAAAAGTTTTAGAGAATGAGAAACTCAAGATCTTGTGGGACTTTAGGATTCAGACTGACAGGCACTTGATCCACAACACACCTGACATAACAGTAGTTGAAGAGAAGAAAGTATGGTTCATTGACATTGCAATACCTGGTGATGCACGGATTGAAGATAATCAGCAAGAAAAATCACAAAGTACTGGGACTTGCAAATTGAAGTTGAGCGACTATGGAAAAAGAAATCGTGTGTTGTCCCGATTGTAATTGGAGCCCTTGGAGCAATACCCAAAGGGCTACCCCGCTATTTAGAAATTCTAAATTTACCTGACTTGAACATTTTGACTCTACAAAAAACCACCTTACTCGGAACAGCTTACATCCTCCGACGATACCTTAACAGTTCCTAGGTCCTTGGTTAGGACTCCAGCTGCTGAGCTATTAACCAGCCTCAAAGGCTGGAAATCTCACTACAGATTAAATAATAATAATAATAATAATAATAATAATAATAATAATAATAATAATAATAATAATACATCAAGAAATTGCAGCTTCCTGCAATGACACTGCGGAACCGCAAAAAACTGTGCTACTCAGAACAGTATATTTTAAGAAGCATATTTTAAGAAATATACTTTTAACAGTATATTTTAAGAAACAATATATTTTAAGAAGATATTTGGTTGATAACCTAGGATACTGGCAGCAACCCGTATCAACCATCAGCACCAGTCAGTGGTATTTGTGATGCATTTTTAAATGTTCAGTTGATAGGGTTTCATGTTTAATGAATAAAAGAGATAATAATAATAAGAATAATGCCTCGCCATCGAAACTACACGATTATGGATGAAACATGTAACAGTGATACCCATTGTCATCGGGGTGCTTGGTACCATGTCCAAGAATTTGGAAAAATACATCAAGAATTTGCAGCTTCCTGCAATAACACCGACGGAACTGCAAAAAGACTGCTACTTGGAACATCGTACATTTTAAGAAGATATTTGGTTGATAACTTAGGATGCTGGCAGCAACCCGTATCAACCATTAGCACCAGTCAGTGGTATTTGTGATGCATTTTTAAATGTTCAGTTGACTGAGTTTCATGTTTAATGAATAAAAGAGATAATAATAATAATATTTCTGCGCTGAGTAGAGGGGAGGACTTAACGAAAAATAATATAAATGCCCTCTTTCCTTTTGAACGTTTTGAGACTAAATATCCTCTCTGCAAACTGGTTCATGCTTCTAAACTATAGTTATTCCATCACCAAGCCAAGGTCGAGGCTTCCGGCCTGCCGCATTCAACCAGGCCTAACCCTGCCAGTTGCCATGGCAACCTTCATCTCTCAAGTGGTCCCCTTCAGTTCCCAGCCAGAGTGATGGACGGGGATGTACGGAGGATGCTCATCCTCCTCAGATAACCTCTTCAAATACCTGGGGGTGGGGGTGAGGACCTTTTTCGTCCCCTTTTGCAACCAATTTATTTTTCTCCACAAAATTATTTCCGGTGTATTTGCGAAGCATGAACGAGAATTTGGTGTCTTCTGCTAATAAAATCTGATCATTGCTTTACTTTTGAGTTTTTTTCTCTTCATTTTAATCCCACAATTGTTCATCACTGCAAATTAGGATATTTTATCTGCAGCTGAGCTTAAAAAGCTGATTTTCTGCTTAGATGGGAGACCACGAAGAGATCCTAAGGTTGTAGGTCGATCTGGATTATAGGTCCAGAAGATGATGGGAAATTGAGGATAAACTATCCAGAAAACAATATTGACATGTTTATGAAATTCCAAGGAGCCAAGAGGGTTTTCTTTCCTTGAGTTCCCTTTGTTGGACCCTCTACAACAACCCTGTGAGGTAGGCTGATTGAGGAAGAATGACTGGCCCAAAGTCGTCCAAGGAGTTTGCATGCCGAGATGGACTTGAATCTGGGTCTAACCTCTTTGCCATTCTATTCCAGGTAGTCCTCATTTATTTATTTTTATTTATTTATTCAAATTTGTATACCGCCCTACTCCCAGACAGGACTCAGGGTGGTGAACAGCCAAGATAAGATACAATAGAATACAAAAAAGTTAAAAATCGTTTAAAACAAATTAAATCATGAGGCTAGAAAACAATTTAAAATCCAATTATATAAAATATTTAAAACCCAATATAAAAAGGAGGTCAAGCCAGACCAGCTTGTTCAAATAAGAATGTTTTTAAGGCGCGGCGGAAGGTACGTAGGTCCTGTAACCTCCTTATCTCAGGGGGGAGCTCGTTCCAGATGGCAGGTGCCCCCACAGAGAAGGCTCTCCCCCTGGGGGCCGCCAGTCGACACTGTTTGACCGACGGCACTCTGAGGAGCCCCTCTCTATGGGAGCGGACTGGTCGGTGAGAGGCTGTTTGTGGCAGAAGGCGGTCCCGAAGATACCCTGATCCTTAGCCATGGAGCGCTTTGAAGATGGTAACCAAAACCTTGAAGCGCACCCGGAAGACCACCGGGAGCCAGTGCAGCTCGCGCAGGAGGGGAGTCACATGGGAGCACCACGTCGCTCCCATCACCACCCGCATTCTGGACCAGCTGAAGCCTCCAGGTGCTCCTCAAGGGGAGCCCCAAGTAGAGAGCATTACAGTAGTCCAGGCGTGAGGTGACGAGGGCGTGAGTGACCGTGCGTAACGAATCCTGATCCAGAAAGGGACACAACTGGCAGATCAGACGAATCTGATAAATACTCCTCCCGGCCACGGCCGTCATATGCCCTTCTAAAGACAGCCGTGAGTCCAGGAGGACGCCCAAGTTGCGAACCCCATCCGTGGGGGCCAATGACTCGCCCCCAATAGTCAGAGATGGCGCCAGCTGACTATACCGGGATGTCGGAAACCACAGCCGCTTGGTCTTGGAAGGGTTGAGCCTGAGTCTGTCCTTGATTTACAACCACTCGCTTACTGACCATTTGAAGTTACAACACACAGAAAAAGGTGATTTATGACCATTTTTCACACTTATGATCGTTGCAGCATCCAAACAGTCACCTGATTTACGTTCGGATGCTTGACAAATGACTCACATTTATGATGGCTGCAGTGTCCCGGAATTACGGGGTTCTCTTTTGCGACCGTCTGACTAGCAAAGTCAATGGGGAAGCCAGATTCACTTTACAACCGGGTGACTAATTTAACAACTGCGGCGATTCACTTAACAAAGGTGGCAAGAAAAGTGATAAAATGGGGCAAAACTCACTTAACACACATTTCTCACTTAGCAACATAAAGTTTGGGCTCAATTGTGGTTGTAAATTGAGGACGACCTGTAATTATGAGAGTCCTGGGGTCATGTGATCATCTTTTGCAAACTTCTGACAACCACAGTTAACAGCCAAGTGCCTAACTTAACAACTGCAGTGATTCACTTAACAACGGTGGCAAGAAAGGTCATAAAATGGAGCAAAACTCACTTAACAACCAATTTCCTTAGCGTTCAAAATTTTGGGCTCAATTGTGGTCCTAAGTCTGCACCACTTTTTTCGGCGACACCAATACAATAACACACAATTCTAAGAGTTGAAGTCAGTTCTAAAAAATGGCTCAGATTGAAAATACATTTGTACATCTCTGCTGCCCTCTGGTGGGCAGGTGAATAAAAGCAGCATAGGTAGAGTTTGGGTCTTCTCTTTCCTGACCTTCCTTCTTTCACCAGCTGCTCTTGCTTGCACCTGCCACCCCCCAAGTGAAATGCAATATTAGGGCACAAGGAGGTCAAAAAAGTCAAGATGGTGCCTGGGATAGTGCAATGGAAGTGACACACATTTTTCTCAGGGACTGGGGGAATTCTCCTTGGCTAGGGGTTTTAAACAGAACTGGGGGCAGGGAGGGAAGCATCTGTTGGAGGTGCTGCAGTATGCCTTGGGATGGGGTTGGGCTAGATGATCTCCAGCACCGTATCCATTCTGTAATTCTGGGAGCAGGAGAATGAGGAAACACAGGAGGAGATGCTACCTATCTCTGCAATCAGATTGGGAGTTTGTCATAGGTGGATTAAAGTTCTCCAGTTGGTATTATCTTAGCTTTCTTCCTATCCTTCCCTCATTCCTTCTTTTCTCTATATTTGCCCTTCATCCTTTCTCACCTCCCTCTCTTCCTTTTCTTCTTCCTTTCCTTCCTTCCTTCCTTCCTCCCTCCTCCCTCCCTCCCTCCCTCCCTCTCTCTCTCTCTCTTTCTTTCTTTCTTTCTTCTTCCTTTATATCCTTCCCTTCCTTCCACCTTCTTCCCACTCTTTTTTTCCTTCCTTCCTTCCTCTTTTCTCCGTTTCTCCCTCTCTTTTCCTCTTCACTTTTCCTTCCTTAGTTTCCTTCCTTAGTTTCCTTCCTTAGTTTCCTTCCTTCCTTCCTTCCTTCCTTCCTTCCTTCCTTCCTTCCTTCCTTCCTCTTTTCTCCATTTCCCTCCCTCTGTTCCTCACTCTTTTCCTCTTCACTTTTCCTTCCTTCCTTCCTTTTCTCTGTTCTCCCTCTGTTTCTCCTTCTCTTTTCCTCTTCACTTTTCCTTCCTTAGTTTCCTTCCTTAGTTTCCTTCCTTCCTTGCTTCCTTCTCTTTTCTCCATTTCCCTCCATTTCTCCCTCTGTTTTCTTCACTTTTCCTTCCTTAGTTTCCTTCCTTCCTTCCTTCCTTCCTTCCTTCCTTCCTTCCTTCCTTCCTTCCTCTTTTCTCCATTTCCCTCCCTCTGTTTCTCACTCCTTTCCTCTTCACTTTTCCTTCCTTCCTTCCTTCTTTCCTTCCTTCCTCTTTTCTCCCTCCCTGTTTCTCCCTCTTTTCTTCTTTTCCTTCCTTCCTCTTTTCTCTGTTCCCCCTCCATTTCTCCCTCTTTTCCTCTTCACTTTTCCTTCCTTCCTTCCATCCTTCCTTCCTTCCTTCCTTCCTTCCTTCCTTCCTTCCCCTCCCTCTGTTTCTCACTCCTTTCCTCTTCACTTTTCCTTCCTTCCTTCCTTCTTTCCTTCCTTCCTCTTTTCTCTCTCCCTGTTTCTCCCTCTTTTCTTCTTTTCCTTCCTTCCTCTTTTCTCTGTTCCCCCTCCATTTCTCCCTCTTTTCCTCTTCACTTTTCCTTCCTTCCTTCCTTCCTTCCTTCCTTCCTTCCTTCCTTCCTTCCTTCCTTCCCCTCCCTCTGTTTCTCACTCTTTTCCTCTTCGCTTTTCCTTCCTTCCTTCCTCCCTCCCTCCCTCCCTCCCTGAGCTCCACACCTGAACCACACAGATGCAGATGATGGCAGCAGAATGTGACAGAAAGCTCTCAGTCCGCAGCATCCAGTTGATCATTCTCACATCTTTGCAAACTAAATCTGGTAACCTCGCCTGCCCACTCGAAGTCTTATCCAGCTCCCCAGTTCCAACCCTTCACACATGTCCTAAATTCTCAAGCTATGATCTTTTCCCCTCGGTCTCTTCGCATTGCTAAGATCCCAGCCTCTCCTGCGCGGCACTGCTGCCCTCTAGCAGCTTTCAAAGCAGAGCTAAGAAGGCGCCTCAGTCGAATTTGGAAAACTGGCGGCGGAGAAAATCTACCCCACGGAGCCCGGGCATTAGCCCCTCTTCTGGAATTGGAGAGAACACAGGTTCTAGAGATCCGTGGTCCACATTCCTCTGTCTTGCAAGGTGGAAGCTTGAAAGCTATGTTCACACGACTCGTGCAAAGTGCAAGCTTGGAAGCTACATTCACACACGATCTGTTAGGCTAGCATAGGGTTGGCTAGTTCGTGATTTGTGCAAATGGAAGCAAGGCAGTAAACTGAATAACTGGGTGTGCAACAATGGAAAGCAGTATGCCTCGATAGAAGATTACAAGAAGCTCCTGGGCAAATGTGGTTTGTTTGTGTGTACACACACAGGCATGGATTTCTTGCCTGTTCTGCATTAAAGACTTTGGACAAGAGCTTGCTAGCTACTTGCCACACGTTTGTGGTTCCAAATCAGCTTTTTCAATTTCTTGAGTGGTTACATTCCCATGCTATTGTAGGACACACACACATACCCCAAATGAAATGTTTTGGGGAATATTAAAAGAGGCCGAATATTGTATTTCCCCAAAGGAGAAATGGAGAAAGGTGTTCTTAAAGGCAGAAAGCAGCCTCAATAGCCTCCAGCAGATGCCTGAAGTCTAGAGATGGATATTTTGGGCCTATTAAGAAAGACTGGGCCAATATATTCGCAAACAAAACACTTTCACCTCCATCTGATGAGATTAAAATTTACAGCCCCCCCTCTCAAATTCTAAGAACAAGACATGATTTTTAGGAAAGAATAGGATTAACCCACCACCATTAGAATAGCAAAAGACACAAGGCTCATTACATTGCCCAACCCCCCTGGAGCATCTCAGAATCCTATAACAATCCATGTACTCATCAAACCAATTTGTCAGCTGTCCCAGAACTACATGCTGTGATTGGTACTGCTCATCAATAAACAGAGTCCTTCCTTCCATGCGGCCTCCATTTTATTTCTAGCACCTTTCTCCCGGCTTGGAACCAGGCCAGATTTTTCTTCGAGCACTATGTTAATCCTAGTTTATTCAAATGCAGTTTTGAATGTCCCATTGTTACCCTTCAGCATAAACCCATCCCAGAGCCTGACTGCGCAGCAGCTGAGCTAAAATATTGGTGGCACAATCAATTTTATATGATTAAAAACACATGGATTGAAAGGATCCTAGAGGTCACTTAGTCTAACCCTGGGCCCAACAGAGGAATGTGTAGTTCGTGGACCAAAACTCCCATTGCTAAGCAAGACAGTTGTGAGGTGAATTTTGCCTCGTTTTACGATCTTTCTTGTCACGGTTGTTAAGTGAATCATTGCAGTTGTTAAGTTAGTGATGGTCGTTAAGTGAATCTGACCTTCCCCATTGATTTCGCTTGTCAGAAGGCCACAAAAAAGGGATCACATAACCCCGGGGACACTGTAGCCGTCATAAATATGAGCCGGTTGCTTAAGCATCCGAATTTCGATCACAGGGCCATGGGATGCTGAAACGGTCGTAAGTATGAAAAATGGTCTTAAGTTACTATTTTCAGCGCTGCTCTAACTTTGAATGGTCACTTTGAATGAATGGTTGTAAGCTGAGGACTGCCTGTAAGGTGGAGCTCAAGGCTCAGATTGCCAGCTGGGAAATTCTGGGAGTTGGGAGTCCACCATCAGAAACCTGTCCAAAGTTGAGAAATCCTGACTTAATATCGGTTAGCCTCTCAACGCCAGCTCCCGCCCTGCTTTGTTTAGCTTTTCCATGCCTTCTGAGTTTAATAATAATAATAAGTATACACATTGCACTTCCAAATACCACAGACCTAGATAAAACGGTAAGATACGCAGATTTATTAGACAGAAAAGGAGAATTAAAATCAATACAAGATTTTAAAAAACACGAAATAAATTTGGAATGTTGGCCATATTTACAAATCAAAACTAGATTTAAAAAAGATAAGGAACAATTTGGCATAAACAGGAAACAATCGGAATTAGATAAAATTAATATTAGGATCAGGAAGAAAAATGATTACAAATATCTATATTTATTTATTTATTTATTTATTTATTACATTTCTATATCGCCTTTCTCCCGCAGGACTCAAGGCGGTGTACAGTCAAGAAAAAATAAAGATACATAAACATCATAAAACTGATAATTAAAATTATAGCAAAGTTTAACCCAAATTAAATAAAACCCAGAATTATATAATATTTTAATCATTCCCAGTTAACATACTTAGCCCCACCTGATTGAACATCAGGGTCTTGAGGGCACAGCGGAAAGCACGGAGATCAGGGGGCAGCTCATTCCAAAGGGTTGGAGCCCTTACAGAGAAGGCCCTCCCCCTGGGAGTCGCCAGTCGGCACAATTTGACTGACGGTACCCTGAGTAGTCCCTCCCTGTGAGAACGAACTGGTCGGTGGGAGGCTATTGGTGGCAAAAGACGGTCTCGTAAGTCCCCAGGCCCTAAGCCATGGAGCGCTTTAAAGGTGATAACTAACACCTTGAATCGCACCCGGAAGACCACCGGGAGCCAGTGCAGCTCGCGTAGGAGAGGTGTTACATGGGCGCAACGAGATGCACCCATAATCACCCGCGCGGCTACATTCTGGACCAGTTGGAGCCTCCGGGTGCTTTTCAAGGGGAGCCCCATGTAGAGAGCATTGCAGTAGTCCATACGGGAGGTGACTAGGGCATGAGTGACTGTGCGCAAGGCATCCCGATCCAGAAAGGGACGCAACTGGCGGATCAGGCGAACCTGATAAAAGGCCCCCCTGGCCACGGCTGTCAAATGGTCTTCTAAAGATAGCCGTGAATCCAGAAGGACACCCAAATTGCGGGCCCTCTCTGTGGGGAGCAAGGTCTCATCCCCAATTGTCAGTGATGGTACCAGCTGACTATACCGGGATGCTGGAAGCCACAGCCACTCAGTCTTGGAGGGGTTGAGTCTGAGTTTGTTTCTCCCCATCCAGATCCATACGACCTCCAGGCAACGGGACATCAAAGTAAGGGCATCGTTGGGGTGGTCTGGGGTGGAGATGTATAGCTGAGTGTCATCAGCATACTGATGAACATTCACCCCGAAACTATGGATGATCTCGCCTAGCGGTTTTACATAAATGTTGAACAGAAGGGGTGAGAGGACCGACCCTTGCGGCACCTCACAAATTACTTATTAGGATACAAATTGGAAGAAGAAACAGTAAAGGAAACGATGATAAGTTGGGCTAGGAATTTTGGACATAACATAGAATTGGATAAATGGAAAACATTGTGGGAGAAAACTTACGAATTGACCATGGCAGTATCACACAAAGAAAACAGCTATAAAATGTTTTATAGGTGGTATTTAGCACTGGCAAAAATGTACCCCAATTTATCACCGCAATGTTGGAGATGTGGTGACAAACTAGGAACACACTACCACATGTGGTGGATGTGCTGTAAGGTGAGGAAATTTTGGTATAAAATTAAAAGGTGGTTGGAAGAGATTACACTCCAAAAGATAGATTTTAAACTAGAGATGTTCCTCCTAGGAATGACTGATAGAAAAATGGAAAAAAGTCTCTATTATATTATATTGCATATTCTAACGGCGGCCAGAATGTGGAAGTCAACCAATACACCATTGGAAGAAACAATAATAAAGAAAATCCTCAAATGAAATAGATAAATTAATGGAGATCAAAGAAAGAGAAGACTCGGATTATTATAAAGTGTGGAATAGGTTTTATACATGGTTGAAAAACAGATTGAATTATCTTATTTGGTTTTTAATTTTTGTGTTGTTGCTGTTTCATTATGGCTGTACACCGCCCGGAGTCCTTCGGGAGGGCGGTATAAAAATGCAATAAATAAATAAATAAATAAGAAATCAAATTACGACGTAAGAATATAAAGTGACATTAGATATTAACATACTGGGTATAAATGTAAATAATGATCCTGCTAACAAAACAGTTAATTATGAATATTTAAAAATAAAGAGAAGGAGCGGGAGGATAAAAGCTAAGAGTAAAGACAAAAGTAGTTGTAAAATTGTATATATCTGTTGTTAGTTTTGTATTTTAACGTCCGGTGTACGTGTGTTTTTTTGTTTTTGCCTCTTGATTTCTTTTGCTATTGTGTGTTTGGTTTTAAAATGTAAAATACTCAATAAAAATTATTTAAAAAAAAAAAAAACAAGTATACGCGTTGCACACGATTGCACGCGTGTCCTTCCTCGTGCAAATTCCCCGAGCTTCGTGGCTTCTCTCTGCCGGGACTACTTTTCCGTCAGTTCCCACCGCGCGGAGGGACTCTCTGGAGGGCGGTTTCCAAGCGAGACGCAGCACCGTTGCCATGGAGACGCGTTGCCGTGGAGACGCGTCGCCGTGGAGACGTGCCGACCCACCGACAGGCGGCGAAAGAGCGCTGCGCCGGCGGAGGAAGAAGAAGCCGAGAGGAGGGGGAGAGAGGGGGACGGCCACCCCCCCCGCGCGAGTGTGTAATTCCCGCGGGTGGGGGTGAGGGGGTGAGGGAGGGGGATCCTGGAGAGACCCTGTGGGGGGAGGGGAGGGGAGGGGGGGACAGAGGAAGGGGAGGGGTGGTCCCCAAAATCTTCAAGGGGGGAGGGGGGAGGAGAGCCCCCCTCCCCTACTAGAGTTGGGGGGGGGGAGGGAGCCCTTGTGCTTTTTAATCAATAAGATAATCAATAAAATGCAATTAAAAAGCTGATCAATGAATAAAAGTAACAAACAAATAATGAAGGTTTCATGAAAGCAATCAATAAAATACAGATTTTGATAGCATCTTCTATGAGCCCATTCAGTATTCATTTTAAATGGTACATAGTCTTAATTAATAAATATTATCCCTAATAATAGCTTGTTTTTATTTGTTAAGTTTTAAATGTATGAAACGTTCATCCCTTGATTTCTTTTGCTAAGTAATAAAGGGATGAATGTTTAATAAATTTAAAATTTAAGAAGTAAAAACAAGCTATTATTAGCGATAATATTTATTAATTAAGGCTATGTAACATTTAAAATGAATACTAAATGAGCTCATATAATATGAGGACCCAAATTGTTGGGGGGGTAAGGTGGCTAACACTGCAAACTGCTTAGAGAGAGGCTGTGAAGCGGTACATAAATCTTAAGGGCTAATGCTATTTTATCATAATGATAAAATGTATAATTCGGTTATACATTTTAAAATTAAACAATAGCCAAGCTCTGTTGGGCAGTTTACAGTGGAAGGAAAAAAAGGGAAGGAGGAAGCAAAGAGAGGGAGGGAGGGAGGGAAGGAAGGGAAAAAAAGGAAGGAAGAAGGGAAAAGGGAGGGAGAGAGAGAGGGAGAGAAGAGGGAAAGGGAAGGAAGGAAAAAAAGGGAAGAAGGAAGCAAGGAGAGGAAGGAAAAGGAGGGGGAAAAGAGATTAAGGCAGCCAGGAAAATGGGAAGCATGGAGGAGATAAATAGAGGGAGGGAAGGGAGGAAGAAAAGAAAGAAATGAAAAAAAAATAGAAAAAATAATGAAAAATTAAAGAAATCAATTTGAGTTTACTGGGTTTTACTACCCAGTAAAACCAAAAAATAAACAATAAAGACACTAGGCAAACCTAGCCACTTCAAGGCAGGCATCTAAAATCTAAAACTTTAAAAACTTAAATCTGAATTAAAATGCAATTTTAAAAAAGAAAGCATGGGGTAATCGAAAAGCCTTCAGCCAGTAACGAAAGGGTGCTAATGCTGGGGACCAGGCAGGCCTCTTTGGCGAGGAACGCCCATCCATGGGTCCTCAGCCCCAGAGAGCTGCTGTGCATAGCCGCTGGCTATACAGGCCAGTCACCAAGCATCTGAATGTTGGTGATTATGGGGATGCTACAAAGGTCATAAGTGTGAAAAACGGTCATAAGTCACTTTTTTCTGTGCTGACGTAACTTTGAATGGTCGCTAAGTGGTCTGCTGTAAGTCAAGGACTACTTGTATAATAGCAACAGGGAGAATGTCAGCTAGTTGGTGGTTTGGGATTGCTTTGCCAACCCACTCTGCATAGTTACTCCGTCCTTGTGCGATTTTTTAACTTAATGGGATTTGACACCCCATTCCTTTAAAGCGTGGGTCTACAGCGCCAAAATTGTGAGAAAGGAAAATAACCACACATATGTCTTTGTGTTTGTCTTGGGTTCAGGCTCAGCGGGCGACAGCGGTTTCCCGGAAGGATGGAGACGAGCCGGCAGGATGCGATGTCTGATGGGGAGGGAGCGAAAGGCGGCAAGCTGGCAGCAAAATTGCCCCCATCGCCCAGCAAGAAGAAAGTCAGCAAGAAAAAGAAGAAAAAGAAAACCGTTCCAGGCCATGGTGGGTAGCTATATAGAATCTAAGTGATGTTTCGGTCGTTATAGCAGTCTTCCAATATTTGAGGGGCTGCCCCAAAGAAGAGGGGGTTCACCTATTTCCAAAGCATCTGAAGGCCAGACAAGGAATAATGGATGGAAGCTAATCTAGGAGAGACAACCTGGAATTAAGGAGAAATTTCCTAACAGTGAGAAAAATTAACCAGTGGAACAGCTTGCCACCAGGAGTTGTAGGTGCTCCAACTCTGGAGGCTTTTAAGAAGAAATTGGACAGCCACCGGTCTGAAATGGTATATATAGTGTTTTCTGCTTGAGCAGGGGGTTGGACTAGAAGACCTCCAAGGTCCCTTCTAACCCTATTATTCTGTTATTCTGAAGGGGCCATTAGCAATCCCATTTTTTAGTTCAGCAACCTCTAGGGTTCTCACAGAGTCGGTGGCTGTACTAACTGCATGGCAAGAAGAGGTAGGCCTTGACTTACGACCACTGTGGAGCCCAAAATTTCCATTGCTAAGCAAGACCGTTTTGAAGTGAGTTTTGCTCCATTTTACGACCTTTCTTGCCAGACCTGTTAAATGAATCCCTGTAGTTGTTAAGTGAGTAATACGGTTATTGAGTGAATCTGGCTGGCCCATTGACTTTGCTTGTCAGAAGGTTGCAAAAAGGGGATCACAACCATCCCGGGACCCTGCAACTGTGATAAATATGAGTCAGCCAAGCGTCTGAATTTTGATCATGCGACCGTGGGGATGCTACAATGGTCGTAATTGTGATAAATGGCCGTAAGTCATTTTTTTCAGTAATTTCAAATGGCCACTAAATGAATGGTAGTAAGTCAAGAACTACCTGTAATTCAATAATCGGGGACTGAGGGAAATTTATCATGGAAGCTCACAGATCAGGGGTGAAATGCTCCTGGTTCAGACCGGATTGCCTGATCCGGTAGCGATGGTGGCGGGTGGTTCAAAGAACCGGTAGCAAAAATCCCTGCTCTCCGCCCCCCCATGCCTAGCTGACCCGCACGATCATCAGAGGCTGTTTTTTTTTTACTTTTAAAAGTATTTTTTCTAGAAACTCTTCGGCCGAAAAAATGCTTTTAAAAGTAAAAAAAAAAAAAAGCCTCCGATGATCGTGCAGCTCAGCTGGGATTGTCAGAGGCTTCTAAAAGCATTTTTTTCTGCAACCTCTTAAGGTTGCAGAAAAAATGCTTTTAAAAGTAAAAAAAAGTATCTGACAATTGCGCTGCTCAGCTGGGATCGTCAGAGATTTCTAAAAGCATTTTTTTCTGCAACCTCTTCAGCCGAAGAGGTTGTAAAAAAAAAAAAAGCCTTTAAAAGCCTCTGGCGATCCCAGCTGAATTACCTCATCGACAGAGGCTTCTAAAAGCATTTTTTTCTGCAACCTCTTAAGGTTGTAGGAAAAATGCTTTTAAAAGTAAAAAAAAAAAAGTTGGCCATGCCCACCCAGTCACATTACCCCACCACCACCAAGCGACACCCACAGAACCAGTAGTAACAAATTTTAGATTTCACCCATCACAGATCCATCCCTTTGGCATGACAAGGATGGTACGGAGGGATTCCTATGGGCCCTGGAAACTGATGGTTGACCTGGGTGATAAGGGAAAAGGAGACCATCGAAATACAGGTACTCCTCCACTTATGACCATAATTGAATCCAAAATTTATATTGCTAAGCAAGACAGTTTGTTAAGATATTTAAATTTAGTAGCTGGAACAGTGGGGTTGTGCAGTGAGCCAGAACACACAATTGTGGTTGATTAGTTGGCTCCTGCGTGAGGCAACCTGCGCTGTGGCAACCTGCGCTGTGATTGGTTGCTGTGGATGTAAAGGGGGAGTTTCCCTTTTTTCCCCGTCTTTTTCTTCCGTGTGCCCTTTT
The DNA here is from genome assembly GCA_030761175.1 of Masticophis lateralis. NCBI lineage: Eukaryota > Metazoa > Chordata > Lepidosauria > Squamata > Colubridae > Masticophis > Masticophis lateralis. The sequence continues at coordinate 4,372,072 of JAUDYJ010000001.1, read as the reverse complement.
GTGCTCTGTGATTTACCTCAGGATGCTCCTGCTGTGTGGATTTACGTCAGGATGCTCTTGCCTTATTGATTTACCTCAGGATGCTCCTTCTGTATTGATTTACCCCATGATGCTCCTGCTGTGTTGATTTACCTCAGGCTGTTCCTGCTGTGCTGATTTACCTCAGGATGCTCCTGCTGTGTTGATTTACCACAGGATGCTCCTGCTGTGTTGATTTACCTCAGGATGCTCCTGCTGTCTGAATTTACCTCAGGATTCTCCTGCCTTATTGATTCTGGCTCCTGCGTGAGGCAACCTGCGCTGTGATTGGTTGCTGTGGATGTAAAGGGGGAGTTTCCCTTTTTTCCCCGTCTTTTTCTTCCGTGTGCCCTTTTGTGCTCTGTGATTTACCTCAGGATGCTCCTGCTGTGTGGATTTACGTCAGGATGCTCTTGCCTTATTGATTTACCTCAGGATGCTCCTTCTGTATTGATTTACCCCATGATGCTCCTGCTGTGTTGATTTACCTCAGGCTGTTCCTGCTGTGCTGATTTACCTCAGGATGCTCCTGCTGTGTTGATTTACCACAGGATGCTCCTGCTGTGTTGATTTACCTCAGGATGCTCCTGCTGTCTGAATTTACCTCAGGATTCTCCTGCCTTATTGATTCACCTCAGGATGCTCCTGCTCTGTCCTAAGAATGCTCCTAGTTTGCTGTGTATGCAGTTGTAAAATATATTTATTTACATAAAAATACAGGTACGCCTCAGCGTCTCTGACTCCATTTGGATACGGGCTGCGCAATTCCCTGACACGGTTGTATATTAGGGTATAACATGCAACTCTGAGTGAATAAAACAAAATAAAAGTACCACAGTGATTTGCTTAAAAGCCATGCCAAAACAGTATAATTGGGCAGGATTGACTTAACATCCACCTTACTTAGCAGTGGAAATTTTGGTCCCACTTGTGGTTGTAAATCGAGGACTCCCTGTCCTGTAAAAATTCAAAATTGCTCCGAATCACTTTTGATTTTGATTTTTTTTTCAAAAAAACAGACAAGCATTCCAGCCAAGTCAAGAAAAAATCCATTTTTGCCATATTTCCACTGGATCTGCTGCAGCGCTGGAAGTGCGACGGGACCCCGCAGGAAGGTCACAGCAAGCGAGGATCAGGCAAAGCCACCAGGAACTCGCTTTCAGCCTGCTCGTCGGCCACTTCGATCTCAACCCCAGGAGACACCGTCCTGCCCAATGAGAGCCTTCGCTGGGACGGTGTTCTGGATGACCCCGAAGCTGAAGAAGAAAGGCTGTGCAACTATCGGCTAAGCCGAAGAAAACGCTATGGCGAATTCTTGGAGCAAAACCCCCTGTTGGATTTGCCCTTTCGATGCCAGCAGCTGCCCGATATCCCCGAGGCAGAGAAAGAGCATTCCTTACACAAGAGTAAATCATCCTCCCTCATGGCCACCAAAAACAAAAGGCGTCCAAATTCGAAGCAAGGTAGCAAAACCCCAAAGAGGCAGCCGACGACATTGCCGTCCAGTAAATCTCAGGGAGTTCTGTGAAACGCTCCGAATTTGAGCACCATTTTTATATTTTTACAGCCAAAGCACAAGATCAGAATTCTTATTAATAATATATTTTATTTGCCTGTGGGGGTCTCACAGTGATCCAGGTGTATTTTTCAGTTTTTGCAAATTGTGTGTTGGAGAATAAAACACTGTTTGACAGTTGCACCTGCCCCATGTTTGCATAAGTTGTGGCGAGGGGAGGAAGGGGGAGCGTGTGAAATTTGTACAAAAGGGATATTCTTCACAGGTGTGTTCAGGATGGCAAACAGGTTGGCAGGATCTGAACGAACAGAAATTTATTTGCATAAATAGAGCAAGAGATAAGATCCAAGGGCTCGGGTACATATGTTTTTTTTTTTCAAAAATGCAAATACGGTACTTCCTGGAATGATAATACAGTAATCCTCGACTTTTGACCACAACTGAGCCCAAAAGTTCTGTTGCTAAGCAAGACAGCTGTTGAGTTTTGCCCCACTTGACAAGCTATCTTGCCAGGGTTGTTAAGTGAATTCCTGCAGTTGTTAAGTTAGTAACCCGGTGGTTAAGTAAATCCCTACTGACTTTGCTTGTCAGAAGGTCGCAAAAGTGGATCACGTGACCTCAGCACATTGCAATCGTCATAAATAAGAGTCAGTTGCCGATGTCTGAATTTTGATCACGTGAGAATGTTGCTGCTGCAACAGCCGTATGTGTGAAAAACAGTCATACGTCACTTTTTTCAGTAACGTAACTTTGAATGGTCACTAAATGAACTGTTGTAAATTGAGGATTATCTGTAGTCCTGGGAAGGGAAAGAATAAAACACATCTAAGGACAGGTTTCTCTCAAACTCTCTTTCCCTCTGTTAGGAAATGTTCCTTACCCAGGTAGTCCTCGACCTACGACCACAATTGAATCCAAAATTTTCGTTGCTAACCAAGACAGTCGTTAGGTAAGTTTTACCCCATTTTCCGACTCTTCTTGCCAGTTGTTAAATGAATCAGTGCAGTTATTAAGTTAGTAACACGGTGGTTAAGAGAAGCCGGCTTTCCCGTTGGCCTGTCAGTAGGTGACCCCCGGACACTGCAGCCGTCCTAAATATGAACCAGGTTGCCAAGAATTTTGATCATGTGACCGAGGCGATGCTGCAACGGCCGTTAAGTGTGAAAAATCGGTCATGCGTCACTTTTTTCAGTGCCGTTGTAACTTTGAACGGTCACTAAACAAATGGCTGTAAGTCAAGAACTATCTATAAACCGGTGTCGGCGAACAGTTTTGGCAGCCAGTGCTGAAATGGGAGCTCATGCACGCGTGTGTGTGCTGGAAACCAGGAGAGCAGCCGCCTGGTGCGCATGCCGGGAAGATGATCTTCCGATTTCCAGCATGCGCATGCACACTGGCCAGCTGGTCTTCATGCACACATGTGGACCAGAAACCGGAAGACCAGGTGGGCGTTGCGCATACACGTGCCGGAAACTGGAATATCATGCGCACCGAGCAGCTGCTCTTCCAGCTCCCGCATGTGTGAAGTCCAGCTGGCGAGCACGCCGGAACCTGGAAGCTCTTAGGTGATGGCTCGCGTGCCCAGAAAGATGGCTCTCTGTGCCACTTCCGGCACGCGTGCGACAGGTTATAACCATCACAGCTATAAACCATGGCTGCTAGGAGAATTCTGGGAATTGAAGTCCATGCATCTTAAAGTTGAGAAAGTTGTTAAACTATTTAACCCACCACTATCATACAACAGCACAACTCGGGCTATTTTCTTCGGATAATTTATTATGACATGAAAAAGAGGGATTTCAAAAGCCAATTATCTTTGGCCTGACAAACTTTAAATCGCACATTTGAAACCTCCTTTAAACATACACCGTTATTTCAAAGCGTTCACGTTGAAAATGACACAAGAGCGAGACTTTTTTTTTTAAAAAAAAAAAAAACCCCAAACCAAGGATTTATACAAAGCTTTTATAAATGAACTCTTCAGCAATGCAACTTAAAAGAACCCGGAGCACACCTATTCGAGAGTAATATTGCAAAACAGATGTATTTTTTAAAAAATCTACTCTGTATATCCTATGAAAACGGATGCTGTATTTAAGGAAATTCACGCTGGGAAAATGCCAGATTGTGAAAAATCTCACCAGGTGTGCCTTGGTGTGAGCAAAACGCACACCGGGAGGCCACAGAAAACTTGTTACAACATGTCAGATGAACATGGAGGAATTTATTTATTTATTTATTTATTTAGCAGAATCTAAGGGCCCTTTCAGATAATTTATGATCCCTGGCTTCCAAGTTTGGCTGGGCAGGTAAACCCCCAAAAGTCTTATTTTTACTTACCGTATTTTCCGGCGTATAAGACGACCCTCCTCAGAGCCATTTAAGGCTCGTCAGAGCCTTATGGGCTGGTCTGCCTGGTTACAGGAAAATGAGACCCGGCGGATAAGACGACCCCCGACTTTTGAGAAGATTTTTGTGTGTTAGAAAGTAGTCTTATACGCAGGAAAATACAGTATTTTTTTAAAGCAATTTTGCAGGACAAAAAATCATGGCAAAGAATTTTAAGATGGGGACACAGCCCGATAAAATGCAAAAGCACAATTTCTTAAAACTTGACTTACGACGGTTTTCATCTGGATATTGCATGGCAGTCCTCGATTTACGAAGAATTTCCATTGCTTACTAGTGGTTGAGTAAACTGTGCCCCATTTTATGACTTTTTTTGCCACGGGTGTTAAGGAAATCCCTGTCGTTGTTAAAGTGAATCAGGCGGCCGTTAAATGACTCCCATCTTACCCCATTGACTTTGCTTCTTGGAAGCCGGCTGGAAAAGTCACAAATATTGATCACATAAGCGTTGAGATGCTACAACTGTCGTAAACATAAATCCATGGACAAGTTTGATCATGGTACCCTAAGAATACTACAACCATCTTTAAGTGTGAGAATTGGCGTTGGCAACTTTAAACAGTCGGTAAACAATGTTCATCAATTGAAGATTATCAAAAATTCAGAGAAGAGCAACTAAAATGAAGGACAATTAAGAAAGAGGACAATAACCAGTGGAACAGCTTGCCACAAGAATTGGTGGGTACTCCATCACTGGAGATTTTTAAGAAGAGTCTAGACAGCCACTTATCTGAAATGACATAGGGGTCTCTCGCTAAAGCAGGGGGTTGGACCAGTGATGAAATCCAAATTTTTTTACTGCCGGTTCTGTGGGCGTGGTGTGGTGGGCGCGGTGTGGCTCGGTGGGTGTGGCAGGAGGATACTGCAAAATCTCCATTCCCACCCCACTCCAAGGGAAGGACATTGCAAAATCTCCATTCCCACCCTACTCGGGGGCCAGCCAGAGGTGATATTTGCCGGTTCTCCGAACTGCTCAAAAATTCCGCTACCGGTTCTCCAGAACCTGGTGGATTTCACCCCTGAGCTGGACTAGAAGACCTCCAAGGTCCCTTCCAAGCTCTATTCTATTCTCAATTTTAAAAAGAAAGTCGAAAGCTGCTTTGTTTTTTGTTTTTTTTTTTTGCACAGTGAAAATAACCAGAGCTCTCCTGTAAAACTCGCAGTAGCATAACAAACTTGTTATTTTTAATTTTTTTTCCATCCTTGGATCATTTTACAGCTTTTAGAATTTTTTTTTTAAATTAAAAAAAAAAACCCCAACATTGCTGGAATGCACCGCCAATGACTTGAGTTATGTTCCTTTACAAGGAACACCGTGCCCTACTAAAATATTCCTCATTTTTTAAACCCGAGGCTGCAAGAGAGACAATAGGGTCTCAAACAGGTCCTTTCACAAATTTAAGGAATTCCTTTCGGCTGCCAGAGGGGGAAAAAAAATCAAGGCAGTTGGCTTGAAATATCGCTTGTGTCAGCAATTCGGAGCAACTTTTAAGTTTTTGGCTGGGTTACAACGGCCCACGGCATTTCCCTTAACATGCTCCTTTCAGGAACATTTATTTTTTAAAGAATAACTCTATTATTCCCCCGTTTGGCAAGGTTAAAACTACACGGGATAGCTGAGATCTCATAATTTATTTGCACCCTGTCCTGAGTTCAGGACTTCCAAAACTGGATTTCTCTTTCAGCCAGAGGCTATTTTAGAGAAGCTGCCTGGAGAAATCCAGTGTTTGCATAAAGGAATGTACTGCTCTCCCTAAAATGCGCTTTTTTCTTTACTTCTCAGGTTTCCTATCCAGCAAAAAAAAATAAATAAAAATAATAAAAATAAATCGGTTCTAACAAGCAACTTGCTCTAAATCCTTCCCGTCGGTGAAAATCAAGAGTCCTAACACATTTGACTTAAAGGTATAGAGATTTTCCAAGTTTTGTTAAATAGTGTCATTTTGTTAAAAAGACTCACAAAGCTTTTAATAAAAATTTTGGGGCAAAACAAGTCCTACTAATTCCTGATTTTTTTAAAAAAAAAATTTGGCCAGTGTTTTTCCAACTTGGCAATTTTAACTAAGGACTTCAACTCCCAGAATTCCCCCTAGTTGGCTAGGGAATTCTGGGAGTTGAAGTCCACCCATTTTAAAGTTTGCCAAAATTGGAAAACATTGTCATAAATTAACACAGCTTCGCTCCAACAAAATCCTCCCCACGAATCAGACCTAACACAAATATCACAAAATACTTCTCCCTTCTTATTATCACTTTCAAAAAAACTTTCTCAATTAAAGCTAAAGAACTGGGTTTCAACTCAACATTTTAGATTATTTATATTCCATCCATGAAATCTGTTTGAGCTGGGCCGTTTGTTTGTTTTTTTAAAACATTCCACTTTTATGGAATATTTTCTGGATTCATCAAAGGTGCCCAAACCATGGCTTGCACTCCAGCATTCTGTAAGAATGCACCCACTGTGGCTTCTCTTACAAACCATGATAAACCCAACCTTAACCTAGTTAAGCGACTGCCTATGCAAAAGGAAATATTTGTTTCTGAACCTTGGCTTCATTTTTCTCATTTTGTGATTGGGGTTATTGCACAAAAGTAAAAAAATATTTGTTTCTTGATCTTTGCTGATTTTTTTCCCTCGCATTTTGGATTGATCCTAAAACCACAACTTGTTTCACACAGAAAAAACAGCTGGAAGACAATAACACAACACATCACATGTAATCCACACTCAAGAATGTAAAAAAAAAAAAGAGCTTCAGATGTAAAAACTTTATCCAGGGAAACAATTTTGCAGCTGTCCCTTTCTCAAAATGAATGGCTAATTCCCACAAGTGCACGAAATTGCCTACTTTTCCTCTCTTCTCCCTTGTCTGTATAAATTATCGCATGATAAGTAATTTTTTTTAATCCAAAGTGAAGCAAAATTTAATCGTCTCATTGTTTTGGGATTAATGATTAAAAGGCCTGTCTGAATCAAAAATGCTTTTGTTCGATCGTTATAAACAGAACTATTTATTATTTATTATTTTATTGGTTCGATTTATACGCCGCCCTTCTCCGGAGACTCAGCGCGGCTTACAATGCGTTAAGCAATAGCCTTCATACTTTTGTATATACCTGCTTAGTAGGACTTTCGCCCCCCCCCCAAGCGGTGTTCTTTTTTTTTTATACAAAGTCAGCTTATTGCCCCCACAATCCGGGTCCTCATTTTATCTACCTCGGATGGATGGAAGGCTGAGTCAACCTTGAGCCTGGTGAGATTCGAACTTGCAGTAATTGCAGGCAGCTGCTGCTACTTAACAGCACTTTAGTCTGCTGCGCCACCAAGGCTCTAGCAAAAGTCACGGGAAAAAACGGACAGCTAATTTTATAGCAAATACAGGGGTGTTTGCTTTCCACGCATTGCTTTGCTCCCACGGGCAGCTTGCACGCATACGGGTGAAATCCAACAGGATCTGCAGAACTGCTAGGGGAAATTTTGAGTAGTTTGGAGAACCGGCGAATACCACCTCTGGTTGGCCTCAGAGTAGGGTGGGAATGGAGATTTTGCAATGTCCTTCCCCTGCCACGCCCACCAAGCCAAGTCACGCCCATAGAACCAGTAGCAAATAAGATACGTTGGTTAAATTACATCTATCTCTCATTGGTCTTTTTCTTTCAATGTAAAAATCATTTCAGACAACTTGCCTGGAGGCATTTCCGAATTCTTCAAACATCCTGAATAGAATTAACAGCTAATTTTTTTAAAAAAATTCTACATCCATCTAAAATTAGGAACTGCTCCAGCAAAATCTATATATTATACTTTTTTAGGTCTTTAGCTCTTAAGTATATATTATACTTTTTTAAGCTCTTCTTTAGCTCAAAGTTGGGAACATTAAGATGGGTGGACTTCAACTCCCAGAATTCCCCAGCCAGCCATGCTGGCTGGGGAATTCTGGGAATTGAAGTCCACCCCCTTTTAAAGTGGCCACGTTTAAAAAAAAAAAAACTATTGCTTTAACTTAACAAAGGAAGTGCTGAATTTAGCCTTAAAAATCGCAATGGCTTTAAAAGATGAGATTTTTTTTAAAAAAAGGTTTGTTTTTTAAAACTCTCTGAATCAGGAAAACCATACAGTTTCCACAATCCCTTAAAAGTTCTTACTTTAAGTAAGAGGAAAATTAGGTTACTTAAGATAAATTCCCTCTGAAAAAACATCCTGATTTTCACCCCGTATAAAAAAACATCAGAATCACCAATAAAGTCTTTTTTTTTTTAAGGGAAAGCAAAAAAAAAAAAAAGAAAGAAAAGAAAAGAAGAGGGGGGAAATTGCTATTTTTATACATAAAAGCAACAATGAAGTACGGGAACTTTTAAGCAAATAGGGGCATTTTAGAAGGGAACCAACTATTAATGTGACTGTGGGTGAAATGTGAGATTCTTTACACAAGGATTCCATGCTGGTTTACAGTAGTTCTTGAATTTTTTTTTCAATTCCACCACATCAGTGGCGGGTGAAAGCTGATTTATTCCTGGTGTTATTCGAGAGTTATTTGAAAGTCTCTATAAAAGCAGTGCTTTTTCTTCCAAAGACTCTGAAATGCCATCTCTCTCTCTCTCTTCTCCCATTTTCCCATTCATGGAAACATTCTTCCCCCTGCCTTGGGCTTCAGCTAACTTTGTAGGTCCTTTCATAGGAATGGTGGCTTGACGGCTTTGCAACCACTTCCAATCAACTGTTCAGATTTTTTTCCCCCATTGAACTCAACAAGACGAGAAATAAGAACATGGATGAAGGGAGGGAAATTTGATTTTTTTTAAAAAAAAATTATGTTTTGGAGCAATCAGTGATTAAAGGCTTAATTTTTTTTAACTCCATGGCCTGTAACAAATAGGAGGAAGCAAAGCAACTGTTAACGGATGCTCTCCCTTCCTCGTTCCTGTTGCCTGTTGAATCCATAGTGGTACAGATGTCCAAGAGGTCACTCTGATACTTTTTTTTTTTGTTTTAGTTCTGAGCGTGAAAAAGATGGCAGTATAGAAGCTACCTGAGTTTCAGCAAGAGAGAATTGGAAGTCAGCAGCTTTCTGGGTGGTTCTCATTTCCAGACGATTCTAACTCCACGCTAGATAAGAATTTCCGGTTGAATTTTTTGCAGTTGTAATCCAGGGTAGTGGTGTACACAGTTTTGGTGTGCTTTGGGTACACAATGGTGGTGCTTGTGAAATTCCCAGGTCGGTTGCAAAGGTGGAATTGCACCTCCGCTTTGTAACTGCGCCATGTGCTGTCGGGAACACAGATGATGGTTTGGCTGCAAGACGACACGCCAAGCCGGACTGGCATATAAACATTATTAATGAAGTGTTTTTCGGAGTCGTACTTAACCGAGGAGGTGTATCTGGGCAAGAAAAAAATAAATACAGATTAACATCATTTCTTTGGGAGGAAAAAATACAGGAACTCCTCGACTTACAACCACAATTCATCATCATCATCTTCTTTTAACGACACCATAATCCCTTGCGGGGTGGAGTCTGGGCAACTGAATGGAGTTAGGAGAGCGTTTACTGGCCGGATGCCTTCCTGTCGCCAATGAGGAGTTTTGTTCGGCAGATATATTTTCAGTGTGCCCGGCGAGAGAAATATCTGTCTCTACCTAGGATCGAACTCACAGCCTCCTGATTGTGAGGCGAGAGCTCCACCTCTAGGCCACCGCACCGCTCCCTTACAACCACAATTGAGCCCAAAATTTCTGTTGCTAAATGAGACATTTGTGAAGGAAGTTTTGCCCCATTTGACGAGCTATCTTGCCACGGTTGTTAATTGAATCCCTGCAGTTGTTAAGTTAGTAGCACGGTTGTTAAGTGAATCCAGCTTTCCCATTGGCTTTGCTGGTCAGAAGTGTTGTGGCTCCGTTGCCTGAGCCTGTGTTATCAGCAGGGGAGGACTCTGAGAGTGAGGGAGAGGAGTTGGCAAGGCCTCCTTCTCCAGGACCCTCCTCTCTGGCAATGCCTCCGGAGGACACCGAAGGGCAGGAGATAGGCCCAGAGCCAAGCTCATCCCCGCAGCCACAGGAGGACATTGATGAGGGGAGTGAGTTTTGGCTGGATCCTCGCCAGCGTCGGAGAGACAGGAGAGCCCAGCAGAGGAAAAGGCGTGGTCGTGATTAGATGGTGGACCACACCCCACAGGCTATAAAAGAGAGGGATTGCAGCCTGTATCTTTGTGACGGACAAAACAAAGATTCATGGATCCCGGTTTCGAATCTGCCCTGTGTCTCAGCTCTGGACATTTTGGTGGTGTGTATTTGACTGAACTATTAATAAAGGCTTTGGCAAGCAGCTGCGGGGATTGCTGCCAAGCTTTTTATCAGCTTACTTGGTTGCCTGCCAGTTCATTAGACTCTGACTGTCTGAGAGGGTGTATTCCTGGGAGCGGGGCCAGAACAAGAAGGTCGCAAAAGGGGATGGCATAACCCCAGGAAAAGTGCAACCATTATAAATCTGAATCAGTTGCCAAGCATCTGAATTTTAATCATGTGACTATGGGGATGCTGCGACGGAGGTGTGAAAAAACTGGTCATAAGTCACTTTTTTCAGTGCCACTGTAATTTTGAATGGTCACTAAGTGAACCGTTGTAAGTCAAGGACTATCTGTAGTTAGAAGTAAGGTAGTCCTTGACTTAACAACAATTCATTTACTGGCCCTTCGGAGTTTCAACAGCACTGAAAAAATGTGACTTATGACCTTTTTCCACACCTACAACTTTTGCAGCACCTCCATAGTCCCAGGATCAAAATTCAGATGCCTGGCAACTGACTCGCATTGGGGAAGCCCGATTCACTTAATAACCATCTTACTGATCGCAGTGTTTCACTTAACAACGGTGGCAAGAAAGGTTGGAGATCGGGGCAAAACTCCCTTCACAGCAGTCTCGCTTAGCCACAGAAATCTTGGGCTCAATGGTGGTCGTAAGTCGAGGACTTACCTTGAAGATTTCTACTGTGTCTTTTTTAATCACATTTTGTGTTACTTTAGCTGACCATTATGGGAGATTTTTTTTTAATGTGGGATTCCACCCAGATTGACTTTGAAACGGCTCCCATCTCCAAAAGGCTCACGATTTCAAGGGAGAGGTTTGACTCGCCCAGCTATCCTGTTTCTTTTAGCGAAGAAATCTGTTTTTATGATTTATTTGACGCTGTAACTTGAGACCCATTCCCATTTCACTGCGTGGCTTAATGTTTTTCAAACTTGGCAGCTTTAAGAACGGTGACTTCAATTCCCAGCATTCCTCAGGAAAGATGCTGAGTTGACTCAGTGGGACTTGGAAGTTCCATGTTTTAAAGCATGCTGACTGAGGAATTCTGGGTATTGAAGTCCACTGATCTTAAAGTTGGTTGACTGAAGGATTCTGGGAGTGGAAGTCCACCCTTCTTAAAGCATGCTGGCTGGGGAATTCTGGGAGTGGAAGTCCATCCATCTGAAAGCATGCTGGCTGGGGAATTCTGGGAGTGGAAGTCCATCCATCTGAAAGCATGCTGGCAGGGGAATTCTGGGAGTGGAAGTCCATCCCTCTTAAAGCATGCTGGCTGGGGAATTCTGGGAGTGGAAGTCCATCCATCTGAAAGCATGCTGGCTGGGGAATTCTGGGAATTGAAGTCCACAGGTCTTAAACTTTGGACACATTCAACGGCCCTTCAGCCATTTTTCAACCTCACTGCTTCTTCTCTTGCCAAAAAAAGCAATATAAAGACAAATACCTTACATCCTTGGGTGGCAACGGATCAAATGCCACCCCTTCGCCAAAAGAGAGCGGGCAGAGCCGCGGAGGGTTGGGAGAAGACGAGGTGTCCTGTAAAATAAATCAATACAAGATGTTCTTTGAGGGACAAAAAATACATGTGAAAAAAACAGACTCTGAAGAACAAACTCACGCCTGACACAAGAGCAAGCAAAACCCAGCGAAATACAATACAAATAACACAAATACCGAACCCTTTTATTCAGCAATTATACGTAGTCTAGATTTACAACACTTCATTTAGTGACCCTCCAAGGTTACTACGGCGCTGGAAAAAAGGGACCTCTCACCTTTTTTCTCCTGCACTTACAACTTCTGCAGCATCTGCCCAGTCAGGTGATCACAATTCAGCTGCTTGACAACTGACTCGTATTTATGACGGTTGCAGCGTCCGGGAGTCTCGTGATTCCCTTTTGCGACCTTCTCCCACGAAAAGTCGACGGAGGAGCCAGATTCACTGAACGCGTAGGTTAGTAATTTAACTACTGCAGTGATTCACTTAACAACCGTGGCAAGAAAGGTCGTTAAGTGGGGCAAAACCCACTTAACAACTGTCTTGCTTAGCAACAGAAAGGGTTGGTGTTCAATTGTCGTAAGTCAAGAACTGTCTATATTACAAAGCATTAAACTGAATGGCTGTTCTTGGAATACAGATCAGTGTTTATCAATCTCAGGAAACTTTTAGATGAGTGTCTCCTGGCTGGGGAATTCTGGGAGTTGAAGTCTATCCATCTTAAAGCATTCTGATTGGGGAATTCTGGGATTGAAATCCACCCATCTTAAAACATTCTGATTGGGGAATTCTGGGAGTGGAAGTCCACCCCTCTTAAAGCATGCTGGCTGGGGGATTCTGGGAATTGAAGTCCATCCATCTTAAAATATTCTGAATGGGGAATTCTGGGAATTGAAATCCACCCATCTTAAAGCCTGGGAGTGGAAGTCCACCCCTCTTAAAGCATGCTGGCTGGGGAATTCTGGGAATTGAAGTCCATCCATCTTAAAACATTCTGATTGGGGAATTCTGGGAGTGGAATCCACCCCTCTTAAAGCATGCTGGCTGGGGAATTCTGGGAATTGAAGTCTATCCATCTTAAAACATTCTGATTGGGGAATTCTGGGATTGAAATCCACCCATCTTAAAGCATGCATGCTGAGGAATTCTGGGAGTGGAATCCACCTCTCTTAAAGCATGCTGGCTGGGGAATTCTGGGAATTGAAGTCTATCCATCTTAAAGCATGCTGCCTGGGGAATTCTGGGAGTGGAAGTCCACCCCTCTTAAAGCATGCATGCTGAGGAATTCTGGGAATTGAAGTCTATCCATCTTAAAATATCCTGGCTGGGGAATTCTGGGAGTGGAAGTCCACCCCTCTTAAAGTTGTGGGGTTTAGTTAGACCATCTGCCCTCTGAACCTTCTAAACCAGTATCTGCAAAACGGTTGAAGCCTTACAGGGGAAGAGTCCCAACCCACGTAGGAAAAAGGTGAGTGAGATGGGAGATGAGCTATTTGGCGTCTTCTCCATGGCCAGCATATTTACTTGCAGCTCATCGGTCATGACATACCAGCAATACTCCACATGCAACTCAACAGCTGCCTCTAATCCACTTTCTGGAAGAAGAAATAAAATCGCTTTGCAGCATCTCTGGCAGTTTGTTATTTCCCAGCACGTATAATGTACATTCCTGCGGGGAAACTCCAGCCGGAGATGCTGTCTTGCTTTTGATGTGCAGCTTTGTAGATTTCCTGTGGGGGCTGGCTCATATTTGGCCCAGGTTGTTTGCAGCAGCTAAACTAGAGTTTCTCAAACTTGGCAACTTTGAGATAGGTGGACTTCAACTCCTACAATTGCCCAGCATGCATGCTTTAAGATGGGTGGACTTCAACTCCCAAAATTCCCCAGCCAGCCTGCTTTAAGTGGGGTGGACTTCCACTCCCAGAATCCCCCAGCCAGCGTGCTTTAAGAGGGCTGGACTTCCACTCCCAGAATCCCCCAGCCAGCATGCTTTAAGAGGGCTGGACTTCCACTCCCAGAATCCCCCAGCCAGCCTGCTTTAAGAGGGCTGGACTTCCACTCCCAGAATCCCCAAGCCAGCCTGCTTTAAGATGGATGGACTTCATCTCCCAGAATCCCCCAGCCAGCCTGCTTTAAGATGGGTGGACTTCCACTCCCAGAATCCCCCAGCCAGCCTGCTTTAAGATGGATGGACTTCATCTCCCAGAATCCCCCAGCCAGCCTGCTTTAAGATGGATGGAGTTCATCTCCCAGAATTCCCCAGCCAGCCTGCTTTAAGAGGGGAGGACTTCCATTCCCAGAATTCCCCAGCCGGCCTGCTTTAAGAGGGGTGGACTTCCACTCCCAGAATTCCCCAGCCAGCCATGCTTTAAGAGGGGTGGACTTCCACTCCCAGAATTCCCCAGCCAGCCTGCTTTAAGAGGGCAGGAGTTCCACTCCCAGAATTCCCCAGCCAGCATGCTTTAAGAGGGGTAGATGCCAACTCCCAGAATTCCCCAGTAACCATACTTTAAAGATAATCCTCGACTTAGAGCCATTTGTTTACAAAGCCTTCAAAGTTACAAGAGCATAGGAAAAGAAGAAAAAAAACCCCTGATTTTCAACCACTCCTTACCCCGATGACCGTCGTAGCATCCCTACGGTCCCGTGATCAAAGCCACGAGTGAATTATGAACTCCGGCAATCTTGGACTGACCTGGTTCCCTCCCACCGGGAACAAAAAGGGCTACTGTCTTGGCACGGGGGAAACGGCTGGAACTGGTTGCTAACCACTCCCTGCCCTTAATTCGATCCAGTCTTCCAGCTGCATAGAAACCATTTTAGTTCCTGCCTGAGCTGGGGCCAAAGCGTAGCCACATTCCCACCCGTGCCAAACCGTCCCTTGTTTCTCCAGTTAGGAAAAACTGCCATTTCAGGAGAAACCGATGCCACCGGGGGTGGGGTGTTGAAAAGAGGGCACCGAAGAGAGGATTAAAAATCCAGTTGATCTGCCGTTTGGCTTTTAGCAATTCTGCTAAAAAGGAGACGCTGAACGCCAGTGTTTAAGGTTAGGGAGCCAAGCTTTAAACCGTGCGATGCCTTGGTGCTCTTTGAGCTCGGTTGCTTTCTTACCGACGTTTCATAACCCAACTAGGTTACGTCGTCAGGGCTATCCGTGTTCAGAGAAGGCAAAAGACCTCACAGTTCAACCCTAAGCTACAAATATTCCATTCAACGGAGAACAAAGTTTAGGGATGATTCTCCAGCTCGGAATGGACAGCGCTGACCGGAACAAAATCCGAAAGGATTTTGCAGCAGGAACTTGGGTGCAGAAAATCATGGGGCCATATTTGCTAGGTGAACCCCACATCTTTCTGTTTATAGCCATTGTACTGTAGGAGGGTGCCTAGGTTTGTCTATAAGAGACAAAAATCAGGAGTCTGAGAGCCCCATTTTGAGAAAATATAGACATACAGTTCTATTAGATTGTTATTCTGCCTTTATTACTCGATAAACAACCGAAGGCAGCAAATATATCTTTCTCCTCCTATTTTTCCTAACAACAACAACCCTATGAGGTGGGCTGGGCTGAAGGAGAGAGAGACTGGCCCTGAAGGAGAGAGAGACTGGCCCAAAGTCACCGAGCCGGCTTCCTTGCCTAAGACAGGACTAGAACTCACCATCTCCTGGTGATTAGTCTATAGTCCCCCGGCTAGCTTTCATGCCTAAGGCAGAACTAGAACTCACCATCTCCTGGTGATTGGCCCAGCTGACTTTCATCCCTAATGTGAGACTAGAACTCACCATCTCCTGGTGATTAGTCTAAAATCCCCCAGCTAGCTTTCATGCCTAAGGCGGAACTAGAACTCACCATCTCCTGGTGATTAGTCTATAGTCCCCCAGCTAGCTTTCATGCCTAAGTTGGAACTAGAACTCACCGTCTCCTGGTGATTGGTCTGCTTTCACACCTACGGCGGGACTAGAACTCACGGACTCCCAGTTTCTAGCCTGGTGCCTTTCCCTGCTACCCAGCTCTCCCATTAAGCTGTCGCTTCACCCGTACGAACATTTAGCCACAATCCATGGCTTCCCTCTCCCTGTGGGCGCCTTTGCAAGCCCCCACTTCCCCCCGCCGTGAAATCGGAAACTCGCAGAGAAGTCATGTCGCTTTTCCTCTTGAGTTTGTTGTCAAGAGGAGTATTAAGTATTAAACTGGGAAGGGGAGAGGAAGTGGCTACGGCACAACTGAATTTCGTCTAGGTTTCCTTCCACCCCACCCCCAGCTGATCTACCGTTGTGGTTGCAACACCCCCTAACCTCCTGCAACAATCTCCCCCCCAACCGAAATCCGGTTACGGATGTTGGCGACACAGCAGTTGCCGAACAAATGTTGCTTGCAGCTGTGAAGGCGACCAGGAGATTGCACAGGCACAAGCATGTCTTTCCTGGCCAGGGAAAGGGGATCTCATAGGTGGGGGAGCTGCGGGGAGGGGAGAGAGAAAGGGGGGGCAAGAGGCTTAAGGGGCAAAGCTCGAGGGTTGAGACTGTAGGGCCCCCCCTCCTAAAAATTCCCAGAAGAGAGTTTGGGAAGGCTGCACTGACTTGATTTTTTGCACTAAAAAAAGTTTTGGATTCTTATGCAAAAATGCCCATTGGGGTACAGGCAGGGGTGAAATGCAGCAGATTCTGGCGAACTGGTAGCGGAAATTTTGAGCAGTTCAGAGAACCAGTAGCGGAAATTTTGAGCAGTTCGGAGAACTGGCAAATGCCACCTCTGGCTGGCCCCAGAGTGGGGAGGGAATGGAGATTTTGCAGTATCCTTCCCCTGCCACTCCCACCATGCCACACCCACAGAACTGGTAGTAAAAAAAAAATTGGATTTCACCACGGGGTACAAGGAGTCGTCAACTTCCCGGCCACGACGGAGCCCAAAATTTCTGCTACTTCAACGAGACATTTGTTAAGTGAGCTTTGCCTCATCTTACGACCTTGCTTGCCACCGTTGTTAAGTGAATCACCTGCAGTCAGTTAACACGGTTGTTAAGTGAATCCGGCTTCCCAATTTGAAGTGTTGTTTGTCAGAAGGTCGCAAAAGGGAATCACGTGGACCCTGGGACACTGCGACCGTCATAAATACGAATCAGTGGCCGACCACCTGAATTTTGATCAGGTGAGCACCGAGAGCCGCAGAGGATGGGCTTTGTAATACTTGAAACATGGTTTTGGTGCAGTACGGTTGCAACTGGCTAATCAACGTGGGCTTTCTTGTATTTTAAATTGGCTTTTCGATTTAAAATGCAAGAAAACCCAAGTTAATTAGCCAGCTGCTGGCATATTGCACAAAAACCATGTTTCAAGTATTACAAAGTCCATCCGCTGGGACTTTGTTAATCCTTATGATTGCTGCAGCACCCGTAAGTATGAAAAGTGGTCATACATCACTTTTTTCAGTAACTTTGAACGGTCACTAAACAAACTGTCATAAGTCAAGGACTAACTCTATGAGCTAGGCAGCTGGTGTGGTCTCCGGGCTACAGTCCTGGTTCAGTCCATTATGGTTCCATATAAGAACCCTCTTATATTTGGGGGCGGGGGCAGAAGCACAGGGATCCTTCCTGCTTTCTTCCTCTCCCTGCACCCAAGTAAAATAGATTCACATGATAGATGATTTTACGTTGCTGGAGGCTAAAACGTACAATGAACAGTTGCACGAACCGGGCACGGCTAGTCTAGTGAAGAGAAGGACCAGGGGAGACAGGAGAGCATCTTCCAAGATTTGAGGGGCTGCCCCAGAGATGAGGAAGGGGGTCAAGCTATTCTCCAAAGCACCCGAAGGCCAGACAAGGAACAATGGATGGAAACTGACCAAGGAGAAATTCAACCTAGAAATAAGGAGGAATTTCCTGACGGTGAGAGCAATCAACCCATGGAACAGCTTGCCACCAGAACTTGTGGGAGCTTCATCCCTGAAGCTTTCAAGAAGAGACTGGACTGAAATGTTGTTGGGTCTCCTACTTGGGTGGAGAAGTTGGACTAGATGCTTTACAAGGTCCCTTCCCACTCTGTTAATCTAATCTTAATCTGATGCATTTCCAACACCCCTTTTAAGGCAAGCCATTAAAATCCAATGGCTGGGATTCACACAGCTCCCTTGTCCCCTTTATGGCTAGCTTAAAACCCAATGCATTGGGAAGATCCCTGGATCGGGGCTCATTTCAGTGACCGAGTCAGCATGAAGCTGCTTCTTCTGATAAAATGCTCCCTTGTATTATTACAAGGGCATCGTGCTAATTTTTTGAATTAATGTCAATCAAGCCGGAGGAATGTCCTCTAAACCTTAGCCTGTCCTACAGGGTTAGAGGAGGGGAAAAAAACCCACAATTGTTATCTGTTAGACTTTGATTCCATCCTTCTGGGCACTTGTTATTAAATACAAAAGAGCCTGGTGGCGCAGCAGACTAAAGCACTGTTATTAAGAACAGCTGTCTGCAATTACTGTAAGTTCGAATCTCACCAGGCTCAAGGTTGACTCAGCCTTCCATCCTTTCTAAGGTAGGTCAAACGAGGACCCAGTTTGTGTGGGCAATAAGCTGACTTTGTATAAAATATACAAAAGTATGAAGGCTATTGCTTAACGCCTTGTAAACTGCCCTGAGTCTTCGGAGAAGGGTGGCATATAAATCATTAAACAAAAAAAAAAACCACTTGGCAGCCCTTAAAAAAAATGCCCCAGATTTGAATAAGCTGGCCTGAGGCTGGGATGGAGGGTGTGGGGTATGACATTATTTTTTTATGAAGGAAGGGGATGGGCAGTTTAAAAATGCGTGGTAGAGGATAGAGAGAAAGTTAGAGACAGAGACAGAAAGATAGAAAGACAGAAACAGAGACACGCACAGATATGAAGCTAGAGAGAAAGAGAGAGTGATAGTAGAGAGAGAGTGATAGATGATAGATGAAGAGACAGGTGATACAGTCGTGGCCAAAATTGTGGAAACCTCTTGGGAAAAGTTGTATTTTTTGAGGTTTGATGGCTAGTAACACCACTTTTTGGGGGGAGTTTTAAGATAAACCTATTCCATTGCTGGAATGGCCTGGGAATAACCCAGACCTTCATCCGATGTAAAGTCTAGGGACTAAACCTTGTTAGTCAGAAGCGACCCAGCAATAAAACCCAGTTAATAGAAGCCATCATTCAATCTTGGTTTCACATGATAACAGCTGCAGAACTAAAAGACATAGTTCGCTCCACGGGAAGACATTGTAAGGCCGTCATTCATGCTAAAGGCTACCCAACGAAGGATTAACTGACACGGGGATCATTTTTGTATTTCTCGTTTTTTTCTATGGTGATCATTTTTGTATATCTCATTTTTTCTACCTGTTTCACTTTTCTTCTTTATACCGTAACTGCTATTCTAAGAGCAAATCCTTCTTAAAAGCTATTGCATTCCATTCTTGATTAAAGTATCTTCCCATTGATATATAATTTCATGGTACTCCTTTAAAAAAAAAAAGTGGTGTTATTAGCTAGTTTTAGAAAAGACACTTTTCCCAAAAGGTTTCCACAATTTTGGCCACTACTGTAAATAGAGATGTATGATAGATTTGATAGACAGATGACACATAGCCAGATAAATAGATATAGATAGAAAAGAGAGAGAGAGGGAGAGAGAGAGCTACAGAGAGATGGAGTGATTGCTGGAGAGATAGATAGATATAGATAGAAAAGAGAGAGAAAGAGAGAGAGAGGGAGAGAGAGAGCTACAGAGATACAGAGAGATGGAGTGATTGCTGGAGAGATAGATAGATATAGATAGAAAAGAGAGAGAAAGAGAGAGAGAGAGGGATAAATAGTGATGATAAAGATAGAATAATAGAGAGACAGATGGCAAGAGACAGAGAGAATTTATAGAGGTAGTCCTTGACTTATGACCACAATGGAGCCCAACGTTTCTGCGGCCGAGACATTTGTTAAGTGAATCCCAGTTTACGACCTTCCATGCCAAAGTTGTTAAGTGTCTCATTTGCACTTGTTAAATTAGTAACACTGATTAAATTAAGTGAAACTGGCTGCCCCGTTGAGTTCGCTTGTCGGAAACTTTTTCCTTTTGCCTGTGAAATGTAATCACCCTGCAACCGTCATAAAGATGAGTCCGCGGCCAAGCATCTGAATTTTGATCGCATGACCAGGAGAGAACGCCGCAACGGTCTTAAATGTGAAACACGGTCGTAAGTCACTTTTTTTCCCCAGTGCTGTTGCAACTTCGAACGGTCACTAAACAATCCACAGCAAGTCGAGGACAAAACCTATACCCCAATTTTACAGGCGCGTGACTCCCGGCAGCTTACAACACCGTCAAAGCCAAAGTACAGAACATTAAAAAAAACAGGTAAGTATGAAAACGAAGGAAGATTAAATAAGTGAAAAACCAGACTACAACCAGGTGGAAAGGAAGGTTCTTTCCAGATCCAATTTCAAAGTGGAAATTTGGATTTGGCTAATCTAGAGAAAAGAAGGACTAGGGGAGATGTGATAGCAGCGTTCCAATATCTCAGGGGCTGCCCCAAAAAAGATTTGGGGGCCAAGCTATTCTCCAAAGCCTCTGAAGGCAGGAGAAGAAGCAACGGGTGGAAACTCATCAAGGAGAGAAGCAACTTAGAACTAAGGAGGAATTTCCTAAAAGCCAGAACAATTAACCAGTGGAACTACTTGCCACCAGAAGTCGTGGGTACCTAAATACAGGAGGCTTTTTAAAGAAGAGACTGGACAACCATTTGACTGAAATGGTATCCGGTCTCTTGCTTGAGCTGGGGAGGGGGTGGGGGGTCGGATTAGAAGACCTCCAAAAATCCCTTCCAGTTGTGATTGCAAGCGATTGAATTCATTGCGCTCCCCGCAAGATCCGGAATGCGAGTTTCCCCCAATCCTAGGCGGCTCGGTGGCCAAGACCCCTTTAGCTTGTTGATCAGAAAGGTTGGCCGTTCGGGCGGTTCGAATCCCTAGTGCGTGAGCTGGGGGTTGGACTAGATGACCACGGAGGTCCCTTCCAACCCTGTTACTGTTTTCCACCCTTAAATCGGATTAAGATTGTAAGAGGTAGGGAAGAGAAATGCACCCCTTCCCTATCCGAGTACGGGAGGGCTTCAATCCTCCCTTGGCATCCTCTCCCCTCCCCAATTCCTCTTCCAACCCGTCCGGCTGTCCTTGCTCCCTTTGGTGGGGAAGGGAGAGGAGGGGGCTCTGCGATCCTGGCTCGATCCCCACCAGATCCGATCCGCTGTGGGATCCACCCGTTTGCCAAGCTCGGCCAGGATCTCTTTTTTCGCTAGGGGGTGTGGTAGGGAGTCGATCGGCTTCTTCTGGGGTTGCAAAAAGTCCCCCCCTCCCACGCGCCCGGCTGGATCGCGCGCAAACCTGGCGCAACTCTGTCCCATCGGCTTTTTGCATGGGGGCTGAGGGGGGGGGGTCCATCGGCTTCTTCTGGGGTGGGGTATTTGCAAAAACTCCCCCCTCCCACCCGCTCGGCTGGATCGCGCGCAAACCTGGCGCAGCTTTTTCCCATCGGGGGTGGGGATCGGCTCACCTTGGCCGGCGGTTTGCTGGAGCTCTCCGGCTCGGGCAGCCCCTGAGCGAGCCAGCTGGCCGGGCTGGGACTGGGAGGTAAGCCGGAATCGGGACTGTCCAACGCCCGCTCGGTTCGCCGCTTGGAATCCGGCAGCTCCGGCGCCTCCTCCGGCAGGCTCAGCCGCCCCACCATCGCTGCGCCCTGCCCGGCTTTGCTGCGGCTGCTGCCTGCCCGCCCGCCCGCTTGCAATGCAATGCAATATGCAATGCAATGCCAGGCTGGTCCTGGGAATGGGGTGGAGCCTCCCTAAGCCACGCCCCTTGCCAAGAGGGAGGGGGGAGGGAATCCCAGAGCTGGAGAGGAGGGAGGGGGAGTCAGGGGTCTCCAACCTTGGGCACTTGAAACCTGGCGGACTTCAACTCCCAGAATTCCCCCAGCCAACAAAGCTCTCTTATACGTCACGGGGGGGGGGAGTGCATTTGTGAGATCCATGAGGACTAGAATCTTTTTTCCCACCGTTAGGAAAGATCCTGTCCAAAAGCTTAAAAGATTTTTTTTTCCTTTTTTTGAAGTTCTTGAGGAAGGTTGCACAAATTGTATTTTTACTTGGATTCCCCTTTGTACGTTTTTGCAAGAAGCGAAAAGAGTGGATTTGAAATTAAAAGAGACTTGAAAATTAAAAATGTTTGGAGATGCCAGAAATAACGCAGAGAGAGCAGGGGTGTCAAACTCAAGGCCTGGGGGCCAGATCCGGCCTGTGGGGTGTTTAGATCTGGCCAGCAGAGTCGGCCTGGAAAGGAGCCTCTGGTGCCTCTGCCAGGAAAAACGGATCTCGGGTGTGTGGCACGTGCCCCCTCCCGTACCCGTTTTTGGCATTGGCCGCCTCCTGCAGCCCTATGCCAGGGAAAATGGAGTTGGGGGCACCACATGCCTCCCCCCCCTTGCTGTTGCCCATTTTCAGCCACGACGGCCTCCTGCACGAGGGCCATCGAAACAAACTAAAAAACAAAAGAGAAAGAGAAATGTTTCCCCTTTTGCATTTGAGCATGGAGGAAGGGACAGGAAAGGAGAAAGGGAAAGAGGAAAGGCGAAGAAAAAGAAGGAAGGAGGGGAAGAGAGCAAGGAAGGAAAAAGAAGGAAAGAGGGGAAGGAAGAAGAAAGGAGATGAAGAGGGAAAGAAAAAGAAGAAAAGGGAGGGTGGGAGAGGGAGGGAGGTAAGGAAGGAAGGAAGGAAGGAAGATCCTACATCATTTCAGACAAATGGCTGTCCAATCTCTTCTTAAAAACCTCCAGTGATGGAGAAGGAAGGAAGGAAGGAAGGAAAGAAGGAAAGAAGGAAGGAAGTTGATTATAATGAAACTGAGGGACGCAGGGAATTCTGGGAGTTGAAGTCCGCCAAGCTTAAAGTTGCCAAGGTTGGAGACCCCTGATCTACAACATCCCCACCCCACTCCGAAAGGAGGAGGGGGTCTACGCAGGCTCGCTGCTCTGCTCTAGGGGAGGGGAGGTTCGCCAGCATTGCCATCAGCTGGTGGGGGCAGCTGTAGGGAGGGGGGATCCCCCTGGAGGCTGAGCCGCCCCGCCCACTCACACATCCCACTTCGGAGGGGGTGTTCTCCAGGTTTTGGGGAGGGGGGAAGCAAAGGGGATGGTTGTTTTGCCTTAGTCTTGCCTTAGCACTTGGCCACCACATCTATGATGGGATTCAGCTGGTTCTGTCCGGTTTGAGCGAACTGGTAGCGCCGACTGTGCGATTCAGCTGGTTCTGTCAGGTTTGAGCGAACTGGTAGCGCCGACTATGATAGTGTCCGGTTTGAGCGAACTGGTAGCGCCGACTGTGCGATTCAGCTGGTTCTGTCAGGTTCGAGCGAACTGGTAGCGCCGACTATGATAGTGTCCGGTTTGAGCGAACTGGTAGTGCCGACTGTGCGATTCAGCTGGTTCTGTCAGGTTCGAGCGAACTGGTAGCGCCGACTATGATAGGCCCCACTCACCCACCTGGATGTAATGCTGTCCTTATTTAGCCAAGTTTTGGAGGCCGCACGCATGCGCAGTAGGCACACACGCAAGCAAAGAGCATGCGCAGGAGGCCGAGTATGCGCGGAAGGTAGTGCGGGCGAGCGAATCATGCGCAGGCGCATGGACGCTCACATTTGCGAACCAGTAAGGAAGATAAGTGGATCCCACCTCTGCACCACAGGTGCCCCCGACATGAATCCCATGTCACACACACCTGCCCCCACCCGCACCCCGAGGTCAAACACGACCCTGATGCGGCCCTCAATTAATTAGAATTTGACACCTCCGATATAGAGTAAAAGTATGAGGTAATTTTTTTTTTTTTTACTTATATCTTTACCAAGGAAAGACAGAAATTGTTCCTGGTCATTTCGTTCTTTCCATTTTTTCTCTCTCTCTCTCTCTTTTTTTGACTTATCTTTGCATTTTTTTTAAATCAATAAAATGATGATGATTTTTTTTTTTTTCAAAAAAAAAAAGGAGAAAGGATGTCTCCGGGAGGGACACTGGCACAAAGGGCAGCCCTCTGCAAGCATAAAATAATTCAAATTGAAAACAGGCCTCCTCCAACCAGCCAGCTGGGAGCGGTGTGGAATTTGCACTTTTCAGTGAATCACGCACAACCATCCCTCATCATGGAAAAGACGTGTTTTGTTGTTTTTTTTGAAAGGTCAAAAGCACTTCATTACTATTTAAAAAAAAATAATAGATGGAGCCACTTCAGTGAAGGTGCCGTGCGTTCAGTATTTTAAGGTCCGAACGATCTTCTCTAAGCTGTTTTGCTGAGCTTTTAAAAGACAGAATAACAGAATCGGAAGGGACCTTGGAGGTCATCTAGTCCAACCCCTGCGCCCAAACAGGAGACCCTGTGGACTGACAGGTGGCAGGTGACAGATCCATGATGAGGGCTAATTTGGTCTAGTGGTTAAGGCACCAGGCTGGAAAATGGGAGACCGTGAGTTCGAGTCCTGCCTTGCGTATGAAAGCTGATTGGATGACTTTGGGCCAATCGCCGGGAGACAGAGAGTTCTAGTCCTGCCTTGGGCATGAAAGCTGCAAAGGAAGCTATATTTTATTTATTTTATTTATTTATTGGTTCGATTTATATGCCGCCCTTCTGTGGAGACTCAGGGCGGCTTACAATGCGTTAAGCAAAAGCCTTCATACTTTTGTATATACCTGCTTAGTAGGGCTTTCGCCTCCCCCCCCCCCCAAGCAGTGTTCTTTTTTATACAAAGTCAGTTTATTGCCCCCACACTCCGGGTCCTCATTTTACCTCTCTCGGAAGGATGGAAGGCTGAGTCAACCTTGCGCCTAGAGAGATTCGAACTTGCAGTAATTGCAGGCAGCTTGCAGCTAAGTGCTACTTTAACAGCACTTAGTCCCCTGCGCCACCAGGCTCATCCAATTGAGCCCAAAATTTATGTTGCTAAGTCAGACATTCGTTAAGGGAGTTTAGCCTCTTGCCACAGTTGTTAAATGAATCACTGCAGTTGATAAGTTAGTAACCTCTGTTGTTAAGTGAATCTGGCCTCCCCATTGACTTTGCTTGTCAGAAGGTCACAATAGGGGATCATGTGACTCCGGGACACTGCAACCTATCTATTAAACTATCTATCTATCATCTATCCATCTATCTATCTATCTATCTATCTATCTATCTATCTATCATCTATCTATCTATCTATCTATGTATCATTCTCTCTCTCTCAACTCTCCATCTATCTATTCATCTATCCATTCATCCATCCATCATCCATCTATCTATTCATCTATCCATCCATCTATCCATCCATTCATCTATTCATCTATCTGTCCATCCATCATCTATCCATCAATCCACCCATCCATCCATCATCTATCCATCCATCTATTCATCTATCATCGCTCCATCCATCTATCTATTCATCTATCTATCCATCCCTCCATCCATCTATATATCTATTCATCTATCTATCCATCCATTTATTCATCTATCTATCTATCCATTCACTCATCTATCCATTCATCTATTCATTTATCCATCCATCCATCCATTCATTCCATCATCTATCCATCCATCTATTCATCTATCTATCTATCCATCTAGCCATCCATTCATCTATTCATCTATCTGTCCATCCATCCACCCATCCATCATCTATCCATCCATCCATCCATCCATCATCTATCCATCCATCTATTCATCTATCTATCATCTCTCCATCCATCTATTCATCTATCTATCTATCCATCCCTCCATCCATCTATATATATATATTCATCTATCTATCCATCCATTTATTCATCTATCTATCCATTCATTCATCTATCCATTCATCTATTCATCTATCCATCCATCTATCCATTCATTCCATCATCTATCCATCCATCTATTTATTCATCTAACCATCCATCCATCATCTATCCATCCATCTATCCATCTATTCATCTCTCTATCTATCATCTATTCATTTATGGATAGCTATACCTATATCCATCCATCTATTCATCTATCTATCTATCTATCTATCTATCTATCTATCTATCTATCTATCTATCTATATCATCTATCCATCCATCCATCCATCCATTCATCTATCTATCCACCCATCTATTTTTTCATCTATCCATCTGTCCATCATCTATCCATCCATCCATCTATCCATCTATCTATCTATCTATCTATCTATCTATCTATCTATCTATCTATCTATCTATCTATCCATCCATCCATCCATCCATCCATCCATCCATCCATCCATCCATCTATGGATAGATATACCTATGTATGTATGTATAATAACTATCCTTTTTACTTCTCTCTTTTTCCATTTCCTCTGCCTTGTGTGTGGGATTTTTGATGGCGTTAGAAAATTTCCCACTCCCATCTCTTGCAATCCCTTTGTGTCCAGTGCAAATGAAGGCTTGAGTGGGACAAAAACTCTATCTTCCACCTCTGAACAAGCAGGTGCGTTTCCCATGTTCCCCGTTGCCCAGGCAAGCCAGCTCTTCTGCGTTTCGTCTTGATGGTTTCCAATCAGAGACGAAGAAAGGGCCTCCCCGGAGCTGAGCATCTCTCTGAGCTCATTTCCCGACATGGTAATAATGCTCTCGCGGCCACAAAGGCTCCTGTCGTGGGATTGGAACTCTGTACCCACTGGGAACCTAGCCAGGTTCATACAAAGAGTTGAATCCTTTTCCAAAAATATAAAAAATATAATTGCAACCAGTCTGCCTCCCATAGAAGACCTGCATATTACACGGGTCAAAAGGAGGGCTGAGAAAATAACTACAGACCCCTTACATCCTGGCCTGTTTCAACAACTCCCCTCAGGATGGCACTATAGGGCACAGGTCTGTGGACTTCAGCTCCCAGAATTCCCCAACCGTCCACAGGTGTGAAATTTGCCAAGTGCTTGCTGGGGAATTCTGGGAGCTGAAGTCCACAGGTGTGAAATTTGCCAAGTGCTTGCTGGGGAATTCTGGGAGCTGAAGTCCACAGGTGTGAAATTTGCCAGGTGTTCACTGGGGAATTCTGGGAGCTGAAGTCCACAGGTCTTAAATTTGCCAGGTGTTCGCTGGGGAATTCTGGGAGCTGAAGTCCACAGGTCTTAAATTTGCCAAGAGCTGGCTGGGGAATTCTGGGAGTTGAAGTCCACAGGTCTTAAAGTTGCCAACTGCTGGCTGGGGAATTCTGGGAGTTGGTTCACAAATCTTAAAAGTTGCTAAGTTTAAGACTCCTGCTTTAAGGCCTTGCAGGCCAAGACAACTAGACACAGGGACAGTTTTTTCCCTCAGGCCATCACTCTGCTGAACACCTGATTCTCTCAATGCTGTCTAATGTTTATGTATATTAACGCACGTTGTGTGACTGTAGTATTATTATTTATCCTTATTATCATATTTACTCCCTCTTTTATCGGTATTCTGGTTCGACACACAATCAGCCAGATGTTCAGACTGCATTTGGCATTTTTGTCCACCTAGAGGGCCCTTCCTAAAGATCTGAGACAGGCTCCTCATCATCAGAGTTGGAAGGGACCTTGGAGGTCATCTAGTCTAACCCCCTGCTCAGACAGGAGACCCTATGCATTTCCAAATTAATGGTTGTCTAATCTCTTAAACATTTCCAATGGTGGTGTTATGGAATGAAGTGACCAAGCAACATTCCTGGGTCAATCAGAGAGAGAGTTTATTTGCGCAAAGACTCGTAAGCCAGGTTCCAATCTTGGCTTAGAGTAAAGTCTCCATGCTTGTATGACACATTATATACTTTTCTAAACAAAGGATTCTGCTAACACAGCAACTTTTCCATATATGGTTAACATACATTTGTCATTTTTAATTGTCATTTTCTTAATTATTAAAAGTTTTACATTATCTCATAATTCTTCTTGTATTTTGGCTGAAGTACAAATTTCTTTTTGTTGAAGGACAAGTTTTAGCCCATGTGGATGCCCATGACCTAACCACCTTTAGCCATCTGTCTTCTGACAAGCTAGGGATGCTCCTTTCTTCTGACAGGTCATGGGGGCCTCGTTAGAGCATCAAAGGAAATTGTATCTTGGCTTTTGTATTCTCTGCAGCTGCACATATTTCTCGTCTTCAGAATATAGTTGCTTTTAGAATATATTTTATAAAGAATATATAAAGGTATCCAAAGATCATCTATCCTGACCCACATTATCCCCCCCTGTGGAAGTTGTTTATTAATATTTTTAATACATAAACTTCCATTATTTGTATACTAAGTTCCAATAAACAAATCTACCTTATATAGAATCTAACAAAATATAATAATAAAAGTAAAGGATAAGTAGTACTTGATTGTTATTACTCTCTTGATTCTTGGGGAGATTTTCTCCACCTTTCTATAGGCCCCATGTTCTCATATGGGTCTGTCTCAGAATCTTTATGTTCTTCGAAGGCATTAGAGCTAAACTGATGATCGATGAGAGTTTTCATTAAAACTAACTTCTTTTCAGATTGCAGTTCTTTACCCTCTAAAGGATTTATACAAGAAAATAAAAATCTAGACCTGCTTCAGCACATATTAACAAAAATAACATTTGTTTTATCCTGC
This sequence comes from Masticophis lateralis, assembly GCA_030761175.1. Lineage (NCBI taxonomy): Eukaryota > Metazoa > Chordata > Lepidosauria > Squamata > Colubridae > Masticophis > Masticophis lateralis. Next base: position 4,343,701 of record JAUDYJ010000001.1, on the reverse strand, counting down.
CGGATCCAGGCAACCAAGAAAACCACATATCTGCTGTCTGTATTCTGTGGCTTATTTTGGAAGCCCTATCCTGCAGTTCATTAGCACCTTCCTTGACCACACCTGATTTCCTTTCTCAGCTGTCAGGAGGTCTAAGGCACATCAGTTTTGTAAAATTACTGTTGCCAAGGAATCTATCTGATCTTGGACTTTGACCAAGGTTCCAGCAATCTGGTTCAAGCTCTCTTGAAGCTCTTCCGACAATTGCTGAAACTGTATTACAGAGTGTGTCAGACCACCTACACCTGTTCCAAGTGTAGTTCCAATTCCCATGATTGCTAATAGTGGGATCAATATTGAGTCCCTCTTCTGAACATGTCCCATAAGGGGAACAGGGATAGTATGTTCTCCACTGACAACACCTATTTTAAGAAAATGTACATGTTCTTGTTCAGTTTGTTGGCAAACATAAATGTGCATCCTTTCCACACAAAAAGAACACTCCATTTTCTTCTATGCATATTCCTATGTTCATAGAGAAAGCATGACTCTTACGATGGTCTTCATTAGTCCAGACCCCTAGAGTCCCTGCCACCTGCCAGTGGTTGCAATGGGATTTCTAATGAAGGGTCCTTTTGTTTATCTAAGAATTGGTCCTTCAAAAAGGATACATAAACCTGATTTGATCTTCAAGTTTAGCCAAACTGGAAACTGTGGAGGCTGAAATCGTTGTGGACAGCTTTCAAAGGTTATATTCCATCTTCCCCACTTTCCTTTCTTAAAGCTCATTTCTAATGGTGTTAAGCAAGTAACCTTTTATCGAAATAGGTGGTGGGCAGAGGGAAACATATCCTTTGTTAATTTCATATCCATCAAATATATCTTAGGGCCAAGTATATTTTTGACTGACATTGTTCTTCTGTCAGGGATCCTACAGGCCTACCAAGTTTCTGGTTGGCCTTCTCTTTATACACAGAAAAGGTGTTCCTATGAGGTAGCTATTAGGCCTGCAATAGGAAAATGGCTTTTACCTAGTCTTTTGAATGCCTCATAAAAATCTCCTTGTATCGGTGAGACAGGTACTTTATCTCTACTATCCCCTTCAAGGATAATTGTAGCCTTTGTTCTAACCCAGAGTTGTGGTTTAACAGGCATAGCATGATAAGATGCAGGGTCAGCAGATAAACATAACCAACATCTTTGACCTAGGATGGGGTTATATTGATTAACAAGTTCTTGACTTAATTCCAGGATTCTGGATATGTAGTCTGCTTTATGCAATTGTTGTAGAGGCCCATTTTCCTTATCTATCCCCCCCTGAGCAGGGTATGTTAATCTCGGAACCTTAGGTTGTGGAGTCGTCTTAGGTCTAAAGTAACGACCCCGTGCATAGACAATGCGTTTTTGACGGGAGTGTAAAGTGTCTCCACTTAGGGAAGTAGTGTTCATGAAATGGTCATGTGAGAGTCCTATTGCAAACAATGTCCAAAGCCATAAAGAAGGCATGATCACCTATGGTGTAAAATATACTATGTCAGGAACAGAGTCAGTGGTACGTGATGATTGAGAAGTAACAGGAGAAAGGGAAATCCTAGGTGTACCACAAAACCTATCCTTATATATGTAAAACAAGAGTAAAAGTAGGGCTAGGATAGCAAGTACCCACAGAATCCACACCCACACCCAACCTATTTCTAACATTACTATGTGTAAGAATGCATTACATTACAATGAATAAGATATATCTACAGTGTGAAGGTTGTCTTCATCCTTACTGATCTTCAGCCGTGCGCTGGGAACCAGCTTCCGGAGTGGTTCAGCAAGGCAGACGTTCACCACCGTGCGTAGAGAGTCCATTGCCGGTAGGACTTAGCAAGGTGTATTCTTGAATGTTAGCACCAATGGTTTGTCAGTGTTTGTTACCTGGTATGTGACTGGATCACTCTGGTCTGCAAGTGTCAATCTCGTCCAATGGATCCAAGATCTTCTTTTTTCTAAAGTCTTAAAAGGCACTATTACAAAATCCAACACATCTGGGAGAATTTGCAATGGAATCTAATCAGTTGCAGTCCTCTGCAGTTGGGAAACAGCATAGGCAACTACTTAGTCCTAAAAAGAAAAATACAAACATAGTCCAGGTGATGAAGAACGCTATTGCCACTGGTTACTGCTCGCCAGTCAGTTGGTTCCTTTGGATCATCAATGTCAATAGATTTCCTTGGTGATATTCCACCTTCCACTCCTTTGGGGCTGGCACGGGCCCTTTCACTTGGAGTTTAACTTCCTTCCAGCTCCAGCTCAACACCCAATCATCGTGGTGGAAGTTGTGGTCTGGAAACTCCAAAAGTGGCATCTGGGCTAAGAGTCCTTGTTTCCTAAGAACTTCAAAATATCTGGACAGTTTATATACATGTTGTTTCAATACTATGTTTCTGGTTTCCAGGTAATCAATGCATATGCTTCCTGACATGAAAGCTACTCCAAACAACAATACATCTGATGGTATTCTAATATTCTTTCTAGGTTGGATCTAAGTAAACTCTTGACACTTCTGTTGTTGTAGCATTACTGCAGGGAAGGCGTTAACCCCCCTTATGAGGCGGTCCACTATGACCAATAAATATTGTACTCTCCCCCTTCTTGGTAATTTTGTAAAATCCATTTGAGTACATTGAAATGATTTTAAAGCTGGTGATCTCCACCCATCTGATCACCCATTTGATGTTTTCTGACAGCTTGTTTATTCGCCGCTTTTCTTCACAAATTAAACATTTGTCTATAATTTGCTAAAGGATATATTCCAATATTATTATAACATTTTAAAAGTTCATTTACAATAGTTTGAATTCCCCAATGATTTCACCCATAGTTTGCTAAATGTATGCATTATCCCAAATGCATGCTTGGAATCTGTTTATGTTTCCTCCCAAGATGCATAGAGATTGATTTAGTGCATGCACTTCACAGGTTTGAGCAGACCAATTTTGAGGCAAACCCCTTGCTTCCAGGATCTCTAAAGTGTGTCCATTTATAATAAAAATTGCTTGTTCTTGTTCCAGGGGGTGTACCTCCAAATCTGGTCTTATTTTTATGTATTTATTTATTTTTATTTTATTTTTATTTTATTTTGTAAATCAATTACTTTAGCACAATAATGTTTTAATCCAAACTGATCCATTAATCTAGTGTTGGCTAAGAACTGTGCTGGATTCAAATTGTGATCTCTAATTAAAATTAAGTCAGGCTGCTGCATTAAAATTGCTTCATATATTAGATGGGGTGCTCACAACAAGGGCTTCCCCAAAGGTCAATTTCCCACTTTATTGGACCAGTAGCAGCAATTGCTTGAATACATACTGGCCATCCCCTTATTACTGGGTCCATTATGTTTGACAGGAATGCCACGGGTTTCTTTTGTCCTGTCCAGTCCTAAGCCAACACCTTTTTGTGCAAATCCATATACTGTGTTTAAAAGAGATGGAAGGGCTTTTCCAAATTTGGTAAACTTAATATAGAAGCCTTGGTTAAAGCTTGTTTCAAATTTTCAAAGCTTCCTCTTTTTTGTTGTGTGCCCCTCCCATTTCAAATTCCAAAGTCCAGATTCAATTAATTTTGCATACAGGGGTTTGGTAAGATCAGTATTCCCATCAACCCAAACCTCAGTATCTCCTTAGTTCTTGCTTGATTTCAGGTAGAGGTTGTAATGCCACCTCTTCTATTCTATCAGGAATGATGTTCTATTTCCTTTACTTAATTAAGTGTATTCTAATGCTTTGTTCACTCATTTTGATTTCAGTTAATTTAAAAAAATACTACTTTCTTCTGTTGGTCCTAGTATTAAATTTATCAAGAGCTCTCTGTGTAATCCAAAAAGGAGTCACCCATCGCCACTAGTACTGACTTTCATCTTCTGCCATCAAATTGTACACTTACGCTTCCCTTCTTTGGATCGGGCACCCTTTCTTTGCCTTCCGAAGGTCCCACATGATCCCAAAAACAAATCCCAAATCTTTCTGTTTATTGGTTCCACCCTCTAATTCCCATTTCTAGCTTCCAAGTCCGCACAAGTCTATGCAAACCAACTTTAAAGATAACTTTTCTGGATTACACTAAAACTTCCTTTCTCTCTTTGTTGGAAAATATAGGAAACACAAAAGAGCAGTGAAATTCCTCAAAATGAAATAAGCAAAAAACGCAGGCAGAGATCCAGCCCCCACCTTAAAGAAAAAAATACCCAATAAGGAAAAGAAAACAAATCAAAGTAATTAGAATTTTTAAAACAATCACACACAAATCAAAGGAATTTCAAAAGACTTTAAAGAGTCACAGAGAAAATCAAAAGACATTTTAGGATATAAAAAGGTTACTCTTGCAGTCCAAACAGGCTAGCTTTGGAAAGCTATGCTTGCATTTGTCATGTCGCCTTCCTATAAACAATAAAACTGCTTCTGCTCCCAACCACCTTGAAGCAATTTCCTAGCCGGGAGCTTTTGAACCTCAGAAAGGAAAGGCTTTCCCTTCCTTCCCAACTTTCTTAACTTCCTATATTGTAAGGAGAATAGCTGCAAAAGTAAAACAATTTAAATGAAGTATTTTAGATCAATGCTCTGAAGCATATTTGTATCAAACTTTAGGGTCAGTCTCTGCTTTCAATAAAATGCAAGTCAGATTCAGAAAATTTTTCAAAATCATTTCTTTTATATAGGTTTAATTAAATATTTGAAACCTCAAGAATTACCAGAAAAATAAAATCAAAATTGTTTTCAGAGCAGAAAAGAAAAGCTTTTATATGCAAATGAAACAGTGAGAGAGAGGGGTGGGGGGAGAGAGAGTGAGAGGCTGCAGCCGATCCCCCACTAGCCCTCCCTTCTCAGACAGATTAAGAGAAAAGGAAAAAGTTTTTAAAAGCAAACGGAGAAGCCACCCTCCCTTAAAGAAACTGTATTCCGAGTCAAAAACAGTGAAGCTACAAAGGCAGGTATCAGATAGTCTTACCCCGCCTTTCTCAGGCTGGTTCAGCAGAGAGAAAAAAATGGTGAAAAGAACAAAAGCCCGCAGCCCACCCTTTTCTGCTTTTTGCAAAGGAAGTTGGGGGGGGGGTCCGGAATACAGGGAGAGGAAAAAAAATGGTTAAACTGCATAGGATTCTCATCTCCTTTCGCCTCTTCAGCATCCATTCAACAACACACAGACATTCACAGGGCACAGAATCAATCATTCCTTATGAGCTTTTAGGACACCTCACATACACACTCACATTTATGCTGCAATCAAATCTCTTCATGCAGAAATCTCACTTAAACCAATCATTAAAATGTGTTAAAGGAGCTCCATTTTTCTAAATATTTGTTTGGAAATGCCTACATACATACACATACACAAACATACCATTAAACATTTCCAGATCTGTGGAGGGAAGTTGTTTATTTCCTTGGCTAGCCTATAGTTTATTCTTAAAGGAGTGGGGGAACTCAGAGAGCAGTTAAATCATAATTATGATTGTGGGCCCAAACTACTCTCCGTTTCTCACATCTCCAAGTCAAGATGTTCAATTAATAGACATGTCACAATTAATTCAATTCTTATTCAATTCTACACACTATCATTATAAATGCACATCAACAAAACAAAATAATTTTCAACAGAAATCACATCAAAGCAATCAATTCAACTTGTTTTCCCTTTTAGACAGGCTTTACTTTTTTATTACCTGCTAAACCCTTGTGGGAAGAACAATAAAACAATTTCCTTTCGTTTCTTTAGTTCCTTCAGAGCTTCTTGGCTTAAAAATGGTGATTTATCAGAATGCCTACGACACTGCGGCAGGTCCCTTCTGTTCACACATTTTTTTTTTTTAACTTCTTACTTTTCATTCTGTGTACTTTAACTTTTTCAAGTTCTCTACTACACAGTCCTAACATGAGACTCGAACTCATGATTGAAGACTTAGGCCACTCCTTGTCTTCCAGGAAATTGATCAAGTTTCCTCATCCACTAATTAATAGTGGGCACCCTTGTTAAAAGAAACTAAAATTCCTTGATTTATACTTACCTGCAGGCTTGCTTTTCTTTTTGAAATTTTTCTGTTGGGGTCTCTGTCTGATTGACCTTTGTGGGTCCTTGACTGGTCTGTTTCGCTGGTGGGTTTACGGCACCTCCTCACCGGAAGATTCCTGAGACTGCAATTGAGTCCTTGTAGCCGGCTTAATGGATGTTCCGTTTGGGAAGGAGCCGATCCCACCAGGGCAGCCGTCACTGTAGTCCCATCTGGGGTGCCAGAATTGTTATGGAATGAAGTGACCAAGCAACATTCCTGGGTCAATCAGAGAGAGAGTTTATTTGCGCAAAGACTCGTAAGCCAGGTTCCAATCTTGGCTTAGAGTAAAGTCTCCATGCTTGTATGACACATTATATACTTTTCTAAACAAAGGATTCTGCTAACACAGCAACTTTTCCATATATGGTTAACATACATTTGTCATTTTTAATTGTCATTTTCTTAATTATTAAAAGTTTTACATTATCTCATAATTCTTCTTGTATTTTGGCTGAAGTACAAATTTCTTTTTGTTGAAGGACAAGTTTTAGCCCATGTGGATGCCCATGACCTAACCACCTTTAGCCATCTGTCTTCTGACAAGCTAGGGATGCTCCTTTCTTCTGACAGGTCATGGGGGCCTCGTTAGAGCATCAAAGGAAATTGTATCTTGGCTTTTGTATTCTCTGCAGCTGCACATATTTCTCGTCTTCAGAATATAGTTGCTTTTAGAATATATTTTATAAAGAATATATAAAGGTATCCAAAGATCATCTATCCTGACCCACATTAGTGGAGCACTCACAACTTCCAGAGGCAAGTTGATCCACTGATGAATTGTTCTCACTGTCAGGAAATTTCCCCTTAGTTCTAAGTTGCTTCTCTCCTTGATTAGTTTCCATCTGTTTCTTCTTGTCCTTCTCTCAGGTGCTTTGGAGAATAGCTTGACTCCCTCTTCTTTGGGGCAGCCCCTGAGATATTGGAAGACTGCTATCATGTCTCTCCTAGTCCTTCTTTTCATTAAACTAGACATTCCCAATTCCTGCAACCGTTCTTTGTATGTTTTAGCCTCCAGACCCCTAATCCTCTTTGTTGCTCTTCTCTGCACTCTTTCTAGAGTCTCAACATCTTTTTTACATCGTGGCGACCAAAACTGGATGCAGTATCCCAAGTGTGGCCTTACCAAGGCCTTATAAAATGGCATTCACACTTCATGTGATTTATTAATTCAATTTATTTATTAGTTCAATTTATATGCTGCCCTTCTCCAGAGACTCAGGGCGGCTTACAATGCGTTAAGCAATAGCCTTCATACTTTTGTATATACCTGCTTAGTAGGGCTTTCGCCCCCCCCCAAAGCGGTGTTCTTTTTTATACAAAGTCAGCTTATTGCCCCCACAATCCAGTTCCTCATTTTACCTACTTCAGAAGGATGGAAGGCTGAGTCAACCTTGAGCCTGGTGAGATTCGAACTCGCAGTAATTGCAGGCAGCTAAGTGCTACTTAACAGCACTTTAGTCTGCTGCGCCACCAAGGCTCTTGATCCTATCCCTCTGTTGATGCAACCTAGAACTGTGTTGGCTTTTTTGGCAGCTACAGCACAAGGCTGGCTCATATTTAAATAGTTGCCCACAAGGATCCCAAACTATTCAAGTAAAAATCAGGTAATTCTCCAAGAGATGTGGGTTAGCATAAATGGAAGGGATATAAGCTAATCCTCGGTTTACCTGGGCAACTCCTCCCCCCCCCCGGATGCAGAGGGCACCCACTTAAGGAATTTCCCTCTGCACAAGGTCACCCTTTGAAGGGCCATGCCAAACTCAGGCAAGCTGGCACCTGGTGTCTGAGCCAGCCCGCCAGATTCGCATTCTGTTCCTCTGGGAGTGGAAAAGGGGCCGAGCAAGAGCCTCGGTGTCTGGGATCCTCCACCGCCGGGCCAGTTGCCGCCACCAGCAGGAATGCCACATTCTGCGGCCCCGGAAAGATCAGCTGGCCTGGAGTGACCCCAGCTTTAGATGAAAGCCGATTTAGCCTTTGAGTTATTTAATGGGATTTATTGGCTGGGTGTTTCCATCAAAGAACAAGACAGGTGCAAGCAGGAGAGCCGAAGGCCCAGAGATTAAAACATATGAAGAACCATTGCAGGATTTGGATTTGGCTAATCTAGAGAAAAGAAGGACTGGAGGGGACATGATAACAGTCTTCCAGTATTTGAGGGGTTGCCCCGAAGAGGAACGGGTCAGTTTATTCTCCATAACCCTCGAAGGCAGGACAAGAAACAATGGGTGGAAACTGATCAAAGAGAGAAGCAACCTGGAATTTAGAAGAAACTTCCTAACGGTGAAGACAATTAATCAGCGGAACAGCCTGCCACCAGAAGCTGTGGGTGCTCCATCACCAGAGATCTTTAAGAAGAGACTCGACTGTCCCTTGTCTGAAATGGTATTCTAATAAAGTTGAGAGGGTCCTCTCTGAATAAAAGGGGGAGTGGGGGGAGTCTTTCAAATTTGTTCAAATCAAATCAAAGCTCCCTTTTTATGACCTTGTAGTTCTTATTCGGGGTAGTGTCTCAAATTTCGTGATGTTCTTCTCCATTGTTTCTTTTATCGTTCAATTATCTCTTACTTCTGTGTTTTGCACTCTCTCTTTTCTCTTCTCCCTTTTTCAAGTTCTCAAGTTGCGGCCACAACGGAACCCAAATTTTTTTTTAAAAATTTGATTTATATGCCGCCCTTTTCCGGAGACTCAGGGCGGCTTACAATGCGTTAAGCAACAGCCTTCATACTTTTGTATATTTATACGAAGTCAGCTTATTGCCCCCACAAACTGGGTCCTCATTTGACCTACCTTAGAAAGGATGGAAGGCTGAGTCAGCCTTGAGCCTGGTGAGATTCGAACTTACAGTAATTGCAGGCAGCTGTTAATTAGGGTGCTTAGTCTGCAGACCTATCCAGGCTCTGGATTTCTGTCGCTAAGTGAGACGTGAATTGTATTTTATGTCATCTTACCTTTCATGCCACCGTTGTTAAGTGAATCACTGCAGTTATTAAGTGAGTCACACGGTTGTTAAGTGAATCTGGCTTCCCCATTGACTTGGCTTGTCAGGTCGCAAAAGGGGACACTGCGACCGTCATAAACCTGAGTCACGTGTCTGAATGTAAATCACGTGACGGTCCTAACTCACTTTTTCCACGGCCGTTGTAACTTTGAACGGTCATTAAATGAACGGTTGTAGGTTAAGGACTACCTGTACAGTATCTGATCCTTTTATTCAGCCATTGTAGAGTACTTTACAATAATTCATTTATTATTGAACGAATAATACATTTAGCGACCGTTCAGAATTACAACGGTCATAAATACGAGTCAGTTGCCAAGCGTCTGAATTTTGATCAGGTGGCCACAGGAATGCTGCAACGGTCGTAACTGGGGGGGAGAAGTCACTATTTTCAGTGCCGTTGTAACTTTGAGTAGTCACTAAAAGGAACTGTTGTAATTGCTGACCCTCTAAATTGGGAGCCTTTCTCCTGCTCAGTTGAGGTCGCTCCCGGGCTGGGTTCGCAAGACATCTAAGCCACACCTGCTTCTGGGCCACCCTGTCCCCCTATCATGGCCAGCTCTGGCTTAGCCTGCCATTCGAACTCAGAGCACCTGTTGCAGGATTTGGAGTTTGCAGAATCCACTCGGAGGAAATCGACCTGCAGGCTCAGCTTCACGTTATTTGTGGCAAGTGGCAACCGGTCGCTTCACACACACACACACACACACACACACACACACACACACACACACACAAAGTCAACCCTGGTTGAGGCCATCTTTGAAGTTTCAGGGTTGCCACAAGGCAGAAGAGACAGGGAGGGGGGGATTTGTGGTCAAAGCAAAAAGTTTTCCTGTGGGAACCAAGGTCATTCCAACAGGTGGCTGGGAGAGGAGGAGCAAAGTAACCAAGCAACCAGCCAGCACCTCTATTGGACCATGTGACTGATAACTGGGGGAAAAGGGGGAAGATTTTCTCTTTTAATTAGGTGAAAACGGCGGGAACTTTCAGAGTCGGTTTTCACCAGCTGTGCCAATACGATGTATCCAATAAATTTGTTCTTTGAGGCATCTACCTGCCTCGGAGTTCTGCTTTCGATGGGTGCCTTACTTGGAACGCTGACACAAACACACACACACACAGTGTCACGTGATCATATTTGGGGGACTTGGCAATGGGCTCACCTGTGCGGCCATTTGCAGCGTCGGCGGTCATGTGACCACAATTTTCAATGAGGATTTTTTGGGGTGGTTTCTGGCGTTTCCTTCCTGTACCTGGGAAAAAAACACCCGGCGGTGTTTGCTTAACGCCCGTCGCAAAAAATGTCAAAAAGTTGGTTTCAGTCACGTGTCCCATATAATGCCTCAGCTTATGACCAGAATGACTTACGACCGTAATTCCCATCTTAATTATGGTCATAAGTTGAGGGCTACCTGTCACCACCTTTATTTCTTTATTTTCATTGGTCATGTGGATTGATACAGCCGCCATTCTCGCCTGGGAGAGACCAGGATAAGAATAAAAAGGAAGAGAACAAAAGAGGAGAGGAAGAACAAAATGGCCGCCGAGCTCAGTCTTAACCTGGTGTTCCCCATCCTTTTACCTTGAATGGAAAAAACCCCCAACAAATGGAAGCCAAACTCATCAAGAGACCCGAGTATCCACTTTATTAACAGGAAATGTACAACTTGAGGAGTCTTAATTATTAGCCAGAAAGTATGTGATAAATTAGGCAACCATTTAAAATCAATGGGAAGGAAGGGATGGATGGATGGATAGATAGATAGATGATGGAAGGAAGGAAGGAACGAAGTTAGGGAAGGAAGGAAGAAAAGAGAGGGAACAATAAAGAAGAAAGGAAGAAAGGAAGGAAGAAAAAGGAAAGGAAGAAAGGAAGGGGGAGGGAGGGAGGGATGGAAAAATAGGGAGAAAAAGCAAGGAAGAAAGAAAGAAAGAAAAAGAACAAAAGAAAGAAAAAGAAAAGGGGAGGGATGGAAGGAAAAATAGGGAGAGAAAAAGGAAGGAAGGAAGGAAAGGAAGAAAGGAAGGGGGAGGGAGGGATGGAAAAATAGGGAGAAAAAGAAAGGAAGAAAGAGAAAGAAGAAAAGGAAGAGGGAAGGAAAGGAAGGGAGAGGAGCAAGAAAGAACGAAAGAAAGGGAGGGAGGGAAGGAAAGGAGAAAGAAGGAAGGAAAGAAAGAAAGAAAGGCGTTACTATTTACAAGGCAGCAAGTTTCTCAAGAGGGCCACCCTCCTTCCTGTTTGTTCAACTGTTCTGCAACCTGATGGCCGAGAGGGAGGGGCTGGGGGGAGGAAAAGGCCCGAGATGCCAGCAGGCCGGATGATCTCTTGGGAGGCCCCTCTTGCCCTGCTCTCAAGGAAGTTCATAAAAACCAGGCAGGTCCCGGTTACACCTTCCTTGATTAGACTTTTTTTCCTTTCGCAAACCAAGCCTGGGCAAACATTGCTCACCCTGGATCGCAACCAATGCGGGCCAAAGGGCCAAGGGCATGGCACCCTGCCCCACTTCCTGGGGACGTGAACGGCCTTTTGCTTTGAGGGTGCATGCATGGGGGAGGGGGTTCAGCAACTGGCTGGCTGTGGGCCGCCCTCAAACCCCCAGAATTTGCAAACGGGATCCACCTCCGAAGGCCCCTTAAGGAAGAAAACCCCTCGCCTTTTTCAAAAAAAAAAAAAAAAAAACCCACACACGCAAACTGAGCAGCTGCAAGAATTTTGGGGAAGGAAGATGAACCTCGCTCCCCCACATCTCCCTGGGAGGTTTCCTGTTTTTAATGAATGTCCTGCAAAGCAGCCCCAGTTTTGTAGGGAGTGAAATTTGGGGGAGGGGGGGAGAGCAGGGGGTGTTTCCTTAACATGGAGTGATGATACCCTGGCTAAAAATTTGGAGTGCAAGGTCTCGAAAGCTTCCCGAAGCTTTTTGTCTCTGGAAAGCAGAAAAGGAAAAATGACAAATCGGGCAGATGTTTTTCAACGCTTCCATCCCGGGGCCATTCCAGATCCCAGAAATTCTCAGGAAGGAAAAAAAGTTATCTTAAAAAAAAAAAAAAAAAAAGATCCAGGAATTCAGGAACAAAAAAACCCCCCAAAAACCAAATTAAATTAAAAAGAAAAAAAAATCCAACACAACAGCTTTGAAAAGCACACAGAGAGACACGCGAAGAGCAGAGAAGGCTGTGTGCAAATCGGGAATGTTTTCATCCCGGCAAAAACCGGTAGCTAATAAAATTTGGCTGGAGGAAGGTTTCATTGTTTGGACCGGATCCAAAGTAGGTGAGATCCGGATGAATCTCGGCAGAGATTTTTCCTCCGGTCAAGTTAATCGGTGGAAAAGAGACAAGAAGTTTAGTTTCTGCTCTCCGAATTAAAGAAAAATGGGAGATTGGGGGTGGGGTTTAAGGATTGCCCCACCAATGGTGGGGAAATAGGGGGTAGAAGAAATCCAATAAGGAATTATTAATTTGTCAAGTGGGTTTATCGAGTGGGGGCTGATGAATGAAACGTAAATTGAAATTTGCAACTTTTTTTTCCTCCCCTGAAATTGACTATGAAGTTTCCCGGAATTGATTTTGAAATTGACTGAAATTTCTTCTGGAATTGACACTTTCTGAAACAGACTGGGCTCCAATAAGTTTTGTCTTGAGCTACTTAAAGACTGTTTAGGTCCCTTTTCTCTCCACAATCTTGGCAACTTTAAACTGTGTGAACTTCTAACTCCCAGAATTCTGGGAGCTGAAAGTCCACGTAGTTGAAAGTGGCTGAGGTTGGGAAACAATGCTTTTATGTAACGAAGCAGATAAAACCGTCACAGAGTTACGCCGGAAAACAGCTCGGAGAAAAAAACCACCCACGGAAAGAGGAAGGAGAGAGCGGGTCTACAAAGTAGGAGAATCCTCTGTTCCTGGGGGAAATTTTTTTTTGCATTTGGAACGTCACAAAAAGGAGATTTCAACACGCCCAGAGACACAGATTAACCATTTTACAGGGCTACCTCTTAAAATATAAAATTAACCCTTGCAAAAATTTCAGGGATCTCATATCTGAGATAAGACCTTGGAAAATACCAACTTCCTGACAAAGATTAGGACCGTCCTGTGATTTGGGGCGTACTTGAATTCATTGGGGAGACCGGCCGGACAGGCTACGGGGAGAAGCCGGGATGCCGGAGACAGCTGGTGGCTGATTTCTGCTATCCGGAAGGCCCTTGATGGGGTAGGGATACAACCAGCAACAGTTTGGACCGCGATGCCTTCAACAGCTGGAGAAGAAGAAGAATTTGGGCTGGGTAGCAGCTAGAGTCTCTTCTTGATCAGTTTTTCCAGTTTGCGGATACGGGATGATTCCTGCTCGGGCGTGGGGGCCGCCAGGGAGATGCAGCCGCCCGTTTCGGCCCCCGAGGGAAGAGCCGGGAGCCTCTGACGGAATAAGTCCAACATGCTACTTTGCTCGCTTCGCTTGAGACCCTGTAGAGGGGGGAGAGAGACGGACAGAGGGAGGAAGAGGAGGTGGTCACTATAGGCCAATAGTGGCTAACCTTTTCAGGACCAAGTGCCCAAAGCATAAGTGTGCGTGCCCGAGCCCCCAAAATGCAATGCATGCATGGCCCACATGTATGCACATGTGTATGTACACGTGCCCCTGTAATCCATGTGCAAATGGCTCCCACATGCGCACGCAGGGCCCCTGCATGCGCCCCACGGCTAGAGGCAAAACTGAATTATACCGAGTCTAAATGTTTCTAAAATGAAGCTGATCAGGGCAAAGTCAGACCGACTTGTCTTCTCTTTATCCAGATGTGCTAGAAGTGGGATCAAACTGGTCCCAGATAATCTAGGTCCGGGATGGCATGTTTGCCACAGGTGGCACATGTAGCCATATCGGTGGGCACGTGAGCTCAGCTCCTTTTGGGCCTTCAGGGCCCACCAGAAGTAGGGAAACAGGGTGTTTCCTGCCTCCGGAGGGCCTCAGGGGGTGGTGGTGGTGGGGAAGGTCTGTTTTTCTCTCTCACTAAGCTGTTTTTCTCTCTCACTAAGCTGTTTTTCTCTCTCACCAGAGCCTTTCTAGGAGTCTGGGGAGGGCGAAAACAGCCTCCCTCCCCCCTCTGGAGGGCAGAAATGGCCCGTTGGCCATCTTCCGATGGGACCGGAAATGGGTGGGACCATTTTCAGCCTCCGGAGGGCCTCCGGGGGGAGGGGGAGGATGTTTTCACCCTCCCCAGACCCCGAGAGAGGCTCTGGAGCTTGAAGACAGCAAAAAACGGGCCTTTTGGTCCCACCGGATGTTGGCAAAAGGACTGTTTCCGGTCTCCGGGGTGGGGAGGAAGGACGTTTTCACCCTCCCCAGACTCCTAGAAAGGCTCTGGAGCCTGGTGAGAGAGAAAATCAGGCCTACCGGGCCAGGAGCGTGTGCCCCCCCCCCTCCAGGCCACTCCTGGCACACGATGGGAAAAAGGTTAGCCATCCCTGATCTAGGTCCTTCAACACCCATCTATCCCATGCTATGCTCCAGAGAAATAGAACAGCACTGGCCTTTCTGGCTGTCCGCTTGCCCTGGCGCCCAACTCACCTTCATCTCCAGAATCTTCTGGAACGTGTCAGTGGTGCAGTCGGAGAGGAGTTTGATGTAGTTGTCCACAAAGACCACGGCGGGCTCATGGGGCGCCATCACGACCTGTAGGGACAGAAGAGCCGTGGTGGCACAGTGGTTAGAATGCAGGATTGCAGGCAAACTCTGCCCACAGCCAGGAAGTTCGATCCTAACCGGGTCAAGGTTGACTCAGCCTTCCGTCCTTTGGAGGTCGGTAAAACGAGGACACAGATTGTTGGGGGAAAATATGCTGTAAACTGCTTAGAGAGGGCTGTAAAGCACTATGAAGCAGTATATAAGTGTGATTGTGAAGGAAGGGAGGGAGGGAGGGAGAAAAGGGAGGGGGAGGAAGGAAGGAAGAGGGGAAGGAAGGAGAAAAGGAAGGAAGGAAGAAAGGAAGGAAATGTGGTGGCACAGTGATTATAATGCAGTATTACAGGCAAACTCTGCCCACAGCCAGGAAATTCGATCCTGACCAGTTCCAGGTTGACTTTATTGGTCCCCCCCCCCCGCCCATTCACCCACATCTTTTTTGAACAGAGTATTGGCCATATCTTATCTTATATAATTTATCGAATTCAAATGCATTTTACTCAATTGCAATTTTTGCAATTTTCTTTTTTCCCTTTTTTTTAAACATATCTCAATATTTCTTTGCTTACTTATATAAACAACATCTTAATTCGCCCTCAAATTCTAATTTTCCTCCTTATTCATATTTATTCTCTTTTATTTTTTAATAATTCATTCTTTATCTTAATATATTTGTGTTTCTTCGGGGTTGCCTTTCTTCCATTTCCTTTTTTTTATAGTACAACAATCTTTCTCCTCCAACTTGCCATCTCCCTCTTTTCATTCTTTTCTACTTTCTCTTCCCCTCCTCTTCTTCTCTTATCTACTTCCCCTTCTCTTCTCCTTCTCCTCCTCTCTTCCCCTCTCTCCTCCTCTAATTTCCCTTCCCTTCCTTCATCCCTACTCTTCCTTCCCTCTCTCTCCTTCCTCTTCCCTTCTACGTCTCTTCTCCTCATCTCTCGTCTCATCTAGCTCACTAAAACTTTTAATAAAAGGTGTGTGTCATAATATGCACAGGTAGTCCTCGACTAACAACCACAATTGAGGCCCAAATTTATGTTGCTAAGTGAAACATTTGTTAAGTGAGCCTTCCCCCATTTTACGACTTTTCTTGCCACCGTTAAGCGAATCATTGTAGTTGTTAAATTAAGAGCACTATTGTTAAGTGAATTGTTGTTTATTTCAGCGGTCGGTAGTTTCTATGCCGGAGTCACGCAGCATGGCTGCCGCAAAATTCAACAACACAGGTACTGGTTCCGAGAAGACCTCTGTTCTAAACAAAAAAAAAAAAAAAAGAGGATTTCCTTTCTAAAATAACATCCAATCTGGTTTTATTCTGACTTGGTTGTCCTTTTGTCCCTGCGCCAGCCAGCAAAGCAAAATTAAAAATACAAGAAGCCCTCAACGTATGACCACAACTGAGCCCAAAATTTAGGTTGCTAAGTGAGAAATTCGTTAAGTGAGCTTTGCCCCCTTTTTACCACCTTTCTCGCCAAGAGTTGCTAAGGGGATCAGTACAGTTGTTAACTTAGTAAGACGGCGGTTGAGTGAATCCGGCTTCCCCATTGACATTGCACATCAGAAGTTTGCAAAAAATGATCACATGACCCCGAGACGCTGCGGCCGTCATAAATATGAGCCAGTTGCCAAGCGTCTGAATTCTGATTACGTGACCGTGGGGGATGCTGCAACGGTCGTAAGTGTGAAAAACGGTCCTAAGTCACTTTTTTCAGTGCTGTTGTAACTTCAAATGGTCACTAAGCGAACTGTTGTAAGTCGAGGACTCCCTGTATGGCTTTTAAGGGCTTAATTCTAACTATGTGAGAATTACAGACAGACAGACAGATAGATAGATACATGGATGGATGGATGGATGGATGATGGATAGATGGATAGATGGATGGATGTATAAATGATAGATGAATGGATAAATGGATGGATAGATAGATAGACAGACAGATAGATAGATACGTGGATGGATGGATGGATGGATGATGGATAGATGGATGGATGGATGGATGGATGGATAGATGGATGTATAAATGATAGATGGATAAATGATGGATAGAGGATGGAGGGATGGATGGATGGATGGATGATGGGTAGATAGATGGATGGATGGATGTATAAATGATAGATGAATGGATAAATGGATGAATAGATGATGGATGGATGGATGGATGGATGGATGGATAGATAGATAGATGGATAAATGGATGGATGGATAGATGGATGGATGGATAGATGGATGGATGGTTAAATGATAGATGAATGGATAAATGGATGGATAGATGGATAAATGGATATATAGATGATAGATGGATGGATGGATGGATGGATGGATGGATGGATGGATGGAGGGTGATGAAGTCCAAGCAATATGTTTATGGAGGTTCTCCGTCATCCAGATCATGGCTGTCCCACAGGGGCTTTTTTTCAAGAGGCAAGTGGACTTTCTGGGTTTTTTTCTCTGAAGACGTTTCGCTTCCTCATCCCAGAAGCTTCTTCCGCTCTGACTGGATGACGGTGGGCAAGGGAAGGATTTATATTCCTTGCAGACAGCTGGTCACTTACAATAAACCCTTCCCTTCCGCACCATTCGGTCAGAGCAGAAGAAGCTCCTTGGATGAGAAGCAAAACATCTTCAAGGAAAAACCAGGAAGTCCACTTGCTTCTTGAGAAAAGCCATTTTGGAAGCTCGTGCTGCGTTTCCCATCCGATTCCAGCCTCTTTCTGATTTTCTAGGAAAAGCTTCTGCCTTTCGGCATCCCGGAGGCCAAACCCCGAATATGAGAAGCCGCTCTAGAAGGGGGGTGGGGTTGGGGGGGGGAAATGCAAGGGTCGATTTCCTGCAACCCCTCCCTGTCCCCACCCAGGCAGGCACGAAGCAGCTGTCACCAGCCTTGCCTAGGATCTAATTGGAAATGCCGAAGGAAAACCCATCCTGGGAAAAGCCGAACAGCCCTCAACTCCGGAACGGGGAAAGGAATTTGGGGAAGGACTCTGCGCTCGGTTGCCTTTAAAAGTGAGTGACAGCTCAAGAAGCCCCGTGATTAGAATGGAGAGGAAGGGGAGAGAGAGCCAGTTCGGTCTAGTGGTTAAAGCAACAAAGTTTAAATTTAAGTTTAATCAAACTTCTATACCGCCCTTCTCCCGAAGGACTCAGGGCAGTGTACAGCCAATAATAAAAAACATCAATACAAAAGTTAAAAAACAATTTAAAACTACTTAAAAATAAGGCCAAGGATTAAAAACCTCGAAGCTAAAAGACCCATTCAAATTCTTCATACCATCAGACCAGCTTGCCAAAAAATAAGGTCTTCAGGGCTCGGTGAACAAGCTAGAAGCTGGGAGATGGTGAGTTCTAGTCCTGCCTTAGGCATGAAAGCAGGGTGGTGACTTTGGGCCAATCACCAGGAGACGGTGAGTTCTAGTCTCACTTTAGGCATGAAAGCCGATTGGGTGAGTTTGGGCTAATTAGCAGGATGTGGTGAGTTCTAGTCTTGCCTTAGGCTGGGTGACTTTGGGCCAATTACCAGGAGACGGTGAGTTCTAGTCCTGCCTTAGCCTGGGTGATTTTGGGCCAATCACCAGGAGACGGTGAGTTCTAGTCCCGCCTTAGCCTGGGTGATTTTGGGCCAATCAACTGGAGATAGTGAGTTGTAGTCCCACTTTAGGCATGAAAGCCAACTGGGTGAGTTTGGGCCAATTAGCAGGATGTGGTGAGTTCTAGTCTTGCCTTAGGCTGAGTGACTTTGGGCCAATCACCAGGAGACGGTGAGTTCTAGTCCCGCCTTAGGCTGAGTGACTTCAGGCCAATCACTAGGAGACGGTGAGTTCTAGTCCCGCCTTACTTTGGGCCAATCACCAGGAGATGGTGAGTTCTAGTCCCGCCTTAGGCTGGGTGACTTTGGGCCAATCACCAGGAGACAGTGAGTTCTAGCCTCGCCTTAAGCATGAAAACAGGCTGGGTGACTTTGGGCCAATCACTAGGAGATGGTGACTTGTAGTCCCACTTCAGGCATGAAAGCCGACTGGGTGAGTTTGGGCCAATTAGCAGGATGTGGTGAGTTCTAGTCCCGCCTTAGCCTGGGTGACTTTGAGCCAATCACCAGGAGACGGTGAGTTCTAGCCTCGCCTTAAGCATGAAAACAGGCTGGGTGACTTTGGGCCAATCACCAGGGGATTGTGAATTCTAGTCCTGATTTAGGCACGAAAGCCAGGTGGATGACTTTGGGCCAATTATCAGGAGACGGTGAGTTCTAGTTCCACCTTAGGTATGAAAGCTGGCTGCTCACAGGGTTGTTGTTATGGGGAAAAGAGGAGCAGGAAGGAATATTAGATACGTTCGCTGCCTTGAGTTATTTGTTAAAAACAATAAGGGAAACAAACAAAACAAATAAAATCTGTCCTATAAGGTGGCTTCAGGCAGGTAGCCAGTCGCTTCCTTCCTCAGGAATTCTTTGGATGGTCGAGAAGCAAGAAAAGGCCCACCTTGAGGATCATCTCGGCCCGCGTCATGCCCTTGACCACGATCTTCGTGTAGCTGGCGGGCGCCTTCCTCACCACCTGTGAGCCGATGGACGGCAGGTCAAGCAGGACCATTTTCAGGGAGTGAGTGTCCAGCAGCAGCTGAAGCAGAGAATAGGAATGATGATGAAATGGCATTTTATAACCTAGCCCCTAGTAAATAAAGTGAAAGCAAACTTCACTCCCTATTAGCACTGATGATGTTACCTAGCTGGGTCATGAAATGTCTAAGAAAACAAACAAGCCTGGATAGCTCAGCAGACTAATGCATTGCAATTTAACTCCAGCTGCCTGCAATTACTGTAAGTTCGAATCTCCCCTGGCTCCACGTCGACTCAGCCTTCCATCCTTTCTAAGGTGGGTAAATTGAGGACCCAGTTTGTGGGGGCAATAAGCTGACTTTGTAAAAATATACAGAAGTAGGAAGGCTGTTGCTTAACGCATTCTAAGCCGCCCTGAGTCTCCGGAGAAGGGAGGCATATAAATCAAATTTAAAAAAAAAACAAGGTCATAGAGAACACCATGGATCCCATATCCATCCATCCATCTCTCTCTTCCTTGCTTGCTTTCTTCCTTCACTCACAGATAAAGAGATCATCGTTTATAAAAGCACTAATGGTAAAAGTTCTCCTTGCACATATGTGCTAGTCGTTCCTGACTCTAGGGGGCGGTGCTCATATCCGTTTCAAAGCCAAAGATGCAGCGCTGTCCGAAGACGTCTCCATGGTCATGTGGCCGGCATGACTCAACGCCAAAGGCGCACGGAACACTGCTACCTTCCCACCAAAGCTGGTCCCTATTTTCCTACTTGCAATTTTTTACGTGCTTTCGAACTGCTAGGTTGGCAGAAGCTGGGACAAGTCACGGGAGCTCACCCCGTTTACACGGCACTAGGGATTCGAACCGCTGAACTGCCGACCTTTCAATCAACAAGCTCAGCGTCTTAGCCACAGAGCCACCGTGTCCCTACATAAAAATAAATAAATAAAAGCACTCCAGGCTATCAAATAAATATTGTTAAGATGCCCATGCCTGGAATGACTGTGAATTAAATGTTGGAATGCAATAATATATATATATATATATATTCTCTTTGTCTCCTGCACTTGTAAGCCACAGCCCTGGGTGTGTGTATGTGCACAGATCAATGTGGATTGTAAAAACAATTAAGAGACTATAAATAGCTACCTGTTGGGAAACTGAAACTGGTTTTCATTAACTTTTAAGTGAAATTAAACAAGGAGTAGCTGGATGTGAGGTGACATTCTCTCTTTCTACAGGGTGTCAAATTTAGGTAGTGTGGGTTTAAATCCTAATGTACGCCTGGCATTTATCTTGTCTCGGTGTGTACAGGACTTTGAGATGAATTTGATATCAGTGGTCCTCGACTTATGACCACAACTCAGCCCAAAACTTCTGTTGCTAAGCGAGACGGTTGTAAAGTGAGTTTTGCCCCATTTTTACGATCTTTCTGGTTACCGCTGTTAAGTGAATCACTGCGGTTGTTAACTTAGCAACACGGTCGTTAAAGCGAATCGGGCTTCCCCCCCTTGACTTCACTTGTTGGAAGGTCGCAGAAGGGGAATCACGTGACACTCCCCCCCGGGAAGACTTTGTGCCGGTCATAAATATGAGTCCGTTGCCAAGCGTGCGGATTTTTATCCCGCGACATCCGTGGGGATGCTGCCCCGGTCGTAAGTGTAAAAAAAAAAAACAGTCATAAGTCACTTTTTGTAACTTCGAATGGTCATTAAGCGAAGGGTTGTAAGTCGAGGATTACCTGTATTATAGCTTTTTCACAGTGTTTCTCAGCCGTGGCGACTTTTAAGTTGGGTGGACTTAAAAACACCCAGAATTTTCAACAAATTTTGGAGGCGCCACCCGAAGACTTTTGTCATGAAGTCGTCCCAGCACCAACCTGGGCAGAGGTGCCAGGCTGATTTAATTTAAGCGTTTCCCCTCAAATCTCTCTAATCAAATACAAACATACCGATAAAGGAGGATGTTTGTATCCCAGAGTTGAACTGAGGGGGTCCTTGGTGCTCTCTGAGCTTGGTGGCTTTCCTGCAGATGTTTCCGGACCCATATATGTAATAGAGCCTGGATAGCTCAGCAGCCTAAAAGCATTGTGATTAACATCCAGCTGTCTGTAATTACTGTAAATTCGAATCTCACCAGGCTCAAGGTTGACTCAGCCTTCCATCCTTTCTAAAGTAGGTAAATTAAGGACCCAATTTGTGAGGGCAAGAAGAAGGAAGAAGAAGGAGGAAGAGGAGGAGGAGGAGGAGGAGGAGGAGGAGGAGGAGGAGGAGGAGGAGGAAGAAGAAGAAGAAGAAGAAGAAGAAGAAGAAGAAGAAGAAGAAGAAGAAGAAGAAGAAGAAGAAGGAAGGAAGGAGGAGGAGAAGGAGGAGGAGGAGGAGGAGGAAAAAGAAGAAGGAAGGAGGAGGAGGAGGAGGAGGAAGAAGAAGAAGAAGTAAGAAGAAAAAGAAGAAGGAAGAAGAACGAGGAAGAAGGAAGAAGGAAGAAGAAGAAGAAGAAGAAAGGAGGAGGAGGAGGAGGAGGAGGAGGAGGAGGAGGAGGAGGAAGAAGAAGAAGAAGAAGAAGAAGAAGAAGAAGAAGAAGAAGAAGAAGAAGAAGAAGAAGAAGAAGAAGAAGAAAGAAGGAGGAGGAGAAGGAGGAGGAGGAGGAGGAGGAGGAAAAAGAAGAAGGAAGGAGGAGGAGGAGGAGAAGGAAGAAGAAGAAGGAAGAAGAAAAAGAAGAAGGAAGAAGAACGAGGAAGAAGGAAGAAGGAAGAAGAAGAAGAAGAAGAAAGGAGGAGGAGGAGGAGGAGGAAGAAGAAGAAGAAGAAGAAGAAGGAAGGAGGAGGAGGAGGAGAAGGAAGAAGTAAGAAGAAGAAAAAGAAGAAGGAAGAAGAAGAAGAAGGAGGAGGAGGAGGAGGAGGAGGAGGAAGAAA
The DNA here is from genome assembly GCA_030761175.1 of Masticophis lateralis. NCBI lineage: Eukaryota > Metazoa > Chordata > Lepidosauria > Squamata > Colubridae > Masticophis > Masticophis lateralis. Next base: position 4,321,485 of record JAUDYJ010000001.1, on the reverse strand, counting down.
AAGAAGAAGAAGGAGGAGGAGGAGGAGGAGGAGGAGGAAGGAAGGAGGAGGAGGAGGAGAAGGAAGAAGTAAGAAGAAGAAAAAGAAGAAGGAAGAAGAAGAAGAAGGAAGGAGGAGGAGGAGGAGGAAGAAGAAGAAGAAGAAAAAGAAGAAGGAAGAAGGAGGAGGAGGAGGAGGAGGAGGAGGAAGAAGAAGAAGAAGAAGAAGAAGAAGAAGAAGAAGGAAGTCTTGCTGTGATTTTCAGCATGTTCAACGAACTCAGAGGGCTGAAAAACATTTTGAGAAGGATCGAGCCACCGGCTGCTTCCCATCGACCCCTTCCCCAGATTTAAACTTGGATTCTCACCTGTTCGGCCCCCACCATGCTGATCGGCTTGCACTTGAAAAGGTGGTTAATGAACTTGGGGATGAAACAGCTGCAAGAAAGAAGAGAAGAAAGGAAGAGGATACCTTTTCCGCGAAGCTTAAAAGGAAAAACAGATTTTTCTCATCCAGTATTTCTCAAGTCTTGGCCACTGTAAAATGGGTGGACTTCGACTCCCAGAATTCCCCAGCCAGAATTCCCCAGAGGGGTTGGTTTAGCGCGCACACGTGATCGCTGGACACGGTTGCAAATTGTTTCTGCCGCCCGGTTGCGAATCCCTCACAGCCCACCGGAGGGTTGCGGCTCACAGGTTGGGGACCCCCTGCCTTAGGCTGAAAACCCGAGCGAGGGACTCACTTGGCAAACTTGATGCAGAACTGGGTGAAATACTTCCGGGTGGAGGCCAGGTTGTCCCGGATGATGGGGACGTTCTGCTTAATGTGCAAGATGACCGACGTCACGTAAGGGCTCTGATCTCCCACATGCTCCACATTTTGCCACTGCATCTGTCGAAGACCGTAACAATTCTAAGATTGTATTTTGTATTTTATAATCTGTTCCACGCTCTGATGCTAAGGAGTTCTGCTTCCCCTCCCCACCTGAAAAGAAATCTGTTCCAAATGCAAAACCCAAGCAGAGGAGAGGAGTTTCAGTTTCAGTTTTACTTTCACAGCAGCAACCAGGGGATAGGAGAGGGGAGGCTTCTGTGGGACAAGGCTGAGGGAGAGAAGGGGATAGGATAGGGGAGGCTTCTGTGGGGCAAGGCTGAGGGAGAGAAGGGAATAGGATAGGGGAGGCTTCTGTGGGGCAAGGCTGAGAGAGAGAAGGGGATAGGCTAGGGGAGGCTTCTGTGGGCCACGTCTGAGGGAGAGAAGGGGATAGGCTAGGGGAGGCTTCTGTGGGGCAAGCCTGAGGAGAGAAGGGGATAGGAGAGGAGAGGCTTCTGTGGGCCACATCTGAGGGAGAGAAGGGGATATGATAGGGGAGGCTTCTGTAGGGCAAGGTTGAGGGAGAGAAGGAGATAGGAGAGGAGAGGCTTCTGTGGGCCATGTCTGAGGGAGAGAAGGGGATAGGATAGGGGAGGCTTCCATGGGGCAAGGCTGAGGGAGAGAAGGGACAAGCCAATTGTAACTATTCATTAATTTTCAAGCTGTAAGTGTCGATTTATCAAGCCCCATCACATAGTTTCGTAGCAAAGCACGGATATCCAGCTAGTACTTTATAATTCAATAAAGTACTATAAATAAAATAATGTTTGACTGTCAAACAATTATAAGTACAATTAAAGTAAATTAAAGTTCTTACAATTAAAGTAAGAAGGAGACAGCTCGACCCAAGCTGGGACAGCTAAGAGAATAACTGCAGGCATCCCCAGGCTGCCGCATTTAGGGGATAAATTATTATTATTTATTTATTTATTTATTTATTCAATTTCTATACCGCCCTTCTCCCGAAGGACTCAGGGCGGTGAACAGTTAAAATGACATACATATAGAATGTGAATATAAATAATTAAGCCATTATTCGTATTAATGCTATTATAATTCTGTTCACAGCCATGTGGCGCCACAGCTGCCCGTCTTTCGGCTGGCACTGGCCTCCCTTCACATCAAGGTCTTCCTTAAGAGCTAGGATATCATAATATAGCTTTATAGAATTATTTATTTATTTGATTTTTATCCTGCTTTTATTTGCAAGTAACTCAAGGCAGAAAATATATCTAATACTCCTTCCTCCTCCTATTTTTCCCACAACATCCCTGTGATGTTGGTTGGGCTGAGAGAGAGTGATTGGCCCAAAATCACCCAATCGGCTTTCATGCCTAAGGCAGGACTAGAACTCACCGTCTCCTAGTGATTGGCCCAAAGTCACCCAATCGGCTTTCATGCCTAAGGCAGGACTCACCGTCTCCTGGTGATTGGCCCAAAGTCACCCAATCGGCTTTCATGCCTAAGGCAGGACTAGAACTCACCGTCTCCTGGTGATTGGCCCAAAGTCACCCAATCGGCTTTCATGCCTAAGGCAGGACTCACCGTCTCCTGGTGATTGGCCCAAAGTCACTCAATCGGCTTTCCTGCCTAAGACTGGACTAGAACTCACCGTCTCCTAGTGATTGGCCCAAAGTCACCCAATCGGCTTTCATGCCTAAGGCAGGACTAGAACTCACCGTCTCCTGGTGATTGACCCAGAGTCACCCAATCGGCTTTCATGCCTAAGACAGGACTAGAACTCACCATCTCCTGGTGATTGGCCCCAAATCACCCAATCGGCTTTCATGCCTAAAACAGGACTAGAACTCACCGTCTCCTGGTGATGGGCCCAAAGTCACCCAATCGGCTTTCATGCCTAAAACAGGACTAGAACTCACTGTCTCCTGATGATTGGGCCAAAGTCACCCAATCGGCTTTCATGCCTAAGGCAGGACTCATCGTCTCCTGGTGATTGGCCCAAAGTCACCCAATCAGCTTTCATGCCTAAGACAGGACTAGAACTCACTGTCTCCTTGTGATTGGCCCAAAGTCAATGCCCAAACTTTCCAGGTACCATCCAATATTTTTTTCGTATGGCACTCAGTATGCGAATAACCCCTTGGGACCTCCACAGCCAATTTATGCCATACTCTTCCAACTATGATTTTCAGACCTTAATGCTTTTGGATCATCTTCAATTCATTGTCTTCTATTCTACAATCCCTGGTATTGCCGCATCAATTAGATACACCGATTATTGTCATTTTAAAAAATCGTTCCCTTCTCCATGTGAAGCATATTCACAGCAACCTTGTGAGGTCGGCCGGAGCCTAAACTTTTTAAATCCTAAATTTAAACGGGCCTCCTAACCTCCTTACAGGCAGTCCTCGACTTACAACACTTCATTTAGCGACCGTTTGAAGTTACGACAAAAGTCGGGGCAAAACGCACTTAACAAATGCCTTCACTTAGCGACAGAAATGTTGGACTCCATTGTGGTCGTAAGCTGAGGACTCCCTATACTTCCTAATTCAACATCTGCGCAGCAGCGGGAAAGAAGTTTTCCCACGGTGACCAGATGCCCGCTTAGCGTAATGGGTTTCAATCAGGCTGCGTGGGAATTCCCACATCGGAAAACTACTTGATTCCTCTTCGAAATCGAACTGCCCTGCTAATCTTACTGAAGCGTGCGATATTCACCCCTGCGTGTCGACAAAAAAAACCAGGTGAAAGAGTGAAGGGCGACAGGGTGGGAAAAGTAAATAAAAACCAAATCTTATCTTTAAAATATGTATTCGGCGTGAATCAGGTTTTCACCCAACTATGTGCAGGTTCCGTGCGAACTCACCGAGCCAGGACAACCAGAGGCGATGAAAGAACAAAAGTTAAAAAAACAACCACAAAAAAAAGGCATAGCTAGAAATACATTATCGTATTTTTCGGAGTATAAGACGCACCTGCCTTTTTTGGTGAGGAAAAGAAGGAAAAAGAAATCTCCCTCTGCTTCAGCCTCTGAGCAATTTTGCCTCCTTGCAGCAAACAGCCTGTTTTACTTTCAGTTTCGCTTTCAGCATAGCTTGATTAGCACAAAATCTGCTCCAGCAATTTACCTCTTGGCAGCAAGCAGCAGAGCCCTGCGCAAAACAGCTGAGAGCAAATCAGCGGAGAGTCAGGAGGCCGATCTAATCAACTTGTGCTAATTAGGTGGTGCTGAAGCTGAAAGGAGCTGTTTTTTCTTGCTGTTTGCTTGCAAGGAAGGTAATTGCTGCGAGGCAGAGGCCAAAGGGTGGGGGCCAGTGGGTGGGCGGGGCTACATTTGGGGTATAAGACACACCTAAATTTTCACCCCCTTTTAGGGGGGAAAAGGATGCGTCTTATACTCCGAAAAATACGGTAAGTCTCTTCCATTGTCTCTCAGCCTTGAGAACTCAAAAACAGGCGGACTTCAACTCCTCCCAGAATTCCCCTGCCAGCATGGGTTTGTGCATTTCACCCCTGCTGAGATGGGAAAATTGATTGTTCCAATTAAAGGGAAGGAAATATCTAGTTCCATGATGGTGAACCTATGGCACACTCGTGCCAAAGGTGGCATGCAAAGCCCACTCTGCGGGCATGTGAGCGGTTGCCCCAGCTCAGTTCCACTGTGTATGCGTGCGCGCTAGAGGTGAAATGTAAAATTTGTTACTACTGGTTCTGTGGGTGTGGTGGGGGAGGCGGTAATGTGATTGGGTGGACGTGGCCAACTTTTTTTAAAAAAATACTTTTCAAAGCATTTCTTTCTAATGCTTTGAAAAGCCTCTCTGCCATCAGGCAACTCAGCTGGGATCATCAGGGACTTTTCAAAGCATTTTTTTTTAACCACCTCTTCGGCCAAGAGGTTGCAGAAAATTTTTTTTTGAAAAGCCTCTGACGATCCCAGCTGAGCCGCGCGATCATCAGAGGCTTTTTTTTTTTACTTTGAAAAGCATTTTTTCGTCGGAAGAGGTTGTAGAAAAAATGTTTGTAAAAGTTAAAAAAAGCCTCTGATGATCATGCAGCTCAGCTGAGCATGGGGGGGGGGGCGCACAGGGATTTTTGTTACCGGTTCTCCGAACCACCCACTGCCATCGCTACTGGATCGGGAGATTCGGTCTGAACCGGAAGCATTTCACCCCTTGTGCGCGCCTCCCGCTGGCCAGCTGATTTTCAGGTCTCTGCTGCGCATGCTGTGGGAGATGCATGTGCATTGCATTATGGGTTATAAGTGCAGGGGGCTCCCCTTGGGGTGCATCCGGAGGCTCCAACTGGTGCAGAATGCAGCCGCGCGGGGGATTATGGGAGCGACGGGGCGCTCCCATGTGACACCTCTCCTGCGGGAGCTGCATTGGTTGTCGGTGGACTTCCGGGTGCGTTTCAAGGTGTTGGTAATCACCTTTAAAGCGCTCCATGGCTTAGGACCAGGGTACTTACGGGACCGCCTTCTGCCACCAATTGCCTCCCACCGGCCGGTTCACTCCCACAGAGAGGGCCTCCTCAGGGTGCCATCGGCCAGACAATGTCGGTTGGCGACCCCCAGGGGGAGAGCCTTCTCTGTGGTAGCTCCCACCCTCTGGAACGACCTTCCTCCAGAGTTGCGAACGATCTCCCACCTCCGGATTTTTCGTCGGGCCTTAAAAACACATTTTTTTCAACTTGCCGGCTTGGCCTGATCCCTGTAAAAATTTCTTAGAATTTTTAGAGTTTTGATATTAATTTTAAATTGCATTGTTTTAATTATCGGCCAAATTTATATTAGCTGTTTTTAAAATTTTAACTTTTGGGTATCTTGTTTTTTAGTTGGCTGTTCACCGCCCTGAGTCCGCAAGGAGAAGGGCGGTATATAAATCTAATAAAATCAAAATCAAATCAAGGGAGGCCTACTAGGCCCAAAATGGGCTGCGGGGGAATGGGGGGGGGGTGTCGCATGTAAGTGTGTGGGCTGGGGAAGTACGGGGGAGTCGCGCACACATGCACAAGAGGGCAGGGAGGCGGGTGCGTATTGCATTATTTCGGCACACGACAACAAAAAGGTTAGCCATCCCTGATCTCGTTTATATAAACATGAAATATTTTTAAATTCTCCCTTGGCTTCAAAGTTAGCCTTTTGAAGATGATGGCAAGTCAGGCTCGTGTTTGAGACGCTGAAAGGGGTGAAGAGAATTGAAGGTAAAGAGAGGCAGTTTGGTCTAGTGGTTAAGGCACGGGGCTAGAGAGTGTGAGATTGTGAGTTCTAGTCCCCCTTTAGGCATGACAGCCAGTTGGGTGACTTTGGGCCGATCACTAGGAGTCGGTGAGTTCTAGTCCTGCCTTAAGCATGAAAGCCATGTGGGTGATTTAGAGCCAATCACCAGGAGACGGTGAGTTCTAGTCCTGCCTTAGGCATGACAGCCAATTGGGTGACTTTAGGCTAATCACTAGGAGTCAGTGAGTTCTAGTCCCACTTTAGGCATGACAGCCAATTGGGTGACTTTAGGCTAATCGCTAGGAGTCGGTGAGTTCTAGTCCCACTTTAGGCATGACAGCCAATTGGGTGACTTTAGGCTAATCACTAGGAGTCGGTGAGTTCTAGACCTGCCTTAAGCATGACAGCCAATTGGGTGACTTTAGGCTAATCGCTAGGAGTCGGTGAGTTCTAGTCCCACTTTAGGCATGACAGTCAATTGAGTGACTTTAGACTAATTGCTAGGAGTCGGTGAGTTCTAGTCCCACTTTAGGCATGACAGCCAATTGAGTGACTTTAGGCTAATCACTAGGAGTCGGTGAGTTCTAGTCCTGCCTTAAGCATGAAAGTCATGTGGGTGATTTAGAGCCAATCACCAGGAGACGGTGAGTTCTAGTCCCGCCTTACATGACAGCTAGCTGGTGACTTTGGGCCATCTCTCTTTCTCTTAGCCCAATCCACCTCACAGGGTGGTTGTCATGGAGAAAATAGGAGGAGGAAGGTGTAGGATATACTTGCTGCCTTGAGTTATTTGTAAAATAAAGACAGGATACAAATAAACAAATATTTGCCAATATTTTATGAATAATCTGATTAGATTATTTGATGATAGAGCTGGCGGAGTTGGCAAAATCATTTACTCTAATTAAAGAGAACAGGTGTGTTGTCATCTGGAAACCCACTTCTGGATTTTGTATTCCAAACTGGGGGAAAAAAGGAAACTTTGGTTTTAGATTTTGAGGACCAGAATAATTTTGTTGTTATAGAAACGGCTTGAAACCTTTAGCAATATAAAGCCAAAGGTTGAGGTTGTAACTTATTTTATTGCATGAAAAAAAGATGGAAGGCATATTATATTATATTATATTAATTATATTATATTATATTATATTATATTATATTATATTATATTATTATATTATATTATATTATATTATATTATATTATATTATATTATATTAATTATATTAGATTAGATTAGATTAGATTAGATTATATTATATTAATTATATTATATTAATTATATTATATTATATTATATTATATTATATTATATTATATTATATTATATTAATTATATTATATTATTACATTACATATTATATATTATTATATTGTACTGTATTGTATTGTAATGTATTGTATTATTATATTGTATTGTATTGTATTGTATTATATTATATTATATTATAATAATTACATAACATTATTGTATTTTTATTTATTAGATTTATGTGTTGCCCATCTCATTTACCGATTTTTCCTCTTTCTGCAGTGTTTTCCTTCTTTTTTTAACTTTCTTCTTTAACTTTCCCTATTTTTGCTCCTATTCGTATTTCTCTATTTTTGTTTCTATTCCTATGATCAACTTGAATACAATAGTTAAAAAAAAGAGAAAACTTAAGCTTTACAAAGGCTAAATTCACTCGAGGCCTTCCGTATTTCTCTCCCTTCCTTTCGGCAGACAAACCCGTGGTCGCACCCCCTCCCCAACACAATTTTTTTTAAAAAAACCTTTCAGGCAGATAAAATTCCCTTGGGGGTGAGTTTCAATCGAGCAAATGTTACACCCTTTTTAAATTGCCTTTTGCGGCTTTGAACGTGACAATTATCCTTTAAAAAAAAAAAAAGCCTCCTGCAGCTACAAACCCCAATTCTCAACTTTCAGGTTTTCTCAGCAACTGTGACAGCCTCCCAGGAGCACAAAAGGGAAGGGTTGGAAACAAGAAAGGAACTGAGTATTTTTCCCCCACACCTCAATAAGACGGGGGCCCTTTTTTAACATAAAAATAGTCCTTAAAAGATAAGGGAGAAGAAAGTACTTCCAAAATAATAAATACGTTCTCTAAGCCAACGAGGTTCAGTGCATGGAGCATGGAGAAAGACACCCCCCCCCCCCCAAATCCTTCTGAAATTCCTTAAAGATTTTACTTTGCTCATGGCGGTAAGGGCTGGATCACAAGCGCCGTCCAAATCCTGTACCAGAAGCTGGATGCTGCTGGAAATCACTCTGCAAGAGACGAAGAAAAAGGCATCGATTTTAGATTTTAGTACCAGAGGAACAATGACGTGGTAAATGATACCTTCGTTAAGGTACCACAAATTCAGACAAACAATCAAGGATAACAACCTAATCAAGAAATTATAGAGGAAAACACGCTCCCACAAACAATGACAGGACAAGCCACTACAGAAGTATATGAACAGAGAGGAAATCCTGCACCCATCTAGCACTGAGGATGTTATCTAGCTGGGTCAAGAAAACAAAGAGGCTGGGAGAGCACCTAGGGCCTACAGCCCTTCTCCTCTTTCTCTTCCTCCTCCCTTGTGGGTGACTGGGAATCCTAGTCCTGCCTTCGTCCTGAAAGCCAGCTAGGAGACTTTGGCCCGATCACCAGGAGATAGTGAGTTATAGTACCATCTCAGGCATGAAAGTCAATTGGGGGACTCTGGGCCAATCACCAGGAGACTGTGAGTTCTAGTTCAGCTTTAGGCATGAAAGCCAGCTGGGAGACTTTGGGTCAATCACTAGAAGATGGTGAGTTCTAGTTCCACCTTAGGCATGAAAGCCAGCTGGGAGACTTTAGGCCAATCACTAGGAGATGGTGAGTTCTAGTTCAGCTTTAGGCATGAAAGCCAGCTAGGAGACTTTGGGTCAATCACTAGAAGACGGTGAGTTCTAGTTCCACCCTAGGCATGAAAGCCAGCTGGGAGACTTTAGGCCAATCACTAGGAGATGGTGAGTTCTAGTTCAGTTTTAGGCATGAAAGCCAATAGGTGACTTTGGGCCAATCACTTTCTCTCAGCTCAACCCACCTCGCAAGATTGTTGTGGGGAAAAGAGGAGGAGGAAGGCGTATTAAAGTGTGTTCGGCACCTTGAGGTGTTTATAAACAACCGTAAGGGATAGGAACCGAAGGAATAAAATTAAATTAATTGTCCTGCCGCTGGGGACTTACGTGCTGAAGGTATCCATCTCTCCCATCAGGGTAATTCTTTCAACCAAGCTGTCGTCCACCTTCTCCTTGAGCTTCTCTTCAAGCTGGAGGAACAGAGAAGGAATTATTCCAGAACGCCAGGCCCTAAACACTGATGATGTTACGTAGTAGGGTTATGAAACGTTTGCAAGAAAATAGCCAAGCTCAGAGAACCACAAGGATTTCACAGTCCTCCTCCTCCTCCTCTCAACAAACCCCCCTCTCTTCTAGCACTGACCATGTTACCTAGTTGAGTCATTAGACATCTGCAAGAAAACAACGCACTTCCGTGAACCAAAAGGTCATTAAATGAATCTGGCTTCCCCCCTCCCCGTTGACTTTTGCTTGTCGGAAGGCAGCTGGCGAGGTCAAAAGAAGCGATCACATGACCCTGGGATGGCGCAACCATTGTAAATACTTCATTGGCTGCCAATCACCTGACTCATGATCATGTAAAAGCAGGGACAATAAACGTGAGGATTGGTCATAAGTCATTTTTTTCAGCGCTGTTGGAATTTTGAACGGCCGTTAACTGAATGGCCGTAACTTGAGGACCACCTGTATCGCTAGCCAGAAAACAGCAGAAAGGCAAATACAGTCCTCGACTTACCACCGCTCGTTTAGTGACCGTTCAAAGTCACAACGGCGCTGGGAAAAGTGACTTAGGATCGTTTTTCACAATTATGGCCGTTGCAGCATCATGTGATCAAAATTCAGACACTTGGCAACTGGCATGTACTTATGACGGTTGCATTGTGATAGCTTTTTGCGACCTTCTGACAAGCGAAGTCAATGGGGGACCCACTGATTCATTTAACAACTTGGTTACTAACTTATCAACTGCAGTGATTCACCTCCCAATGATAGCAAGGCAGGTTGTAAAATGAGGCAAAACTCGCTTAACGGATACCTCACTTAACAACAGAAATTGTGAGCTCAATTGTGGTCGTACGTCGAGGACTACCTGTATGGGTGTCCTTGCAGATTACTTCTATAAAACTATGTCAAAAAATACAAATGAAAAACTGGGAATAACCACCCCTTCCTGATCCTGAATTCATATTAAAATTCCTTCCCCCAAATTTGCAACCGTCCTCCTTTGGCTGTTAAGCAACCTGACTGAAGGAAAGGCTTCTCAAGAGCCATGAGGGCTAGAAACTTATATAAATTATAAAAATAATGTTATGATAAGTGAATTAGAAACTAATATGTACAAATCCATCAATTTATTTCTTTCTTTGACCACCAGCTGTAACAAGATAAAAACTTGTCAAATATTAATAATGTATGTTAAAACATACGAAAACAAGTAAAAACTTTAAAACAGTATTGGAAATGTTGTAAAACATAAGGAATCATTGATAAAATATTCTGTTTAGCAGCAGCCTTGTTAATTTCCCCAACACTGCCTCCTTGTCTAATTTACATATAGTTACTTGAAAATTCATATTATTTTTACTATATTATATAAAGAATTTTAACTTAATTGTCATAATGATAGATTATACTTTTTTCTTGCATTTTTTTTCACTTTTTAAGCACTTTATGCATTTTTTTTTCTTTCAGAATGTCTTTCTATCCCAATTATTTTTCTCCTCCCGCATTTCTTTCCTTTTTCTCTTATTATCTAGTGCTTGAAACCCATTGGTTTCCTTTTTGTAGGTGAGATGGTCCTTCAGCATTCTTTTTGACTTTAGGAAATGAGGCCTGGAATAAGACTGGATAGCAATAGCAAAGGCACTTAGACTTATATACCGCTTCACAGTGCTTTACAGCCCTCTCTAAGCGATTTACAGAGTCAGCCTCTTGCCCCAACAATCTGGGTCCTCATTTTACCCACCTTGGAAGGACGGAAGGCTGAGTCAACCATGAGCCGGTTAGGATTGAACTTCCTGGATGTGGGCAGAGTTAGCCTGCAATACTACATTATAACAACTGCGCCACCACAGCTTCCTTCCTTCCTTCCTTCCTCCTTCCTTCCCTTCCCTTCCCTTCCCTTTCTTCCCTCCCTCCCTTCGCAAGCAAAGCACTTAGGATTTATATACCACTTTATACTGCTTTATAGCCCCCTCTAAGCAGTTCCTCATTTCACCCACCTTGGAAGGATGGAAGGCTGAGTCAACCTTGAGCCGGTCAGGACCGAACTCCTAGCAGTCGGCAGAATTCGCCTGCAATACTGCATTCTAACCACTGCGCCGCCATGCCTCTTATAAAAAGCTGTGATACCACCCTCAAAGGTGGTATCCCCCTTTTCCCGCCAAAAGTGAGAATTGGCATGTTGCAAAGCCTCAGGGATCTGTCTCGGAGGATGGCTGAGGTCCCCTTACCTGCTGGGTGGTCGCCAAACAATATTCGGCCGTGCTCAGAATGCTACAGATCAGGCAAAGCTCCTCTAAGGTGAATTTGGCCACCTCCGAACCGTCCTTCTCTTTTAGTAAGCTGGTAATGGTCAGGCCGCCGCCGCTGGTGTTCGTGGTCCTGTCGAGGTCGCAAACGAGAATAATAATTTATCCAACTTCCATGCCGCTGTCAACCCTGAAGCTGACCTGACCGAAGCCATTTTGGTCCGCTTCAGTGCTGCCACACTGGAGCCGCGGGATAGGGAGGGGGGATTTGAGATAGAGGGATTTTTGTAGCCAAAACAAAACACTTTCTCTTGAGAAGCAAGGACATTTTCACACCTGGTCGAAAGAAAGCGGAGTGATGCCACCCGGTTGACGGACAGCACGGTGATTGGACCATGCGACTGATTTGTTTTGAGAAAGTGGAAAATCTTTTTTTACTTTTAATATGGTGGAAACCGCGGGAGTTTTCAGAGTCGGTTTTTCACCAGATATGCGCCAATATGATATTTCCAATAAAAGTAACCTTTGAGGAATTCAATTGGCTCGGAGTCTTGCTTGCAACGGATGTATTACTTGGAACCTTGACAGCCGCACGATTCCCGATCACTCTGGATGGGAGTCACAACATCAAAAACATCGTCCTCGAATTACGATCTTACGACGGTCGTATTCGCTTAACACTCTGTTGAACACTTACTTCTCACAGTGCAGTCTAATGGCTGTGTGTAGTTACTCAGATAGTGTGGTTAAAGTGATATTATTTATCCTTATTATCTTCCTTATTCCCCCTTTTATTGGTATTATCATTATTTTATTGTGTCGTTTTATGTGTACACTGAGACCTTCTACACCGGGAACAAATTCCTTGTATATCTAACTACACTTGGCCAAATAAAGTACAGTTAGTCCTCGACTTACAACCACAATTGAGCCCAACATTTCTGCTGTTAAGTGAGAAGTTTTGGAAATGAATTTTGCCCCATCTTTCTTGCCATGGTTGTTAAGTGAATCACTGCAGTTGTTAAATGAATCTGGCTTCTCCATTGACTTTGCTTGTTAGTGGGTCGCAAAAGGGGATCACATGACAGCCTCCCCCGGGACACTGTGACCGTCATAAATATGAACCAGTCGTCAAGCATCCGACTGTAAATTAGATGGGGATGGTGATGCTACAACAGTCGTAAGTATAAAAAATAGGTCTTAAGTTATCCTTTTCAGTGCTGTTGTAACTTCAAAAAGTCACTAAATGAACTGTTGCAAGTCAAGGACTACTTGTATTCAATTCAATTCAATTCAATTCAATTCAAAACTCACTTGGGTAAATTTCCGGAGAGGATCTTCAAGGCGTATTCCCGCAGATATTTCTGGAATATGGTAGTTAAGGCGATCATGGGCTCCCCGGTGCTGAGCTGCGAGCATTGGACCATGCACTTCTTGTAATAGACAAAGAGGTCGGCGCAGCTGGGCAGAACGGCCCCGCCCTCATCCATGTTCGGCTTGGGGGGTCCCTGGGCTTTGAAGTCACCCACGAAGCGGTCAATGAGCTCTCCGAGGTTTCTGATGACCCACGAAAGCAGAAAGACAATTTGTTTAAGAACTATACAATATGTCAACTCGCAAAGCATCCCTGGCCTGCTCTCGAGTTGCCATAGGCAAGGGGGATGGGAAAACAGCGAAGCAGCCAAAAACAAAAGCACATTCCAGGCATCTCTCTCTCAAGGCTGTCTCCCAGGGTTACCCACAGCGGCTGGAGGGGAATGATCTCTATAACCAGCAAAATTGCTTCGTTGGCGAATGTGACTGATGACACACCCTGGGGGAAGGGAGGGAAATAGGGTCAAGATTGGGTCGTAAATTACACGGGAGTCAGAGCTGGCTTCACTTGGAATGTGTGGACATGAAGCTCCTAATAAATGACTGGATTTCTTTTGAAGCTCAGCTGGAGGCTCGTGATTTAATGAGGGCATCCATCGGAACTGATGCAATATATGGTTAGGAGCAAAATCCTACCCCTATCCCATTTACCTATTTGTCTCTTTTTATCCTTGTTATTTTTGTTAACTTTTAATGTTTGACTGCCCAACGTTTTTAATATTTTGATTGTTTTATATTGGGCTTCTATAAAATTGTACGCTACCCAAAGTGGCTTGACAGTGAGATGGCAGCTTATAAATTTAATAGATGATAGATAGATGATTCGTACATAAGAAACTGACAGATGATATGTAATATTATGTCAATTGCATTCTTAACTCTAATTATATGTTATGGTTCAGTTATAGGTAATCAGTAACAATAACAGTTGGAAGGGACCTTACGAGATCATTTAGTCCAACCCCCTCCTCAAGCAGGAGACCCTCTACCATTTCAGACAAACGGTTGTCCAATCTCTTCTTAAAAACTCCAGTGTTCCACCAGTCCGTCGCTAAGCGAAGTCCGTCGCTAAGCGAGACATTTGTTAAGTGAGCTTTGCCCCCATTTTACGACCTACCTTGCCCCCGGTGTTAAGCGAACCAGTGCAGTTGTTCATTTAGTAACACAGCTGTAAAATGAACCTGGCTCGTCGGAAGGTCGCAAAAAGGGATCATACGACCCTGGGACACTGCAACGGTCGTAAATATGAGCCAGTTGCGGAGGGTCTGAATTTTGACCACACGACCGTGGGGATGGATGCTGCAATGGTCGTTAAGTGTGAAAATGGTCATGAGTCACCTTCTTTCAGTGCTGCTGTTAACTTCGAACGGTCCCTAAATGAACTGTTGTAAGTAGAGGACTACCTGACGTATTTTGTCACTACTTCTTGAACTCTGGGTCTAGGTTTATTTTTTTCTTTTGTAAGTAAGCCATGCTCTCCTATCCCGCTCTCTGTGTCCGTCCGTCCCGTTCCCCCATGCTTGTCACTCACCTGTCCTGAGATTCAATGTAGACATACAGATGGGGTTCAAAGCACTTAGAAACAATTCCATGGAACGGATTATTTGGAATTTTGGGCTTCTGTGGCTAAGGAAAATAAAAGAGAGAGAGAGAGAGAGAGAGAGAGAGATTATAAAACCCAGTACAGAGTCTCAAATGGGACGCGGTGGCTCAGTGGCCAAGACGCTGAGCTTGTCGATCGAAAGGTCGGAAGCTCAGCGGTTCGACTCCCTGGCGCCGCGTCACAGGGTGAGCTCCCGTGACTTCTCCCAGCTTCGGCCAACCTAGCAGTTTGAAAGCAGGTAAAAAATGCAAGTAGAAAAATAGGGACCACCTTTGGTGGGAAGGGAACAGTGTTCCGTGCGCCTTTGGCGTTGAGTCATGCAGGCCACATGATCACAGAGACATCTTCGGACAGCGCTGGCTCTTCGGCTTTGAAACAGAGATGAGCACCGCCCCCTAGAGTCGGGAACGACTAAGCACATATGTGCGTGGGGAACCTTTACCTTTACAGAGTCCCAAGGAAAAGAATGCTACTACAGGTAGTTCTCGACTTACAACAGCTCATTTAGTGACCATTCGAAGCTACTAAAAAGGGGAATTATGACCGTTTTTCACACTTACGACCGCTGCAGCATCCCCCATGGTCACATGATCAAAATTCAGATGTTTGACAACTGGTTCATATTTATGACAGTTGCAGAGTTCCCGGGGCCATGGGATCCCCTTTTGCGACCTTCTGACAAGCAAAGCCAGATTCACTTAATAACTGCGGCCAGAAAGCTCGTAAAATGAGGCAAAACTCACTTAACAAATTTCTCACTCAGCAACATAAATTCGTAAGTTGAGGCTTACCGGTATCTTGCTTTTAATTTTATTAGTCTCCTCCTGGGCTAATCATTTATATAAAACTAGCTATACTTATTCTGTAATTTCATAAAGAGTTAGGGTCTGGCTATGAGTTAGCGCCTGCTATTTCTGAGTAACTCAATGCATTTCAATGAAATATGAAAGCAGTGAGGGCTCACCTTTTTGCCGTCGCGAGCCAAAAGTGGGGGGAGCGCAGCGGGGTTGCGTGCGTGCTCATGCCCAAAATTCTATGTGACCCACCACCCCACACACGACCCCATGGACTCCCCCCACTTTCGGCATGCGATGGCACGATGGAACCGGAAGGCCTGTTTTTTTGCCCTCCCCAGGCTCCAGAGGCTTTTTTGGAGCCTGGGGAGCGCAAAAACGGTCTTTCCCACCCTCTAGAGGCCCTCCAGAGGCTGGAAACGGCCCATTTCCTGACTTCCGGGGGGCCCAGAAAGCCCAAAAATCAGCTGACCAGCCCGCGCATCCGCGCTGGAGTTGAGTTAGGGCAACTCTCGCGTACCCAGAGATACGGCTCCGCGTGCCACCTGTGGCACATATGCCATAGGTTCGCATTCATGGTACTAAAGAATTTTGTTCTTTACGTGTGCTTGATTGTGTGTGTGGGGGGGGGGGGGGGGAACCCAATAAAACCAGCATTAAACACTATTGAATAGTTCTAAAGGAGTTTTATTTTCTTTCTCTACTAGGTTTTGGCTTTGATATTTATTTGCAGTTCCTAATGGATTTTCTCCTACAGATGAGTTTTTCACAGTCTCTCATTTCTTTTTTCTTTTTAGTCTGTTTATTTATTTATTTATTAAGCTTATCTGCCACCCTCTCTCCGACGAGGATTCAGGGCGGCTCACAGCAATAAAACAAGTAAATAAATCAATATTTAAATGTTAAACTATTTAAAATTCCCCTTTAAAAAACCCTTCAGTCCCATCCAGCCTGGTGAAATAACCATGTTGTCAGCATTTCAAGCTGCATTTACTCTAGTGCTGACATAAGAAGGAGAAGCGGAGGCGTGTGGAAAGGGACGTTTGACTTTTCACCTACTTATTTTCCCTGGAGATAATATCCCCTAGGAGATGGGATGGGAGGGGGGAAATTCCTTTGAGCTGGAGCAGTAGATTAGGGGTAGAGTGACTTGGAAGATGGCCAATGAGTGCAGAGGAGTGGGGGAAGGAAAGGGGGGGCTTTTGGGTCGGAAGTCGGTGTTGGCTACGATGAGTCGGAGCTAGAATGTCATGCTTAATAAATGAGAGTTTTTTCATCGAAGACTTTGTTTGAAATGCAATTTATTTGAGACGGCCTCGAAACTTGACACATGTCTTAAGGTCACGGTGGAAGGAGCGCAGGTCCGGGGCCACCCGGAGCTCCAGGGGGAGTTGATTCCATAAAGCAGTGCGCCCACAGAGAAAGCCCGTTCTCTAGGAGTCGTCAGTCGACACTGCCTGGCCGATGGCACTCCACGAAGGCCCTCCCTGTGGGAACGCACCGGGCGACGGGGAGCTGTTGCTGACCGCAGATGGTCTGTCAGGTACCCCAGGCCTAAGCCATGGAGGGCTTTATAGGTGATAACCAGCACCTTGAATCTCACCCGGAGGGCAACCTGTAGCCAATGTAGGTCGCGCAGGAGGGGTGAAACATGAGAATGTCGGGACACTCCCATCACAACCCACGCGGCCGCATTCGGCACCAGCTGAAGCCTCCGAGTGGTTTTCACAGGCAGCCCCATGTAGAGAGCATTGCAGTAGTCGATCTGGGAGGTCACGAGCACATGAGTGACTGTACAGAGGTCATCACAGTCCAGGTAGGGGCGCAATTGGCGCACCAGATGAATCTGTGCAAATGCCTCCCTGATCATGGAGGGGGGGCACTTTTTTCTGGGTCAATATTTTTACACATAATAATATTTATCCATTTTTCTTTAATATACAGAAGTGCTTAGTAAACAACGTATTATCTGGATCCATTTACTTATACTGTGTTTCCCAAAAATAAGACCCTGTCTTATATATTTTTTGAACCCCAAAATAAGCGCTTGGCCTTATTTTCGGGGAGGTATTATTATTTTGGGGTGCGTGGACCAAGATGGGGCTCCTCTTACCTGATTTTCCAGCTCTGTGTTTAAATATTTTTGGAGAGGGCTTATTTTTTGTCGCATGCGCTCAAAAGCTTGATTGGTCTTATTATCAGGGGATGTCTTATTTTTGGAGCAACAGGGTACATAATCATAATTTTCAATTTCTAATTTCTATCTCTATTGTCTAACCATTGATAAACAAATCCCATATTAAAAAGTATTCTGTATCTTCCTTAGCCTTTATCTTTAATGCATTTCTGCACATTCTAGTATTATATTCTCTTCTGTAGATATGTCCTCATTTTTCCAGTACTGTGCAAATACAATTCTTGCTGTTGTTAAGACATGCAATATTAACATGCAGTCTTAATGTAATGATCACACGACCATGGAGATGCTGTGAGGGTCGTAAGTGTGAGGACCAGTGGTCACTTTATTCAGCACCATTATAACTTCGAACGGTCGCTAAACGAATGGATATAAATCGAGGACCATATAAGCACTGAAGGTGCTTATAACTAGGCGCTAAACAAATGGTTATGAGTCGAGGGCTAACTGAAGATAATATTCAAGATGTTTATAACTGGTCGCTTAAAAAAACGGTTATAAACTGAGGACT
Organism: Masticophis lateralis; assembly: GCA_030761175.1. NCBI lineage: Eukaryota > Metazoa > Chordata > Lepidosauria > Squamata > Colubridae > Masticophis > Masticophis lateralis. Next base: position 4,303,392 of record JAUDYJ010000001.1, on the reverse strand, counting down.
TTTTTTTTTCTAATTTGATTTATATGCCGCCCTTCTCCGGAGACGCAGGGCGGCTTAAAATGCGTTAAGCAATAGCCTTCATACTTCTGTATATTTATACAAAGTCAGCTTATTGCCCCCACAAACTGGGTCCTCATTTTACCTACCTTAGAAAGGATGGAAGGCTGAGTCAACCTTGAGCCTGGTGAGATTCAAACTTACAGTAATTGCAGACAGCTGGTGTTAATCACAATGCTTTAGTCTGCTGAGCCACCAGGCCCTTCCAGGTAAGCCACCAGAATTTACCTGAAGACAACATAGAAGGTGCTTACAAGTAAGCACCTTACTTGTAAGCACCTTTTTCAGAGTATAAGACACACACACCCCTAAAAGAGGGTGAAAATTTGGGTGTGTCTAAGGTAGCCCCGCCCACCCGCCAGCTCCCATCCATCAACTGTTTTCGGCCTCCGCTAATGGCGTTTTCGGCCTCTGCACGCTGTTTTAGACCTGTTCCAGGCTGTTGGGATTGCCACAGCACATTCCCGCCTTCGTGCCTCGCGTTTCACTCCATTTAGACCTGTTCCAGGATGCGGAGATCGCCACAGCACATCCCCATTTTTGGCCTCCGTACGTCACGTTTTCGGACGGTTCCAGGCAGCAGGGATCCCCACCGCCGCCGATCCCCGCCACCTGGAACCACCCAAAAACGTGACACTTGGAGGCCAAAAACGGGATGTGTGGAGGCCAAAAATGTGAGGCACAGAGGCGTGGATGGTCTGTGGCAATCCCTGCAGCCTGGAACAGCTGATTGGGGGTATTCCAATCAGCTGCTGGTGCTGAATCAGCCTGTGATAATGTACTGAAGCTGATAATGTACAGGCTGTTTGCTATTTGGTGCAAGGTCGCTAGCCGGATGAAATACCAATGGATGCTGGTAGGCAGAGGCAGATTTTTTTTTCTTCTTGCTTTCCTCCCCAAAAACTAAGGTGCGTCTTATACTCTGAAAAATACAGTATATCCTGCACTAGCTAAGAAAATAGCAAAAAAAAAAAGAAAAAAGAAAAAAAAAAGGCTGCAGCCGGAAAGGGGAAGGAGAGAGCTGTAGCACCCACCACCGAAGGCTCTCGAGCACAGCTGGGAACGATGGGGATTGTAGTCCAAATGCATATTTTATTTATTTATTTATTTATTCAATTTGTATGCCGCCCCTCTCCGAAGACTCAGGGCCATATCAATGTAAGGAAGAGAGAAGGGAAAACGCCCACCTGTTGGAGGGGGGGGGAGAGACGTGAAATCTCAAAAAGAAAGACATTTACCTTGTCAATGTCAATCTTTTCTGATGGGCTTTCGTCCTCATCCGTCACAGATTCTTCCTCGAGAAAAGGGTTGGTAGAGACTGGGGGAGGATCCGGCTTTTTCTGTTGGAGAAAGATGGGAAGTTTGAGGGAATCACTTAAGCGTGAGCCCAGCCTCATGCAACAACAGCCAAAAAAGCTAATACAATCCTTTTTTTTTAATTAAAAAGTTTTCTAACAAAGAAAATATATTTAAAAAAAAAACATTCCCTCCCTCCCATCACCCCCCCTCCCCCTCCCGACTTCCCAGAGTAAAATACAGGGTATTAAAAAGAAAAAAAAACCCAATAATCATCTATCAAACATCCAGTTTACAAACCACCCTCTGTAATCTTAACTCCAATATAATTAACAATACATTTCTATAATTCTTCATTCATACGTAATTTGATGTCTTCTTATTTGATACTTATTCTGAATGTAGTCAATCCATTTGACTACAAAAAAAAGAAAGAAAAAGCTAATACAATCCGTGGTTGTATAAACAGAGGCACAGAATCAAAATCACACAAAGTATTAGTACCAATTTATAAAATCTTAGTAAGGCTACACTTGGATTGCATCCAGTTTTGGCCCCCACATTACAAAAAAAGATCCTGAGACTCTAGAAAGAGTGCAGAGAAGAGCAACTAAGATGATTAAAGGCCTGAAGACCTTTCTGTTTCAACAAGCAGGGCTAGCATAAACATCAAAATTCTATGCCAAGGTCTTAGTAGATACACCAAGTTGACTCAATTTATTATTTACTGTTTATAAAATATATTTATATGTATATGAAATCTTAATCTGTTCACTGCCCTGAGTCCTTTGGGAGAAGAGCGGTATAGAAATTCAATAAATAAATAAATAAATAAATTAACATCGATCAGACGTGAAGAACAAGCGTCATGAGAAGAAAATCCTTCTTTTTCCCGCAGGCCCGTTTGGCTCCGGGACTGGAGGGCACAAACTGGAGGGCACAAGAGCCTTGGTGGCGCAGCCCACTAAAGTGCTATTAAGTAGCACCAGCTGCCTACAATTACTGCAAGTTCAAATCTCACCAGGCTCAAGGTTGACTCAACCTTCCATCCTTCCGAGGTAGGTCAAATGAGGAACTGGATTGTGGGGGCACTAAGCTGACTTTGTATAAAAAAGAACACCGCTCTGGGGAGGGGGGCAAAAGCCCTACTAAGCAGGTATATACAAAAGTATGACGGCTATTTTAAGCCGTCCTGAGTCTCCGGAGAAGGGCGGCATATAAATCGAACCAATAAATAAATAAATAAACTGGCAAACGGGGGACAAGATATGCAGCCACCCCCCTCTCTAGCCGCAGGAGGGGGGATCCTATAAAAACGTGGGTCCTTTTTTTACCGTCACCGTCTCTGACAACGTGGAGCCCGAGAAGCGTTTGGCCAGCAGTCCTTCGAAGTTGGTAGTCCTCTGGATGGCGAAAAGCAGAAGCTTGACTTCGATCTCCCTTGCCCGGGTGCGCATGATTTTCCCCAGCTCTGTCCTACAAGGAGAAGGAGGCAAAATCTCTCAGGTCAGAACAGATAGTCCTCAAATTACGACCACAATTTATGTTGCTAAGTGAGAAATTTTTTACGTGAGTTTTGTCCCATTTTATGACATTTCTTGCCCCGGTTGTTAAGCGAATCATTGCAGTTGCGAAGTGAGTCAGATGGTTGTTAAGTGAATCGGGCTTCCCTCTTGACTTTGCTTTGGCATAAGGTCACAAAATGGGATCACGTAATGCCGTAACATTGCAACCGTCATAAATGTGAGTCTGTTGTCAGGGATCTGAATGTAAATCACATGAACACATGGATGCTGCAATGGCCGTAAGTGTGAAAAATGCTCAAAACTCACTTTTTCAGTGCTTTTGTAACTTGGAATGGTCACTAAATGAACTGTTGTAAGTCGAGGACTATTTGTCCTCATTCCAACATGTGGCATCTGCAACCGAAATGATGCAAAACCCCATAGCCTTTTTTTTAAAATCATCCCATTGCTTGGGTTTTACAGATAGTCCTCAACTTACAACAGTTCATTTAGTGACTGTTCAAAGTTACGACGGCACTGAAAAAAGCGACGTATGATCATTTTTTACACTTACGACTGTTGCAACATCCCCACGGTCACGTGATCAAAATTTGGATGCTTGGCCACTCGCTCATACAGGTAGTCCTCGAATTACAACCACAATTGAGCCCAAAATGTATGTTGCTAAATGAAACATTTGTTAAGTGAGTTTGGCCTCATTTTACAACCTTTTTTGCCACAGTTGTTAAGTGAATCATTGCATTTGTTAAGTGAGTCAGATGGTTGTTAAGTGAATCAGGCTTCTCTACTGGTTTTCCTTGTCAGAAAGTCGCAAAAGGGGATCGAATGACCCCGGGATGCTGCGACCGTCATAAGTATGAATCAGTTGCCAAGTGTCTGAAGTTTGATCACGTGACCATGGGGAGGCTGCAACATTTGTAAGTGTGAAAAACGGTCATAAGTCACTTTTTCCAGTGCCGTTGTAACTTTGGACGGTCACTAAATGAACCATTGTAAGTTGAGGACTACATGGCCATGTCCCGGGGTCATGTGATCCCCTTTTGCGACCTTCAGACAAGCAAAGTCAACGGGAAGCCAGATTCGTTTAATAACTGTGAGACTCACTTAACAAATGCAACAATTCACTTAACAACTGCGGCAAGAAAAGTCGTAAAACGAGGACAAACTCACTTAACAAACATCTCACTTAGCAACAGAAATGTTGGGCTCAATTGTGGTCCTATGTCGAGGACTGCCTATATTATTCCCATTTTCGCAGCCACTCGCGCTGCGCTTTGGCATCTATGTTATTTCTTTTAGGGTAATTTTAACTTCGGGGTGTGTTCCTTCTAGACGCCAAATGTTAATTTCCCAGGAACGCCGGCAGGAATTTCCTCCTGCTGGCTGCGACGGGCACAATCACGAGCCACTCTTTTTCGTGGCGGACCTGCTGGCATGCTTTTGGCAAAGATCTCAGAAAGGGCAGCCCCAAAGCCGACTTATTTCTCTCGTGATTTATTTCAGCCGTCAGTAGTTTTGATGCCGGAGTCGCTGCAGGAAATTCAAGCACAGAAAATGGTTCCCAGCATCATTTTTTTGTTTGTTTGTTTGCGGGATGATGGAGTATAGGCAGTCCTCGAATTAACAAACGTGCGACTAACTGAACAACTGCTGTAATTCATTTAACGACTGCGCCAAGGAAGGTCGTAAAGTGATTTGCGACCATCTGACGAGCAAAGACAATGGGGAAGCCAGATTCATTTAACAGTTAACAATCTGGTTAATTGTTCTGGCACGAAATTCCTTCTTAGTTCTAAGTTGCTCCTCTCCTTGATTAGTTTCCATCCGTTGCTTCTTCTCCTGCCCTCAGGTGCTTTGAAGAATAGCTTGACTCCCTCTTCTTTGGGGCAGCCCCTCAGATACTGGAACCTGCTATCATGTCTCCCCTGGTCCTTCTTTTCATTAAACTAGACATACCCAGTTCCTGCAATCATTCACGTTTTAACCTCCAGTCCCCTAATCATCAATTACTAATCAATTACTACCAACCTGCCTTCCATGGAGGATCTGTCTACTGCATGAGTCAAAAAGAGGGCTGTGAAAATATCTACAGACCCCTCGCATCCTGGACATAAATTGTCTCAACTCCTACCCTCAAAACGACGCTATAGAGCACTGCACACCAGAACAACTAGACACAAGGACAGTTTTTCCCTAAATGCCATCACTCTGCTTAACAAATAATTCCCTCAAGACTGTCAAACTATTCACTAAGTCTGCACTACTATTACTATTAATCTTCTCATCATTCCTATCACCCATCTCCTCCCACTTATGACTATATGAGTGTAACCTTGTTGCTGGTATCCTTACGATTTATATTGACTGTTTCCTAATATGATTTGATTGCTTATTTGTTCCTCTGTGACTATCATTAAGTGTTGTACTTTATGATTCTTGACGAACGTATCTTTTCTTTTTGTACACTAAGAGTGTATGACCAAGACAAATTCCTTGGGTGTCCAGTCACACTTGGCCAATAAAGAATTCTATTCTATTCTATTCTATTCTATTCTATTCTATTCTATTCTATTCTATTCTATTCCATTCCATTCCATTCCATTCCATTCCATTCCATTCCATTCCATTCCATTCCATTCTTTATTTCTATTCTATTCTATTCTATTCTATTCTATTCTATTCTATTCTATTCTATTCTATTCTATTCTATTCTATTCCATTCCATTCCATTCCATTCTCTTTCTTATTCTCCTCTCTTCTCTTCTATTTCTTATTCTATTATCTTTCTTATTCTCTTCTCTTCTCTTCTCTTCTCTTCTCTTCTCTTCTCTTCCCTTCCCTTCCCTTCCATTCTCTTTCTTATTCTCCTCTCTTCTCTTCTATTTCTTATTCTATTATCTTTCTTATTTTCTATTCTATTCCATTCCATTCCATTCCATTCCATTCCATTCCATTCCATTCCATTCCATTATTCTCCTCTTCTCTTCCATTCTATTCCATTCTCTTCTTTCTTATTCTCCTCTCCTCTCTTCTATTTCTTATTCTATTCTTTCTTATTCTATTCTATTCTATTCTATTCTATTCTATTCTATTCTATTCTATTCTATTCTATTCTATTCTATTCTATTCTATTCTATTCTATTCTTATTCCTATTCCTATTCCTATTCCTATTCCTATTCCTATTCCTATTCCTATTCCTATTCCTATTCCTATTTCTATTTCTATTCTATTCTCAACATCTTTTTTACATCGTGGCAACCAAAACTGGATGCTGTATCCCAAGTGTGGCCTTCCCAAGGCCCGATAAAGCGGTATTAATACTTCACATGGATCTTGATTCTCTCCCTCTGTTTATGCAGCCTTGAACTGTGTTGGCTTTTTTGGCAGCTGCTGCACACGGATGGCTCAGATCTAAATAGTTGTCCACTAGGACTCCAAGATCCATCTCACAGTTACTGCTGTTGAGCAAGCAAAGCGTTTTAGAACCCCACCTTGTAATATGACAGAAATCCACCGCGATCCGTTCCGTCATGCACCACTCTCCTGGGAACATCCGCCCGTATTTTTCCTCGTAGTCTACCAGCTGACGTTTGATCCAGGCGTAACGGCGGTCGATCTTGTCTAGCCAAGCCACCTGAGGGAAAACACAAGAGAGTTCGGCCATCTTTTCTCCTCCGTGCTGATATCAAGATGTACAATGTACACCCTGAAGTGTTTTTTAAAGGGATGTGAATAACTCAAATCCCTGAAGGAATATATCCCTGCTTTTTCAAAAGGCAGCTGGACTTTCTTGGGTTTTTTTTTTCTTGAAGGCGTTTCGCTTCTCATCCAATAAGATTCTTCAGTTCTGACTGAGGAAGCTTCTGACCGAAGAACTGAAGAAGCTTCTTGGATGAGAAGCGAAAAGTCTTCAAAGAAAAACAAAGAAAATCCAGTTGTGTCTTGAAAAAGCACCTTTGGGACAACCATGACCTGGATGATGGAGAATCTCCGTAACTAAAAGAACATCATTCCCATATATATAAAAATCCCAGTCCAGCTTCTGATGAGCAGAGTCGAAGGGGGAAGATAAATTCACTTAGCAACCGCATGATTCACTTAAGAACCATGCGGAAAAAAAGGATGTAAATTTGGCTCCCGACTGTGGTTGTAAGCGGAGGAGTACCTGTGTAGCTCTATTGCAGGGATCTCTAAATATGGCAACATTAAGATTGTGAACTTCAGCTCCCAGAATTCTCTAGCCAGGCAGCTAGGGAATTCTGGGAGTTGAAGTCCACAGGTTTTTAATTTGCCAAGTGCTGGCTGGGGAATTCTGGGAGCTGAAGTCCACAAGTCTCAAAGTTGCCAAGTGCTGGCTGGGGAATTCTGGGAGTTGAAGTCCACAAGTCTCAAAGTTGCCAAGTGCTGACTGGGGAATTCTGGGAGCTGAAGTCCACAGGTCTCAAAGTTGCCAAGTGCTGACTGGGGAATTCTGGGAGCTGAAGTCCACAGGTCTTAAATTTGCCAAGTGCTGGCTGGGGAATTCTGGGAGCTGAAGTCCACAAGTCTCAAAGTTGCCAAGTGCTGGCTGGGGAATTCTGGGAGTTGAAGTCCACAAGTCTCAAGGTTGCCAAGTGCTGACTGGGGAATTCTGGGAGCTGAAGTCCACAGGTCTTAAATTTGCCAAGTGCTGGCTGGGGAATTCTGGGAGCTGAAGTCCACAGGTCTTAAATTTGCCAAGTGCTGGCTGGGGAATTCTGGGAGCTGAAGTCCACAAGTCTCAAAGTTGCCAAGTGCTGACTGGGGAATTCTGGGAGCTGAAGTCCACAGGTCTCAAAGTTGCCAAGTGCTGGTTGGGGAATTCTGGGAGTTGAAGTCCACAAGTCTCAAAGTTGCCAAGTGCTGGCTGGGGAATTCTGGGAGTTGAAGTCCACAGGTCTTAAATTTGCCAAGTGCTGGCTGGGGAATTCTGGGAGTTGAAGTCCACAAGTCTTAAATTTGCCAAGTGCTGGCTGGGGAATTCTGGGAGTTGAAGTCCACAAGTCTTAAATTTGCCAAGTGCTGACTGGGGAATTCTGGGAGCTGAAGTCCACAAGTCTCAAAGTTGCCAAGTGCTGGCTGGGGAATTCTGGGAGTTGAAGTCCACAAGTCTCAAAGTTGCCAAGTGCTGACTGGGGAATTCTGGGAGCTGAAGTCCACAGGTCTCAAAGTTGCCAAGTGCTGGCTGGGGAATTCTGGGAGTTGAAGTCCACAAGTCTCAAAGTTGCCAAGTGCTGACTGGGGAATTCTGGGAGCTGAAGTCCACAGGTCTTAAATTTGCCAAGTGCTGGCTGGGGAATTCTGGGAGCTGAAGTCCACAAGTCTCAAAGTTGCCAAGTGCTGACTGGGGAATTCTGGGAGCTGAAGTCCACAGGTCTCAAAGTTGCCAAGTGCTGGTTGGGGAATTCTGGGAGTTGAAGTCCACAAGTCTCAAAGTTGCCAAGTGCTGGCTGGGGAATTCTGGGAGCTGAAGTCCACAGGTCTTAAATTTGCCAAGTGCTGGCTGGGGAATTCTGGGAGCTGAAGTCCACAAGTCTCAAAGTTGCCAAGTGCTGACTGGGGAATTCTGGGAGCTGAAGTCCACAAGTCTCAAAGTTGCCAAGTGCTGGCTGGGGAATTCTGGGAGTTGAAGTCCACAAGTCTCAAAGTTGCCAAGTGCTGACTGGGGAATTCTGGGAGCTGAAGTCCACAAGTCTTAAATTTGCCAAGTGCTGGCTGGGGAATTCTGGGAGCTGAAGTCCACAAGTCTCAAAGTTGCCAAGCGCTGGCTGGGGAATTCTGGGAGTTGAAGTCCACAGGTCTTAAATTTGCCAAGTGCTGGCTGGGGAATTCTGGGAGTTGAAGTCCACAAGTCTTAAATTTGCCAAGTGCTGGCTGGGGAATTCTGGGAGTTGAAGTCCACAAGTCTTAAAGTTGCCATGTTTAGAGACCCTTGAACTATTGGAACAGAAACCTTTAAGTCGAATATGCTTCCCACCTCCCTTGTGTTGTGAGACACCTGCTCAGGTGACATTTCAGGCCAGGACCCAGATTTCTCTTATGTGACCATTGTTTTAGTGGCAATTTTTCCTCCTATTCTTTCTGCCATTACACTATACGTCATCCTCAACTTACAACCAAAACTGAGCCCAAAATTTCTATTGCTAAACGAGACATTTCTTAAGTGAATTTTGCCTCATTTCACAACCTTTCTTCCACAGTTAGGTGGAACCACTGCAGTTGTTAAGTGAGTCACGTGGTCATTAAGGGAATCTGGCTTCCCTATCGAAGTGTTGCCTGTCAGAAAGTCGCAAAAAGGGATCGTGTGACCCTGGGATGCTGCAACTGTCATAAATGTGAGCCACTTTTCAAGCGTCTGAATTTTGATCGCCCTGACCATGGGGATGCCGCAACGGTCATAAGTCTGAAAAACGGTCATAAGTCCCTTTTTTCAATGCTGCTGTAACTTTGAATGGTCACTAAATGAGCTGTTGTAAATTGAGCACTACTGTAATTCAGAAAGGTAGCAGTTTTGCTCTCTGTCTAATTCAATGTCTAATCTAACCTTGGTCTGCCATGCATTAAAGCAGCCAACTTTTTTTCTTCTTTCCACACAAAGCAGGAAAAAGTTTTTAGCCGCTTCCTGCTTCCTAACTCCAATTAAGTAGTTTCTGTAAGGCAGATATAATTTTCTTTTCAACATCGGAGGTGAGTTTCGCATGGAACTTCCGCATGCTGGAGCAGGGGGTTGGACTAGATGATCTCCAGGTCCTTCCAGCCCTGGATTGATTGCTGTATACTCTGAAGCTGCGTCTAGTGCTAGGTTTGTGGTTGTTCCTTCCTCTCCTTTTCCCCTCCTTCCCTCCCTCCCTCCCTTTCTTTTTCTTTCTTTTGTTCTCTTTCTTCCTTCCCTCCCTCTCTCTATTTTCCTCCCTCCTCCCTCTTTCTTTTCTTTTTTCTTTTTTTTTTCTTTCTTTCTTTTTCTTTCTTTCTTGCTTGTTTTTCTCCCTTCCTTCCTTCCTTCCTTCCTTCCTTCCTTCCTTCCTTCCTTTCTTCCTTCCTTCCTTTCATAGCACCCTCCCACCCACCCCCATTTTTGGCCTAGCAGGCCTTAGGGAAGCCTCCTGGGAGCAAACACGGACCCCCAATAGGTAGTAAAAAATGCTTTTAAAAGTAAAATAAAAAGTTCCGCGGATTGTGCGGCACAACTGATTGTCGGGACCTCTTTTTTTTTTACTTTTTAAAGCATTTTTACTACCGGTTCGGCAAACCAGTCACATTTGTTACTACCGGTTCGGGCAAACTGGCCCAAACTGGTAGCATTTCACCCCTGCCCCAAATCCCACTCATGGTTGGCCCCACCCTCCCCTCCCCTCCCCTCCCAGGAGTCCCCATGAGGCCCGTTTTGGATGCAGATAAATGCAGGGGGTGCGCGGAGGCTTGGGGAGGGTGAAAAACGGGCCTACTGGAAGTTCGGGAAGGGCCTCCGGAGCCTGGGGAGGCCGTTTTTGCCCTCCCGGAGGCTCAAGAAAAGCCCGGGGAGAGCAAAAACACCCACCCCCACCATGGTGCAGGTGCAGGAGACCACGCCCACCATGGCCACACCCACCCAGCAACAGGGCAGAGAAGCCCTTGCTAAAATTTTTTGAAGCCGCCCCCTGTGCACGCGGCTTAGAAAATAGGGCTAAATAGGACGGCATAGCGCCAGGGCAAGGGGGGGAGTCCCTCACCCGCAGGTCACCACTACCGGTTCGCCTGAACCAATCCAAACTGGCTGAATGCCACCACTGGCATCAATCAAAATGAGATTTCGTGAACAGCGGGAAAACACAGGGCTGCTGCAAGACCCAAAGGATTTCTGAATCTTTTTTCAAAATGTCTGTCAGGCTTGAAGGATCGTAAGAGCCCAACTCACGTCTTGGTTTTCCTGGAAAAGCACCAGATACTCCGAGAGGTGCTGCTTAATAAACTTCTTGATGATTTCCTGCTTGATTCGAGGATCTAAGACGTTGGCGACCAAACAGGCATCACGGAGAACGTTGCTGGGACCAGCTGATCTCTGCTAAGAACGAAGAAACCCAAAGAGTTAAGCTGGCCAGGTCTTTTGCTGCCATCGGAGTTCTAGTTCTGCCTTAAGCATGAAAGCCAGCTCAGCTGACTTTGGGAAAAACACCAGGAGACGGTGAGTTCTAGTCCTGCCTTAGATATGAAGGTGGCTGGGTCACTTTGGGCGAAACACCAGGATATGGTGAGTTCTAGTTTTGCTTTAGGCAGAAAAGCTGGCTGGTTGGCCTTGGGCCAATCACCAGGAGATAATGAGTTCTAGTCCTGCCTTAGGCACAAAAGCTAGCTGTGCGGACTTTGGGCAAAACACCAGGATATGGCGAGTTCTAGTCCTGCCTTAGGTATGAAAATGGCTGGGTGACTTTGGGCCAGTCGCCAGGAGAAGGTGAATTCTAGTCCAGCCTTACCCTGTTTTCCCCTGATAATAAGCCCAATCAGGCTTTTGAGCGCATGGCAATAAAGCCAAGCGCTTATTTCAGGGTTCAAAAAAAATATAAGACAGGGTCTTATTTTCGGGGAAACACGGTAGGTAGAGAAGCCAGCTGGGTGACTTTGGGCTAATCACCAGGAGACTGTGAGTTCTAGTCCCACCTTAGGCACAAAAGCTAGCTGGCAGACTTTGGGACAGTCATTCTCTCTCAGCAAACCCCATCTTACAGGAAGAGTATGAGGTAGTTATTTAGGAAATAAACGAGTGAGATAAAAACCTGGTAAATAAAACCTGTTCTGCTTGGTGATGGTAGTGCTCAAAAGCTGCAGGCCTCTTTTCCATTGGAGAATCTACTGCAGTGTTTCTTAACCTCAGTAACTTTAAAATGGGTGGGCTTCAATTCCTTAGGCAGCCATGCCGGCTGGGGGAATTCTGGGAGTTCAAGTCCACCCTTCTTAAAGTTGCGAATTTGGAGATGCCTCGTCTAGACCTTGCTCATTAAACCTTTGCAGCACCTCAGATTTTCTTTCGAGCAGATTCCTGCCATTAGCAATAATTTTGCAAACAGAAAAAGATCAAGGTATTTTTTTTAAAAAAAAAAATAAACACCTTTGTGCCTTGGGAAGGAAAGGCCTCTTCAAAATCAGCCAAGATCTGTTGTCCCAGCTCGTTCTGGGCTGCTTTCACCCTGTCAAGGAGAGAACATGAAAACTCCTGTCAACCTTGGGCTACAGAAGAAAATATGGGACTGGCCTTCAGCCAAAAGACGGTGCTTGACAAGCCAGGAATCACAGCGTGGATCTGATGTCCTTTCATCCAGAGCGATAACTGAAAGCTCAAAGAATATCAGAGCCCTGTTTACAAACAGGGAGTACAGATAATCCTCGTTTTACGACCACGAGGGAGCCCAAAATGTCTGTGGCTAAGCAAGACAGTGGTTAAATGAGCTTTAAATTGCCTATTTTTTACAACCTTTCTTGCCACCGCTGTTAAGTGAATCGCTGCAGTTGTTAAATAAGTAGCATGACTGTTAAATGAATCTGGCTTCTCCATTGATTTTGCTTATCAGAACGTTGTAAAAGGGGATCACATGACCCTGGAACAATGCAACTGTCATAAATGTGAGTCAGTTGGCAAGCTTCTCAATTTTGATCACATGATCACAGGGATGTGCCAACAGTCGTAAGTGTGAAGAATGGTCATAAGTCACATTTTTCAGTGCTGTGGTTACTTTGAATGGTCACTAAATGAACTGTTATAAGTCGAGGACTACCTGTAATGCCATTTATGCTATATTTTACATTAAACCCAAAATTACTTAGAATCATAGGGCTGAAAGGCCACTTGGAGGTGTTCTCATCTGTTAAGATATTTAAATTTAGTACAGTTACTCCTCGACTTATGATCACATTTGAGCCCCAAATTTGTGCTGTTAAGCAAGATATTTGTTAAGTGAGATTTGCCCCGTTTTGTGAACTTTCTTGCCCAAGTTGTTAAGTGAATCACTGCAGATTTTAAGTTAGTAACATGTTTGTTAAGTGAATCTGGATTCCCCATTGACTTTGCTTGTGGGAATGTCGCAAAAGGGGATCACGTGACCTTAGGACACAGCAACGGCCATAAATATGAACCAGCTGCCAAGCACCCAAATTTTGATCACGTGACCATAGGGATATTGCAATGGTCGTGTGAAAAATGTTAGTCACTTTTTTCTGTGCTGTTGTAATTTTGAACAGTCACTGAACGAATTGTTGTAAGTCAAGGACTACCTGGGGCAATGGGGTTGTACAATGAGTCAGAACACACAGTTATAGCTGACTGATTGAAAAGCGCTGGCTCCTGCGTGAGGCAATCTGTGCTGTGATTGGTTGCTGTGGGTGTGGAGGTGGCATTTCCCTTCTCCCCACCTTTTTTTTCCTGTGTGACACCTGTTTGCTCCGTGATTTACCTCAGGATGCTCCTGCTGTGTGGATTTACCTCAGGATGCTCCTGCTGTGTGAATTTACCTCAGGATGCTCCTGCTGTGTGGATTTACCTGCTCCTGCTGTGTGGATTTACCTCAGGATACTCCTGCTGTGTGATTTACCTCGGAATGCTCCTGTTGTGTGGATTTATCTTAGGATGCTCCTGCTGTGTGGATTTATCTTAGGATGCTCTTGCTGTGTGGATTTACCTCAGGATGCTCCTGCTGTGTGAATTTACCTCAGGATGCTCCTGCTGTGTGGATTTACCTGCTCCTGCTGTGTGGATTTACCTCAGGATACTCCTGCTGTGTGGATTTACCTCAGGATGCACCTGCTGTGTGGATTTACCTCAGGATGCTCCTGCTGTGTGGATTTACCTCAGGATGCTCCTGCTGTGTGGATTTACCTCAGGATGCTCCTACTGTGTGATTTACTTCAGGATGCCCCTGTTTGCCTGACTATTTAGTTTGGTGTACACACGTAGTCCCCTACCTACAACAGTTCAGTTAGCGACCGTTTGAAGTTATAATGGCAATGAAAAAAGTGACTTATGACCGTTGCAGCATCCCCACGGTCACATGATTTACATTTGGATGCTTGACAACTGATTCACCTTTACGATGGTTGCAGTGCCCCGGCATCACAAGGTTGAGAACCAATTGGAAGTCACCTTTTTCAGCACCATCATAACTTCTAACCGTCTCTCAATGAATGGCCATAAGTCAAGGACTACCTGTATGGATAAAAGAAACTAAAGAAACTGGCTGTTAGACTAAGGAGGGCTGTTTTTTGTCCCGCTGTACTCAAAAAAAAAAAAAAACCAACAAAAAAAATTACTGGAGCTGGGACAAATGCTAAATTTAACTCCGCTGAAATTTAAGTCGGTTAATTAAATACCATTGACATAGCTCCCTGCCTTTCTCCACTCATTTGATAATTGTCTTTATGAAAGCATGTCAGGACAGCCCTGCCAAGGGCTATCTTGGTCTATTGTCTTGTGGTTCACCAGATGCTCTTGGGAGGGTCCCGTGCTTGAGATACAGACATACTTCCCCACCCCCCCGGCACCGCTCCCTTTTTAACAGTTGCTGATCCTGAGCCAGGTAACAACCCCAACACTTCAAAGACACAGCCCTTAATACAGTGGTGGCTAACCTTTTTGCCGTCGCGTGCCAAAAGTGGGGGGAGAGTGGGGGGTTGCGGGTGCGGGTTCCCATATCCATAATTCAATGCGCCCCGCCCTCCCGCGCATGCGCACGTGACCCCCCACACTTCCGCCTGCTTTTGACATGCGATGGCACAGTGGGCCCGTTTTCCCCCTCCCCAGGCTCCAGAGGCTTTCTAGGAGCCTGGGGAGGGCAAAAACAGCCTTCCCCATCCCCCCGCAGGCCTTCCGGAGGCCGGAAACAGCCAGTTTCCCGACTTCTGGTGGGATCGGAAAGCCTGAAAATCAGTTGGCCGGTGAGTGCATGCGAGCTGGAGCTGAGCTAGGGCAACACTCGCATGCCCATCAATATAGCTCCACGTGCCGCCTGTGGCACCCGTGTCATAGGTTCGCCATCACAGCCTTAATAGATCTGTCCTCCATAACTTCTTCCGATTTCCTTTCCAAACCATAACCATTAGCAGACACCACCATGTCCTGTCGCCGTACGATAGGTATCAATGCTAGGTCTTGACGAAGCATTGAAGAAAGCTCAAGCAGAGAACTTCAGATCTAAAGAGGAGGACTGAGAGGTCCTTGGTGCTCTCCTTGCAGACGTTTCGTGATCCAACTAGGTAACATCATCAAGTCTGGAAAGGAATGGAGCTTGTGGAATGAAAAGGGGAGGAGGAGGAGGAGGAGGAGAAAGAAAACCAAGCTCCGAGAGCACCAAGGAGCCCGCCATAAAATTCAGCTCGTGCAAGTGTCCAACTTACTTCCCTGGCTGCACCTGGGAGACTGTACTTACCTTTCGGAAAGCTGACGGATCTGCGGGATCCCCATATATTTGTTGAAATGTTCCAGCACGTTGACAACTCCTTGTAGGAGGTTAGCAAGCTCCCCATACTGCCTTCTCCTGGTCATAGCCCTAGGGTGGCAGAAAAAGAAGGAAAGAGACACGAGTGAGGCTGGTGCCCATGATTTTCCCGTGGGGCTTCGTTCTTTCACTGTGCTCGAATCACGCACAGGGTCCCCGCAAGAGACAAAATCACTAACCCCATGAAACTTCAGAGTCCTATACCGTCGGTATGACTCCCGAGAAAACTTTCAAAAAAATATACAGGTACTCCTCAAACTTTCTTGTTATTTGAACTCTTCCTATCATCTTCATTTAACGACCCCATAATCCTTTGCGGGGTGGAATCTGGGCAACTGAATGGAGATAGCAGAGTGTTTTCATGGCCGGATGCCCTTCCTGTCGCCAATGCGGAGTTTTGTTCGGCAGATGTATTCTCGTTGTGCCCAGAGAGAGAAATATCTGCCTCTACCTAGGATCGAACTCACAGCCTCCGCGTTGTGAGGTGAGAGCTTCACCTCTGGGCCACCGCACCACTCCGTTTGAACTCTTCCTATACAATGGTATAAGGATTCCTGCTTTGGTTAGGGGGCTGGACTAGATGACCTCCAAAGTTCCTTCCTGTCCTAGGATTCTATGATATTGCTAATCAAGGCAGAAGTGGGTTTTTGACTGAGTTTTGCCCTACTTTAAGGATCTTTTTTGGCCACAGTTGTTTAGCAAATCAACTCCAGTTGTTAAGTGAATCCCGAGGTCACTAAGGGAATCAGGCTTCCCCTATTGATTTTGTTTGTAGGAAACCAGCTGAGAAGGTCCCAAAAGGTGATCAAATGATCCCGGGACACCGCAACTGTCATAACTACTGTACATACCAGTTGTCAAACATCTGATTTTTGATTGCGGGACCATGGGGATGCTGCAACGGTCACAAAGTGTGAAACCCCATCATAAATATTGTTTTATTGTAACAGTCACTCAATGAATGGTTGCAAGTCGAAGAATACCTGTGTGAAATTATTTGAAATTTATTTTGGAAAACGAGACCCATTTTATCACACTTGATAGACTTTGTAAAAAAAACCTTAATAAAATCTGGGTTCAAATGCAAGTAGTCCTCGGCTTATGACCACAACTAAGCCTGAAATTGTTGCTAAGCGAGGCAGTTGTTAAGTGAACTTTACCCCATACCTATCTCTGTGACATTGCTTGCCACCGTCTGGACTATACTAATGCTCTCTACATGGGGCTCCCCTTGAAGAGCACTCGGAGGCTCCAACTGGTCCAGAATGCGGCCGCGCAGGTGATTATGGGGGCGACACAGCGCACCCATGTAACATCTCTCCTGCGTGAGCCGCGCTGGCTCCCGGTGGTCTTCCGGGTGTGATTCAAGGTCTTGGTTACCATCTTTAAAGTGCTCCATGGCTTAGGACCTGGATATTTACGAGATCGCCTTCTGCCACTGATGGCCTCCCACCGGCCATTACGCTCCCACAGAGAGGGCCTCCTCAGGTCGACCCCCAGGGGGAGAGCTTTCCCTGTGGGGGCTCCCACCGTATGAAATGAATAACCCTGAGAGATACGTATGACCCCCGACCTACGTACCTTCCGCCGTGCCCTTAAGACCCTACTGTTTCAACAGGCTGGTCTGGCTAAAGTATGAATTTTAAATGGGTTTTAGTTTTTTTGTTTTTAATATAGGGCCAAATTATTTAATATATTTTAACCTGTTTTTAAATTTTGTGATATATGTTGTTTTACTATGGTTGTGCACCGCCCTGAGTCCCTCGGGAGAAGGGCGGTATAAAAATTTAAATAATAAATAAAAAAATAAAAATAAAAATAAAATAAATTTAAATTAAAAAATCAAATCAAATCAAATCAAATCAATTAATCTGGCTTTCCTATTGACTTTGTTTGCCAGGACGTCGCAAAAAAGCAATAATCTGATTCCGGGATCAAAGCATCCGTCATAAATATGAGTCAGTTTCCTCAGCATCTGAATTTTGATCCCGTGACCATGGGGATGCTGCAATGGCCGTAAGTGTGAAAAACGGTCATAAGTCACTTTTTTCAGTGTCGTAGTATCTTTGAAAGGTTGTAAGTCGAGGATCACCTTTATACATGGGGATATAAAGAATTTTAAAGTTCAGGTAGTCCTCAACGGAGCCCAGAATTTATGTTGCTACATTAAGTGAGTTTTGCCCCATTTTACGACTTTTTTTTGCCACATTTTTTTAAGAGAATCACTGCCGTTGTTAAGTTAGTATCCCGGTTGTTAAATGAATCCGGCTTCCCCATGGGACTTTGCTGGTCAGGTGGTCGCAAAAGGGGATCACGTGACCCCGGGACACGCCAACCGTCATAAATATGAATCAGCTGTCAAACATTTGTATGTAAATCATGTGGCCTTGGGGACTCTGCAAAGGTTGTTAAATGTGAAAAAAAAATGGTCGCAGCTCCCTTTTTTCCCAGTGCCGTTGTAACTTTGAACGGTCACTAAGTGAACCGTTGTAAATCGAGGACTAGCAGTACCATATTCAATTGAAACTGAGAGTTTTCTTTGCTGGGATAATGTACAGACTATTAGAAAAGACTTGTGGACAATTGCTTTTTCGTGTATGGTTAAGTGCATCAAGATTATTATATAGGTAGTCCTCGGTTTATGACGGATCACTTAGCCACCCTTAAAAGTTATGACGGATCCCAGATCCACTTACTCCAGGGAATCCACTCCGCCGGCTAACATGTGGAGATGATTCAGCGTTGTGATGGAGGTGGTCAGGTGGCGTTTGGCGTGGTCCAGCTGCTTGATGTCCCGGGTGATCTCTTTAACCTAGGAGAAGATGGAAGCAGAGGATTCAAGAGACAGGAACAGCCTCTTGCAATCCACAAAATAAGGGGAGGGGAATTCGGAGATCATCTAGTCCCGCCCCTCCCCAAGTTATATGCTGGGGTGGAAGTACAGTAGAAGAGGCAGGCTTTTATCTCCTGTTTTTTTCTCAGAAGTGTTGAAGTGAGCGCCATTAGACTCACCCTGGACTTCACTGAAATAAATCGTATAAGCATGAAACACTGTCTACGATTTGTTATTCCTTTACTCCTTCTTTCCTCCCTCCCTCCCCTCCATTATCCCTTTTTTCCTTTATCTCATCTTCCTTCTTTCCTTCTTTCCTTCCTTTTTTCCTCTTTCTTTCCCTTCCCTTCCCCAACTCCCTCTCCCTTTATTCCTTGTCTTATCCTTCCCTCTCCTTTTCTTTTTTCCTTCCCTCCTTTCCTTCCTTCCTCTCTCAATTTTCCTTCCTTCTCTTAACCCTCCTTCCCTTCCTTTTTTCCTTCCTTCTTCCTTCCCTCCTTCCATTCTCCTTTCCCGTTCTTCCTTCTCCTATCCCTCCCTCCCTCCCTCCCGTTTTCACCATTCTCCCTTCTTCCTTTCTCTCATCTCCTTCTATCCTTCCTCCTTTCTTTTCCTTTTTCCCTTCTCTTCTCTTCCTTCCTTCCGCTCCCTCTTTCCCTCCTTAACTCTCTCAATTTTCTCTTCCTTTCTTCTCCTGCCCCTTTCTCCTTTCCTTTTTTCCTTCCTTCCCTCCATTCTCCTACCCCTTCCTTCCCTCTCCTATCCCTCCCTTTCTCTCCTGTGTTCACCATTCTCCCTTCCTCCCTTCTCTCATCTCCTTCTTTCCTTCCTTCCTCTTCTTTTTCTTTTTCACTTTCTTACTTCCACTCTTCGTTCCTTCCCTTCCCTCTCTCCCTCCCTCCCTCTCACCCTCCCTTCCTGCCTCTCTTAATTTTCTTCTTTCCTTTTCCTATCCCTTCCTCCTTTCCTCTTTTTTCCTTCTCTCCTCCTTCCATTCTCCTTCCTTCTCCTATCCTTCCCTCCTTTCACCATTCTCCCTCCCTTCCTTCTTTCTATCATTTCCTTCTTTTCCTTCTTTTCCTTCCTTCCTTCCTTCCTTTGCTCACTCGCTTGCTTGCTTCAATCCAGATTCCTAAGGAACAAGCAACGTTCATACAGCAGCCAAGAGTTATCAATCGCACTCTGTAAGTATCAAGGAGAAGCAATAAAGGACTCACCATCTGCTCTGATTTTTCTGCTTTATCCTTAATGTCTTTAATCTTGCCAAAGAGCTGCTGAATGGCTTTTTGGGCCTCCTCCAGAGCCTGGAGAAAGATTTGGGGTGGGGGGGTGGGGGAGAGAAACATATTGAAACACCGAGGACTCCACCAATTCAATGCACATGACCAGCTCATCCTCTTGACGGGTACCAAGAATTCAAGGTGGTCAGGCCAGGATGGACCATGCAAAGAATTTCCTGACTCAAGGAATGGGAATTTAGAGAGGGGGGGGGGTTGTTTGCATCTCTGCATTCTTCCTTTATCACAGGAGTGGAGAATCTGGGCCCTTTTATGACTTGTGGACTTCCACTCCCAGAATTCCCCAGCCAGTGTGCTTTAAGAAAGGTGGACTTCCACTCCCAGAATTCCCCAGCCAAGCCAGCAGGCTTTCAGATGGATGTACTTTGAATCCCAGAATCCCCCAGCCAGCATGCTTTAAGAGGGGTGGACTTCCACTCCCAGAATCCCCCAGCCAGCCTGCTTTAAGAGAGGTGGACTTCGACTCCCAGAATCCCCCAGCCAGCATGCTTTAAGAGAGGTGGACTTCGACTCCCAGAATCCCCCAGCCAGCATGCTTTAAGAGGGGTGGACTTCTACTCCCAGAATCCCCCAGCCACCATGCTTTAAGAGAGGAGGACTTCCACTCCCAGAATTCCCCAGCCAGCCTGCTTTAAGATGGGTAGACGTCCACTCCCAGAATTCCCCAGCCAGCATGCTTTAAAATGGGTGAACTCCAATTCCCAGAATTCCCCAGCCAGCATGCTTTAAAATGGGTGAACTCCAATTCCCAGAATTCCCCAGCCAGCATGCTTTAAAATGGGTGAACTCCAATTCCCAGAATTCCCCAGCGAGCATGCTTTAAAGAATGTGGAAGTCCACCCAGCTTAAAGCATGCTGGCATGGGAATTCTGGGAGTGGAAGACCACCCCTCTTAAAGCATGATGGCTGGGGAATTCTGGGATTCAAAGTACATCCATCTTAAAGCCTGCTGGCTTGGCTGAGAAATTCCGAGACTTGAAGTCCACCCTTCTTAAAGCAGGCTGGCTGGGGAATTCTGGGAGTGGAAGTCCCCCCTTCTTAAAACAGCCCAGGTTGAAAAACACCAGATTACAGTATTCAATTAATTCACCGAGAAACGAAGAGCCAACCTATATTCCGAGCAAAAAAACTGGTACTTCTCGCCCAATTCCCTCAAGCCTCCGTCAACATAAATCCGAGTGTGTCCCCCCACCCCGGATCCATTTCCCAGAATTCCTCCACTCCATCACAGCTGCAGGGTATCGTGGGAGACAAAGAGCTAAGGGCCTGAAACCAGCTGCCAGCATGCCATCAAAACCCGCAGAGGGACTCAGCTGCAGCCCTCTGGATCATTTTCCATCTGAATGGAAGTGAAGTGCTAAGCGGGGAAGGTTTTTTGGAGAGGGGAGGGGAATACCCTCAGCTGCACGAGCTACAAATGCTGGCCCAGCCAACCACAGTTGTAAGGGGATATGTTTCCCCAGCTCCTGCCAAGGCGTCAGACGCGGCCGCCGTCTGGGATGGCGGAGGAAAGCCGACATGACGCCCCGTTCTGGAATGCTATTCCGCTAATATCTCCTCGCTGGGAAGGGGCCATGAGACATGCAGGTTGGGGAAAATTCTCTTTTTTTTTCTCCTCTCCCAGTGTCATCTGCAAATTTTGTGCAAGCTGAGACAGAGTCTGCCTTGACCCTCCCCAAAACAGGGTAAAATAATAGGTAAAGGTTCCCCTTGCACATATGCGCTAATCATTCCCGACCCTAGGGGGCGGTGCTCATCTCCGTTTCAAAGCTGAAGAGCCAGCGCTGTCCGAAGACGCCTCCGTGGTCATGTGGCCGGCATGACTCAACACCAAAGGCGCACGGAACGCCGTTCCCTTCCCACCAAAGGTGGTCCCTATTTTTCTACTTGCATTTTTTACGTGCTTTTGAACTGCTAGGTTGGCAGAAACTGGGACAAGTCATGGGAGCTCACCCCGTGACGCAGCACTAGGGATTCGAACCGCTGAACTGCCGACCTTTCGATCGACAAGCTCAGCGTCTTAGCCACTGAGCCACTGCATCCCAGAATAAAATAGAAAATACAAAAAAAAAGGGAAAAAAGAAACAAATTGAAAGCAGCAAGAAGGAGAAACTATTTGGACTTACAGGTAGTCCTCAACTTATAACGATTCATTTAGCGACCGCTCTAAATGATAACAGCACTGAAAAGAGTGAATTTGAAGTTTCAACGGTATTGCAAAAAAGTTTTTTCACGCTGAAAACCTTTTGCAGCATCCCCTGTGGTCACATGATCAAACGTCAGATGCTTGGCAACTGACTCGTATTTATGATGGTTGCAGACACTGCCCCGGGGTCACCTGATCCCCTTTGCGACCTTCTGACTAGCAAAGTCAGTGGGGAAGCCGGATTCACATAACAATTATGTTGTTAACAACCCTGGTGATCCACTTAACAGCTGTCACAAGAAAGGTCATAAAACGGGGGCAAAATTCACTTAACAGCTGTCTCGCTTGGCAACAAAGAATTTGGGCTCGATTGTGGTCGTAAATCAAGGATTAACTGTACAATTGCATTGTCACACTTTCTTATTAAGTAATATTTTGTCTGCTTCAACTACAATTTGAGGGTTCAGAGATGATGTACAGGAAAGATATACCCGAAGACCAAGACTGTGACTAAGGATTGTGAACAGAGTAGATCAAAAGAAACAAATCATCATTATATCTTTTATTTCACGCAGAGATGGGAACGTACCTCACGGCCATCTTGCCCCACGTTGGTCTGGGCTCTCACCACTGTCCGAATATTATCATCCAATCGTCTGGAAAGAAAACAAAATATATAAAAACACTAAAAAATAATTCAAACAAATCATTTTTTTTTTTTTTGGCAAAAGAGATTGCTGTGATATTCTCAACTCTAATAAAGACGCTGAGACATTTCAAGGTTTGAGATAAATATAGTCCTTGGCAATCCACTTTTATGATTGGAAGTTTACCTCCAGAAGCCTGAGTTAATTAGAAAAGGAAAATTGGAATAATCTCTTGACGAAGTCAAGTAATCATACTCTGTTGCTGAAATCACCAGAGGCAATAAACCAGTGTTTGTCAACTTTAAAATGTGTGGACCAACACCCAGAATTCCCCAGCCAGCCATGTTTTAAGAGGGGAGGACTTCCACTCCCAGAATTCCCCAGCCATCATGCTTTAAGAGGGGTGGACTTCAACTCCCAGAATTCCCCAGCCAGCATGCTTTAAGAGGGGTGGACTTCCACTCCCAGAATTCCCCAGCCAGCCTGCTTTAAGAGGGGAGGACTTCCACTCCCAGAATCCCCCAGCCAGCCTGCTTTAAGAGGGGTGGACTTCAACTCCCAGAATTCCCCAGCCAGCATGCTTTAAGAGGGGTGGACTTCAACTCCCAGAATTCCCCAGCCAGCCTGCTTTAAGAGGGGAGGACTTCCACTCCCAGAATCCCCCAGCCAGCCTGCTTTAAAAGGGATGGATTTCCACTCCCAGAATTCCCCAGCCAGCCTGCTTTAAGATGGGTGGACTTCAACTCCCAGAATTCCCCAGCCAGCTTGTTTTAAGAGGGGAGGACTTCCATTCCCAGAATTCCCCAGCCAGTATGCTTTAAGAGGGGTGGACTTCCACTCCCAGAATTCCCCAGTCAGCCTGTTTGAAGGTTTCAACACCCATAATTCCCCAGCCAATATTCTTTAAATATGAGTGGACTTCTACTACCAGAATTCCATAGTTAGCATGTTTTAAGGTGGCTGGAATTCAAATCCCAGAATTCCCCAGGCAAGCAGCTGGCTAGGGAATGCTGGGAATTGAAGTCCATACATCTGCATGTTGTCAAGGTTGAGAACCCCTTGTACAAATGTTCCATTTTAAGGGAATTAAAAAATTGTTGCTATCTCTCTTAGAAGAGAAAGCAAACCTACATTCGCTTACCTTATTTTCAATCTGATTTTGTTCACTACGTCATCAATATTGGCCAAAGACTGTAAGAGAAAAAATCAGGACTTAATCCTTCCATTATGCACCATCGACTGAATCAGATCCCCAATCGACATTCCTCAAACAAATTCATCATAAATTATTAACTGTTCTAACTGACAGAAAATTTCACCTTAGTTCTAGGTTGCTTCTCTCCTTGATTATTTTCCAAGAAGCAACGGATGGAATCAAATTGGGTCAACAGAATTGAAGAGGGGTTGAATTTGGACCATTTGTGGGAACGTAACAACTCCAGGCTAATCCCTCTCTTGACTCCGCCCCAGGGCTCTATCCTTCTACAAGAAGTGATGACTCCAGTATTGTGCCTTTAGGAGCCCAGGTGGTTGGAATGCAGCTTTGCGGGCTAACTCTGCCCACTGCCAGCAGTTCGATCCTGACTGGTTCACTCAGCCTTCCATCCTTCTGAGGTCGGGAAAATAAGGACCCAGATGGTTGGGGGCAAGAGGCTGACACTTTAATTTACTCAGCGAGTGCTGTGAAGCACTATGGGGCGGTATGTGAGTCTAAGTGCTATTGCTAGTAAACAAACACTAATTAGCCAAGATTAGACTACTTGTACTTTCTGATGGGCCTCATTTACAAATCTCAGAATTGCACTAATAAAGGCAACCCGACTTTCTGGTTTTTCTTCGACAACGTTTAGCTTCTCATCCCAGAAGCTTCTTTAGCTCTAACTGGCTGGGGAGGAAATGAAGGGGTTATACTTCCTTGTAGACAGCTGGTCATTTGCATCCTTTTAGGGGGTCCTTGAGGCCACTTGGAGGTTTAATCTGTGTCATCAGGGCCACCTGAGTGGTGCAAATGGGTGTGGAGCCTTCTTGGAAGTGCTGAAAGGATTGTGTTGTAGCCTGGAGATAGATGACGTGGTATCCCTCCCCCTTTGTTGAAAGAGGGCTTGTTAAGGATATAGTTGTGAGATAACCAGGACCGGTTATGAAGCAGAGCGTAGAGTGTTTGCGCACGGAAACGGTGCTGAGAGTAGTTGTGAATAAACTGCATACAAACTGGTTTTTAAAGTAGTTTACTTAGAGAGTAAGGCAAAAATCATAGTCCTTTTACCAATCCAAGCCTTAGCCATGCATAATCAATCCAGAGGTACAAAACTTCTTAGAATCATTCGGGAACAATATAAAAGCAGTTCATAAAAGCAGTAATAAATAAACCATGATCGAATTGACCATGTAAAGAGATCTACAACATAGCGGCAGGTAACAATATGGTGTAATGTCCACACACAGACCACAATCAAACTCTCCTTAAATACAGTTGCTACAGAGCTCATCCAATCAGGATGCAGAAGGATTCAGCAATACTCTTAAAGCTATATTATACATATTTTTTTTTAATTTTTTAATTAGATTTATATGCCGCCCTTCTCCGGAGACTCAGGGCGGCTTCCAATGCGTTAAGCAATAGCCTTCATACTTTTGTATATTTTTTATCCAAAGTCAGCTTATTGCCCCCACAAACTGGGTCCTCAATTGACCTACCTTAGAAAGGATGGAAGGCTGAGTCAACCTTGAGCCTGGTGAGATTCGAACTTACAGTAATTGCAGGCAGCTGAATGTTCTTCTTTCTTTCTTTCTTTCTTTCTTTCTTTCTTTCTTTCTTTCTTTCTTTCTTTCTTTCTTTCTTTTTTTCCTTCCTTCCTTCCTTCCTTCCTTCCTTCCTTCCATTGCTGCCCTTCTCTGGAGACTCAGGGCGGCTTACAATGCGTTAAGCAACAGCCTTCATACTTTTGTATATTTTTTATACAAAGTCAGCTTATTGCCCCCACAAACTGGATCCTCAATTGACCTACCTTAGAAAGGACGGAAGGCTGAGTCAACCTTGAGCCTCGAACTTGCAATAATTGCAGACAGCTGGATGTTAATAACAGGCTATCTACCCTGTTGAGCTATTTGAGGCTCTTTTTATTCTACTTATATTTTACTGTAAACATATAATGTTGGCTTATATATTACCTGGCCAACTAGATAGGCAATGACCATTTCTTAACAGGGCTGTTCAATGTTGACGTGGATGGCCTCTTTGACCCCTCTTTCAATCCAGCGGTCCTCTCTGTCCAAAATGTGGACTTTGCTATCTTGTCTTTTAAATGGGGTGCTGAATATTGTCCTGATGGGTTTGTTCTCCTATGTTAGCCTTAATGACTTGCTAAAAGGATGCAAATGACCAGCTGTCTGCAAGGAGAATAAATCCTTCCATTCCCCACCATCCAGTCAGAACTGAAGAAGCTTCTGGGAGGAGAAGCGAAACATCTTCAAAGAAAAACCAGGAAGGCCTCTTGAAAAAGCATCTTTGGGACAACCAAGCCCTGGGTGACTGAGAATCTCCATAGGCCAAAGAATATTTATTTTATTTTATTTATTTGATTTGATTTATATGCCGCCCTTCTCCGGAGACTCAGGGCAGCTTACAATGCGTTAAGCAATAGCCTTCATACTTTTGTATATATTTATACAAAGTCAGCTTATTGCCCCCACAAACTGGGTCCTCAATTTACCCACCTTAGAAAGGATGGAAGGCTGAGTCGACCTTGAGCCTGGCTAGGATTGACCTCGCAGAATTGCGGGCAGCTGGATGTTAATTGCTGCCTTTAGTAGGAGGCATTAGCCCCCTACGCTACTCAGGCTCCTTTATGAAAATAAATCAAAATGACATGAATATCATTCAGCGGTGTAGATTCAACTCACTTGTTCGGTTGGAAAAAGAGTATTGATGTATTCCACCGCGTTGAAATCAGCCCTGTCCAGCGGATCTTGGCTGGGAAATACCTGACGATCAAGGAAGGAAGAAAAATTACCAACTGAACGGCGAGGACTGCCATTGCCAACAACATTACATCGCACGATGATGCTACAATTTAAGCTGCTTAGCAGCATTATCTTTGGAACATTGTTGTGTTTTTTGAATTATTTTTGAATAATTGAATTATGGAGTGTGTCATCTCCACCTCTGTAACTGTCTGGTTTGGCTCTGCAACCCAACAAGACAGGCAGAGACTTAGAGGATCATTAGAACGGCAGAAAAAAACATGGCTACCAACTTGCCTTCCATGGAGGACCTGTCTACTGCATGAGTCAAAAAGAGGGCTGGGAAAATATCTACAGACCCCTCACATCCTGGACATAAACTGTTTCAGTTCCTACCCTCAAAACGACGCTATAGAGCCCTGCACACCAGAACAACTAGACACAAGGACAGTTCTTTTCCAAATGTCCTCACTCTGCTTAACAAGTAATTCCCTCAACACTGTCAAACTAGTTACTAAGTCTGCACTACTATTACTATTACTATTAATCTTCTCATCATTCCCACCACACATCTCCTCCCACTGATGACTGTATGACTGTAACCTTGTTGCTGGTATCCTTACGATTTATATTGACTGTTCCCTAATATGATTTGATTGCTTATTTGTACCTTGTGACTATCATTAAGTGTTGTACTTTATGATTCTTGACGAACGTATCTTGTCTTTTATGTACACTGAGAGCGTATGCACCAGGGCAAATTTCTTGTGTGTCCAATCACACTTGGCCAATAAATAATTCCATTCTATTTTTTCCTGTGTGTATCTTGGATTTATGTTAATATAGTTACCTGGTATTGTTTGTTAAAATCTAATAAATATGGGGGCCCTTTGTACTCTCTGTGCTTCATTGTTTTCTTGCCGACATTTCATGACCCAACTAAGTAATATCATCAGTGCTAGCAGGGGCTGACAAGGCAAGCTATTATTATACAAAGAGACAGCATGCCTGGTTGGAGAATTCTGGGAGTTGTTGTCCACATGGTTTCAAGTGGCCAAGATTAAGAAACACGCATATAAGACTGATAGAGATGACATACAGATTTTTTTGTGTGTGTTTTGCTTTATATAGCTCCTCTGTGATTTGGTTAAGAGTAAATTTAAGTTGTCACCGTGTTTTTTAAATTTCTTACTGCTATATTTGACGAACATATCAACATTTTACATTTCAAATTTTCCTTGCCTAAATTCCCTCGAGTTCCTGAACCCGCGACCTACTTTCCATAAAAACGGAACGGTGTGAATTGAAGTAACGTGACCATTATGTGGGGATTCAAGAATCACGATAATGAAACGCCACCTGTACTGTTGCGGGACAAGGCAATCCTGTATTTTCCTCCGCAATAACTACAGGAGCAGAAAATATAACCCGTTTGACAACTAGATTGGGATGGAAGAACGTAAAATTGAAAATAAAATATAAAAGGATTGATGATTTTATATCAGGGAGGGAATCTAAAAGATCACTTTTTCTGTTTTCTCTCTCTCTTATCGATCTATCTATCATCTATCTATCTATCTTCTATCTCTATCTATCATCTATCTTCTATCTCTATCTATCTATCATCTATCATCTATCATCTATCTCTCTATCTATCTATCTATCTATCTATCTATCTATCTTCTATCTCTATCTACCTATCTATCTTTTATCTGTATCTTCTATCTCTATCTATCATCTATCAATCTATCTATCTATCTATCTATCTATCTATCTATCTATCTATCTATCTATCTATCATCTATCTCTATCTACCATGTTTCCCCGAAAATAAAACCCTGTCTGATATGTTTTTGAAACCTTAAATAAGCACTTGGCCTTATTGCCATGTGCTCAAAAACCCTATTGGGTTTATTATCAGGGGATGTTTTATTTTGGGGAAAACAGGGTATCTATCTATTGATCTATCTATATCTATGTCTGTCTGTCTGTCTATCTGCTAATCTAATTCTATAAACAGAGGCATAGAATCAAAATCATTTGAAGTATTAGCACCGCTTTGTAAAGCCTTAGTAAGGCCACACCTGGAATCCTGCAGCCAGTTTTGGTCCCCACATAACAAAAAAGATGTTGAGACTTTGGGAAAAGTGCAAAGAAGAGCAACTAAGATGATTAAAGGCCTGGAGAAAAAAACATATGAAAAATGGTTGCAGGATTTGAGTTTGGCCAGCCTAGAGAAAAGAAGGACTAAGGGGGGCATGATAGCAGCGTTCCAATGCTTGAGGGGCTGCCCCAAAGAGGAAGGGGTAACATATATATATATATATGTTTTCTTTCCTTTTCGTAGGCTTTATGTGTATTTCTCTTTAGCCAGGTCCTTCCTATGTAAACCAAGATTTTTATGCAGCCCTAGCTCATTGTGGATTGTGATTTCACTGAACTAGGGCTGCATAAAAATCTTGGTTTACATAGGAAGAACCTGGCTAAAGAGAAATACACATTCATATACATATACATATACATATACATATACATATACATATACATGCACACACACACACATATATATGTAGGTCTTTGGTTATTCGGGTTTTCTCCCGCGTAAAATTGGAAGTGTCTTGGCGACGTTTCCACGAAGTCTCATTCGTCATCTTCAGGCTGGTGTTCTCGGCTTTGCAAGCTCAGCTCCAACAGACATGCGTGCGCCAGCCAGCTGATTTTCAGGCCTTCTGGGCCCACCAGAAGTCAGGAAACACACTGTTTCCAGCCTCCGGAGGGCCTCTGGGGCTGGGGGGGAAGGTTTTTTTTGCCCTCCCCAGGTTCCTAGAAAGGCTCTGGAGCCTGGGGAAAGCAAAAAAGGGGCCTACCGGGCCCACACGGGGGGGTGGGGGGGAGGTTGCATAGAATTATGGACGTGGGCACGCGTGCGTGTGACCCCACCGTGCTCCCCCCGCTTTTGGCACGCGATGGCAAAAAAGTTAGCCATCAGTGGCCTAGGTCACTGTTTAAGTTACTCTGGGCGGTGGAGTCTGGTCAACTGAATGCAGCTGAATTTCGGGCATTTCGCTGTGCCCTCAAGACCCTGCTGTTCCGCCAGGCTAGGCTATCAATGTAAACGATTTTAAATTGGAATGTTTTAAATTCTGGGTTTTAATGTGAGCCGAAATTATTGAATAATTTTAATGATTTTTAATTAACGTCTTTGTTTTGTGCTTTTAAATTATTATTATTATTATTATTGGTTAATCTGTAGTAAGATTCACAGTCTTTGAGGCTGATTAATAGCTCAGCAGCTCGAGTCCTAACCAAGGACCTAGGAACTGTTAGGTATTGTCGGAGGATGTAAGCTGTTCCGAGTAAGGTGGTTTTTTTGTAGAGTCAAAATGTTCAAGTCCGGTAAAGTGTATGTATGTATGTATGTATATACATACATACATACACACATACACACACACACACACACACATATATGTTTTCTGAGGTTTTCGCGGGTGTTTGTATGTAGGTCTTTGGTTATTTGGGTCTTCTCCCGCATAGAATTGGAAGTATCTTGGCGACATTTCGACGAAGTCTCATTCGTCATCTTCAGGCTGGTGTTCTCGGCTTCGTACTTCCAGGAGTTCTTTCAGGAGCTCCTGGAAGAACGAAGCCGAGAACATCAGCCTGAAGATGACGAATGAGACTTCGTCGAAACGTCGCCAAGATACTTCCAATTCTACGCGGGAAAAGACCCAAATAACCAAAGACCTACATAATATATATATATATATTTATATACATATACATATATACATATAAATATATATATATATAAATGAAAGTTTTGGTGTATTTACACGGGAAAAGACCCGAATACACCAAAACTTGCATATCTATCTACACACACACACACACATATATATATATATATATATATATATATATATATATATATATATATATATATATATATATATATATACCTATTTGTTTTCGTACACCAAAACTATATCTATCTATCTATCTATCTATCTATCTATCTATCTATCTATCTATCCCTTGCTCAGTAGGGATGGAAAATGATATCTAATCCATTCAGCTTTTTGGGGTGCTGCACCCCCCTCCTTTGTCCCCCTACAGGCATCCATACCACCCACCCACCTATTTTATCCCTTCTGGAGGACCCCTATGGATACCCCTGGACTCCTGATACAACCCCACCTCCAAAAACACCCCCAACCCAACTCCATCTGGCTGTGGCTGCTGGGGCCTGGAGTCCAAAGCTCCTGAGCAGCCCCCAAATCCCAGGGGGTCCCTGTCCCCTTATTATGCATGAAGAGAATGCCCCCCCAACAAGCCCCCCCTTAAATATGGACCCTCTAAGCAGCCCCCTGACCCCTCTCAGTCACCCCCCCACCTTTCCCCCTCCCAACGGTTTAAATTAGCATATTAAGGCTCCACCCTCGCCCAAGCCACGCCCCTTTCGCCCTCCCGGCCACGCCCCTCGCCCCTTTTCACCTGCTCGATGGCCAGCTGCACCTCCGGAGCCAGCTGCAAGGCGGCTTCCAGCTCGTCGGCCAAATCCAGCTCCTCGTCCTCCATCCCGGCTTCCCTTCCCCGCACAGCGGCGGCGGCAGCGGAGGAGGAGAAGGAGCTTCCGGGTAAGGCGGCATTCTGGGATGCTGGAGGACTCGGCCCACGGCGCACGCGCGGCTCGCGGTAAGGAGCGCAGCCAATGAGCGCCGCGAGCGGTGGAAGGCCACGCCCTCTCAAGGTTCCTGTCTGGAAAAAGAGGGAGCCGCTAGGTGGCGCTGGCGCCGCGTTCTGGTTTTGTTCTTGAGTTTTGGTTCTTTTTTTAAAATTTTGATGGAAGTTTTTAAAGTCTCTGGCCCCAGTGCCTCTGAGCAAGTACAGAGGGCTTTCTGCTTAAGGAGTGCAGGGAAAAAAACAAAATCAAAAACCAAAGAACTGTATTGTAAGCGGACCAGAGTCTCTTTGGATAGGGACAGACAGTTAGCATAAACATTGAATTAATCAATCAATTCATAACTACCGGTATTTAATAAAAATAAATTTAAAATCAATTAAAAGCACAGTTGGATCTAGAAAGAGAAGAGCAGAGAAGAGCAACAAAGATGATCAGGGGCTGGAGAGTAAAAGGTAACAAAGAACGGTTGCAGGAACTGGGTATGTCTAGTTTAATGAAAAGAAAGACTAGGGGTGATATGATAACAGTGTTTCAATATCAAAAGGGCTGCCACAAAGAAGAAATGATTAGAAATAGATTAACAAGAGTTGGAAGGGACCTTGTAGGTCATCTAGTCCAACCCCCTGGCCAAGCAGGAGACCCTACGTCAGTAGTTCTCAACCTTCCTAGTTCCTCATGTTGTGGTGACCCCCAACCATAAAATTATTTATATTGCTACTTCATAACTGTAATTTTTTTACTGCTGGTTCTGTGGGTGTGGCTTATTTTGTGGGTGTGGCTTGGAGGTCATGTGACTGGGTGGGTGTGACTTTGAGGTCATGTGACCGGGTGGCCATGGCTATGTGTATAGGAACTACTCAGAGGGTTGAAAAAAGTCATTTCTGACAGGTCCTCGCACTTATGACTGGTCCTCACACTTATGACCATCCTCACATTTATGCCCATGCAGCATTCTTAACAACCATGACAGTCATTTCACAACTGCTTCTCTTCCCCATGGTGATAAGATAGGGCAAAAACGTAAAATGTGAGGACAGTCGTAAGTTCGAGGACTGGTCAAAAGTGCGAGGACCAGTCAAAAATAACTTTTTCAGCCCTCTGAGTAGTCCATGTGCACAAAAGGACTACCCAGAGGGCTGAAAAAAGTGATTTCTGACAGGTCCTTGCACTTTTGACCGGTCTTCGCACTTATGACTGATCATCATTTATGCCCATTGTAGCATTCTTAACAACCGTGTCACTCATTTCACAACTGCTTCTCTTCACCATGGTGACATGGTGCTTTATCCAATGTGCTTGCTCACTTAATGATGTAGTTAGATAGTAAAGATAGTAAAATGTGAGGACAGTCGTAAGTTTGAAGACTGGTCAAAAGTGCGAGGACCAGTCAAAAATAACTTTTTCAGCCCTCTGAGTAGTCCATATGCATAAAAGGATACAGCAATAGAGAGGGATGAAGGAAGGGAAGGGAAATTAGAGTAGGAGTGTGGGTAAGAGAGGGAGGAAGAGAGGAGGAGAAAGAGAAAGGAAGAAGAAGTAGGGAGGAGAAGAAGAGGGGAGGAAGAGAAAGTAAGAAGGAAAGAAAAGAGAGAGGTGGTAGGTTTGAGGAGAAAGATTGCTGTACAATAAAAGAGATGAAAGGGAAAGAAACCAACCCAAACAAATATAAAGATATTAAGATAAAGAATGAATTGTTAAACTTTAAAGAATAAAAGAGAACAAATATGAATAAGTAGCAATAATTAGTAACACACATACAAACATACAATGTATTTTCTTTGAACAGAATATTTGGCGGGCTCACAAATTTAAACAGTGTTTAGTCATTTCAATTAAATTTACAATTTCTATATTTCCTTTTTGCCATATTTATTCATCTATTATTTTAAAAAAAACCAATATTACCCTTCATCCTCATTTCTAATCTTAATCAAATTCAATTTTTCCCTTCTATTCTATATTGCATTGTCATCTATTTTTATATCCATCCTCACATTGGTTAATTATGTAATTATGTAATACAGTTGTTTAATACAAATTCAACATTGTAATATAAACCAATTAGTTATATAACTATCTTTTTTGTACGTTAATCAATATGAACATGAATATTCCAATTATTTCCATGCAATCCAATTTCTTACAAATCAATTAATTATATTTACCAATAATAATAAACCAAATAATTTCCCCCATATATTCCTCAAACCAGAACTTAACCATTTCTGCTTTCAACACAATATACAATTAATAGTATCTCAATTATTACAATTCCCTAGTTAAATAGAGCTTTTTTTCTTTTGTGTTTTAAAATCTTGAACTCCCCTC
Source organism: Masticophis lateralis (assembly GCA_030761175.1). NCBI lineage: Eukaryota > Metazoa > Chordata > Lepidosauria > Squamata > Colubridae > Masticophis > Masticophis lateralis. Next base: position 4,270,134 of record JAUDYJ010000001.1, on the reverse strand, counting down.
TTTTGCCCTATATTTCCCATTGTTTGCAGTTTTGCACCTACCTTTTTTGGTGTGGAAAAAGAAAAAGAAATCTCTCTCTGCCTCATTTTGTCGTTTCGCTTTTCCAGCCTAGCTAGGGGGGAAAAAATCTGCTCGAGCAATTTAGCTCTTTGTGCAAAACAGCTGAGAGCAAATCAGCTGAGAGTCGGGAGGCCGATCAAATCAATTTATGGTAATTTATGGTATGCTGAAGCTGAAAGGGGCTGTTTTTTCTATTTTTGCAGGCACCAGTCTACTCATTTGTTTTCTTTTAACACTGATCAGCTGTAGGGAGGCTCTTTGAAGCCCCAGGGCAAGAATTTAAACAGTTTTTTTTTCCCCTGTAGCCATCAACTGGGACTCAGGAGCAATAGATTGGGAGTGGGCGAGGTAAGCTAACGGCCACCGGCGATCCAACAGAGGCAGAGTGTGAGGGTGAGGGTGAGTGAAGGCGTGGGGGGGCGAGAGAGGGCTTTGGCGACCCCTGTGAAATGGCCGTTTGACCCCCAAAGGGGTCGCGATCCCCAAGTTGAGAACCGCTGCCCTACACCATTTCTGACAGATGACAGTCCGGTCTCTTCTTGAAAGCCTCCAGGGATGAAGCTCCTACAACTTCCGAAGGCAACTTCTGTTTCATGGGTTGATTGCTCTCACTGTCAGAAAATTTCTCCTTATTTCCAGGTTGAATCTCTCCTTGATCTAATGTAGCGGGAGGTGCTGGATGACCACTGGATAACTTTCTATTCACTATATTCTAAAAGATATTCTAAAAGCAACTATATTCTGAAGGCAGGAAATACCGCCAGCTAGAGAAAATACAACGTCAGCATGAACTCCCTTGATACTCTTAAGTGACCCCCTAACTTGTCAGAAGAAAAGGAGCAAGTTAATGAAACATTGTTAAAGCTGATTAGGCCAGAGAAAGCACCTGGACGAGAAGCAAATATCAAAAGAAGAATTTGTACTTTAGCCAGTTACAGAATAATTATGAGTGTTTGGCAAGGATAATGTAAAACTTTAGTAATAAGGAAATGTCAAATAAAAATAACAAAGTTGCTGGAAAGTTGCTGTGTTAGCAGAATCCTTTGAAACAGTATATAATTCGTCATACAATCATGGACTCTTTACTCAAAGCTAAGATGGGAAACTAGCTTCTGAGTCTTTGCGCAAATAAACTCTCTCTCTGGCTGACCCAGGGATGTTGCTTGGTCACTTCATTCCATAACAGATCAGTTTCCATCCATGATTCCTTGTCTGGCCTTTGGGTACTTTGGAGAATAGCTTGGCCCCTTCCTCTCTGGGGCAGCCCCTCAAATATTAGAAGATGCTCTCCTGTCTCCCCTGGTCCTTCCCTTCACTAGACTAACCATGCCCAGTTCCTGCAACTGTTCATCGTATGTCCCCTCATCGTCCTGGTTGCTCTTCTCTGCACTTTTTCTAGAGTCTCAACCTCTATTTTATAGTGTGGTGACCAAAACTGGATGCAATACTCTAGGTGCGGCCTTACTAAGGCTTTATAGAGGAGATTGACTTATACTGTAATAAGCATCAGAAGGGAGAACAAGAAGCGATGGATGGAAATTAAGGAGAAAAGCAACTTGGAACTAAGGAGGAATTTTCTGACAGTGAGAACTAAAAATTAAATTTTTTAATATTTGTATTATATGTGTTCTAATTTGGCTGTTCACCGCCCTGAATCCCCCTCCCGGGGAGAAGGGCGGTATATAAATTGAAATAAATAAATAAATAAAATAAATTAATCAGTGTAATGGCTTTCCTCCAGTAGTTGTGATTGCTCCAACACTGGAGGGTTTTAAGAAGAGATTGGACAACCATGTGTCTAAAGAGTCTCCTGTTTGAGTAGGGGGTTGGACTAGAAGACCTCCAAGGCCCCTTCCAGCACTGTTATACTGTTCTATTCCATTCAGCCCTTCTTTTCGTTAAACTAGACATATCCAATTCCTGCACCCGTTCATTTGTTTTAGCCTTCAGTCCCCTAACATGCTTTGTTGCTCTTCTCTGCCTCTCTTAGTGGCAAGCCACTTTAACATACCCGATGAATGAATAGGAACTCATATCTTGCTGAGCTTCACTAAATAATAATGTGATTTATTTACTTTTGCTCCACCTGTGCAAACCAAGGCATGTATAAAAGATGTCTTAGGGAAGGGTTGTAAACAATGTCCCGAAATGGGCCAGCCTTTTCTGATCTGTCCTGTTTGAAAAGTTCGAGCTGTTAATGTTGCCCTAACTAGCAAATCAGGTTGCATAAATCAGTTTGCAAGGCTTCAAAGCCATGCCCCTTTGGTCTCACGCAGGCCAGTCCTACAAGTCCCGTGGGCATGCATGTCCAGACAAATTTAATTCCTTGTTGGCTTTATTTCTTTAATTCAGTTCAAATGAATAGGTGGCAGGAACACATAAGTTAGTTTGCTGTCTTGAGCTGAGACAGGCATGTGTACATATTGTATATATTGTAGTATATATTGTAGGAAAGTGAGGGAGAAAGAAGGGAAGGAGGAGAGGAAGAAGAAGAAGAGGAAGAAGAAGGGGAGGAGGGGGAGGAGGAGAGGAAGAAGAAGAAAAGGAGAGGAAGAAGGAGGAGGAGCAGAGGAAGAAGAAGAGGAAGAAGGTAGACGAGGAGAGGAAGAAGATGAAGAGGACAAGAGGAAAAAGAAGAAAAAGGTGGACGAGGAGGAAGAGAGGAAGAAGAAGAGGAAGAAAGTGGATAAGGAGGAGGAGGAGAGGAAGAAGAGAAGGAGAAGGATGAGAGGCAGAAGAAGAGGAGGAGAGGAAGATGAAGAAGAGGAGGATGAGAGGGAAAAAAAAGGTGGACAAGGAGGAGGAGAGGAAGAAGAGGAGGAAGAGGAGGGAGGAGGAGGAGGAGAGGAAGAAAAAAAGGAGAAGGAGGAGAGGAAGAAGAAGAGGAGAGGAAGATGAAGAGGAGGAGGAAGAAGAAGAGGACGAGAGGAAAAAGAAAAAGGTGGACAGGAGGAGGAGAGGAAGAAGAGAAGGAGAAGGATGAGAGGCAGAAGAAGAGGAGGAGAGGAAGATGAAGAAGAGGAGGATGAGAGGGAAAAAAAAGGTGGACAAGGAGGAGGAGAGGAAGAAGAGGAGGAAGAGGAGGGAGGAGGAGGAGGAGAGGAAGAAAAAAAGGAGAAGGAGGAGAGGAAGAAGAAGAGGAGAGGAAGATGAAGAGGAGGAGGAAGAAGAAGAGGACGAGAGGAAAGAAAAAGGTGGACAGGAGGAGGAGAGGAAGAAGAGGAGGAAGAGGAGAGGGAGGAGGAGGAGGAGAGGAAGAAGAAAAGGAGAAGGAGGAGAGGAAGAAGAAGAGGAGAGGAAGATGAAGAGGAGGAAGAAGAAGAGGACGAGAGGAAAAAAAGGTAGACGAGGAGAGGAAGAAGAGGAGGAGAAGGAGGAGAGGAAGAAGAACAGGAGAGGAAGATGAAGAGGAAGAGAGGAAGAAGAAGAGAAGGAGAGGAAGGAGGAGGAGAAGAAGAAGGTGGACGAGGAGGAAGAGAAGAGGAAGAAGAGAAGGAGGAGGAGGAGAGGAGAGGAACATGAAGAAGAGGAGGAGGAGAGGAAGAGGAAAAGGAGGAGGAGGGGGAGGAACTAGGAGAAATGTTTCTTACAAACGTTTCATGACCCAGCTAGGAAACAACATCAGTGCTAGAAGGAAACAGGATATGTGGAGAGGAGGAAGAGAAGAAAAGGAAAGGAAAGAGGAGGAGGAAGGGGAAAGAGGGAGCAGGAGGAAGAGAATGGTGACTTCTAGTCCTGCCTTAAGCACGAAAGCTTAAATTGTCTGACTTTGGGCCAATCTCAAGGAGACTCCGAGTTCTAGTGCCGCCTTAGGCATGAAAGCTGGCCGAGTAACTTTGGCCCAATTGCCAGGAGTCCATGAGTTATAGTCCTGCTTTAGGTAAGAAAGCTAGCTGGGTAAATTTGGACCAATCACTAGGAGACAGTGAATTCTAGTCCCACTTTAGGCAAGAAACCTGGCTGGGTGATTTTGGGCCCATCACCAGGATGGGCCCAGGATAGGCATGAAAGTTGTCTGGGTGACTTTGGGTCGGTCCCTCTGTCAGCCCAACCCACCTTGCAGGGTTGTTGTGATGGGGAGGGAAAGGAGCAGGAAGGTGTTATGGAAGAAAGGATATAAGATATAATGAATATATAAAGTTATCCAAAGGTCATATATCCGGTTCTACCTTAAAGGAGCATTAGGCATATTCTCCACCTTGAGTTACTTATATCATAATGAAGTTGGGATAAGAATCTAATAAATAAACAAGCAGAAACAAGGCAGATGTCGAACTCTTGATGCTTCCCTGTTAATATTTCTTCCTGCTAAGATGTTCTGTACTCTCTGTGTTGCAACCCCCCCCCCCCCCGGCAAAAGCTGGGTGATTTGCTGCGGAAAAATGTACTTAGGTGAAAAAAAAAAGAAGTTTAAGTGTACTCAACGACTTTAGATAATTAGCTGCACCTTCCAAGAGGTGGGGAAATTCCTTGGAAAGTCTGTTTTGCTATTAAAGACATTTGCATGTCTCTGGGTGTGTGTGGGGTGTCGCGACCGAGCTCCAGCATTGTCCTAACTTCCTTCCTGCTTTAACAGCCGGAGTGCAAATCGGGAGCTATTTTGACTGACCCTGTTTTAAATCCAGGCTTCGGAGAAATTTTATTTATTTATTTATTTATTTAGCTTGTACGCCGCCCTCTCTCCAACAAGGACTTAAGGCGGCTCACAGGAATAAGTTTTTACAAGCAAGAATCGATATTTAAATGTTAAAATTATTAAAATTCCCCTTAAAAACCCCTTCAGTCCCATCCGGCCTGGCGAAATAACTATGTCTTAAGGTCCCGGCGGAAGGAGCGCAGGTCCAAGGCCACCCGGAGCTCTAGGGGGAATTGATTCCATAAAGTGGGTGCGCCCACAGAGAAAGCCCGTTCCCTAGGAGTCACCAGTCGACACTGCCTGGCCGACGGCACTCCAAGGCGGCCCTCCCTATGGGAACGCATCGGGCGATGGGGAGCCGTCACTGGCCGCAAATGGTCAGTTAGGTACCCTGGCCCTAAGCCATGTAGGACTTCATGGGTGATAACCAGCACCTTGAATCTCACCCGGAGGGCAACCGGTAGCCAATGTAGGTCACGCAGGAGGGGTGTAACATGACAGTGTCGGGACACTCCCATCACAACCCGCGCGGCCGCATTCTGCACCAGCTGAAGCCCCCGAGTGGTCTTCAAGGGCAGCCCCATGTAGAGAGCATTGCAGTAGTCGATCCGGGAGGTCACGAGCGCATGAGTGACTGTACAGAGGTCATCACAGTCCAGGTAGGGGCGCAGTTTGGAATTCCTTCGGCCTTCAATTTGGCAACCTTCGCCGAGAAGCCTGTACAATCGTTGTGGCTGCTTTAAACAGGTGATTTATTAAAGTGGGGGGGGGGTCAAAAACTGGATTTCGAGGGCTGGATCAGCAGGTCGGCGGTGGGGGCCTCCTGCAGCACTTTACCAGCCAAAACAGGGCACAAGAGGGGACCTCATTTTCGGCCTCCATGGCCTACTGCAACATTCTCCCGGAGGTCCCACGCGGTCCATTTTTGGCCGGGAGAGTGCTGCTGGAGGCCATGGAGGCCAAAAACAGGTGACACAGGGGCCACAGAGGCTCCGCAAGCCGGTCCTTTGATATTTCCAAGCCATATTTAAGCCCCCCACGGGTTGGATTCGGCCCTCGGGTCTTGAGTTTGTCACCCCTGCATTAAAGCCGGGGGCCTCCAACCTTGGCGACTTTAAGACTTCCAGACTTCAACTCCCAGAATTCCTCAGCCAGTCATGCGTTACCTGCGGAATTCTGGGAGTTGGAGTCCGCCAGTCTTAAGGTCTCCAAGGTCAGAGAGCCTTACAAAGTGAAGGCGATTCTTTTCTGCTTTTTTAAAGCAAAGTTTAAGCACAGCCAAGTCGCTAAGTGGAAAGCTGAGTGGAAAGTTGAGGAGTTCCCCCGTATGGCATCGGTTTCTTTGTCTGGTCTATCTTAACAGACTTTGGAACCACAGTGTCACTTTGTTGTTATAAGGTAGAATGAAAGTGTTGTGGTCCGCCAGCAGACTTGGACAATGAGGAGGTTGGGGAAGAACTGGGGCCAATTCTGGAATCTGGGGAAGGCTCTGATGGATGCTCTGCATCGGACGCAAAGATAGAGCCAGCGCCGTCCGACATTTCCCAGCCACCGGAGAGGCAGCTGCCTTTGAGGCTGATATGAGTGAGGAGGAAGAACAGCTGGGGCCTGTTCCAGATTCACCTATGCGTAGAGCAGTTAGGAGAGGAGAACAACGGAGGACAAGGCGTCGACTCAGGAAGCAAGGCACACATGGACGCTGAATGGCCCCTTCCTGGCGGGGGAATAAATTGAAGGAAAGGGGAGCGGTGGTCATAGGAGACAACCGTTCGTATTGCTGAAGATTTTGCTCATTGTGTTTCGTGCCACAAAGACTGCTTGCCAGAACTTAATTGGCAGCCTTTTGGCTGGGAGCTCACGGCCTGGCAATTATCGCAAGGAACTGATAAGTTAACTGTTGTTGCTGTTAACTCCTTGAAGGACTTTTTCCCGGACTTTTTGGTAGATGAATACAATTAATTCATAAGAGGTAAACAAAGAGAATTTTTTCGTGACAAGGAGTTATTTTCTTGTGTCTTTATTTATTTATTTATTTATTTATTTATTCATGCAATTATTCATGCATTTATTTATTTATGTATTTATTTAGATTCAACCAGCAGCTGTGACCATGAGTCACGGATGTCCCACGGACGTACGCAGCCCTATACAGGGAGTTCTGGATTTACAAACGTTCCTTTAAGTGACCGTTTGAAGTGTTTGAACAGCCTGGAAAAAAATGCGACTTACTGTAGGGTGTTTTTTTTGTCACTAAACGAACCGTCGTAAATTGCAAACCGCCAGTAGGTGCCAGATTTGAAGGCCAGTCCGATGCTTCTTTTCCTGCATACTCTTGGTGGCATATTTCAAAATTCTCCTGCATTTTCCTCCCAAATCCTAGCCCAGCCCTACTCCCAAGTCTTTAACAATAAAGGAGAAGCTAGGCTAATGCCGGTAGTCCTCGATTTACAACAGTTCATTTAGTGTCCCTGGGTCACATGACACCCCCCCCCCCTTTTGCGACCTTCTGACAAGGAAAGTCAACGGGGCAGCCAGATTCACTTAACAACCTTGTTACAAATTTAACAACTGCAGTGATTCACTTAACAACTGTGGCAGGAAAGGTCGTGAAATGGGGGAAATCTCTCAGTTAACAACATAAATTTTGGGCTCCATTGTGGTTGTACCGTATAATCAGAAACTGCATCCCGGTCCTCAGTGACATATTTCAAAATTCTTCTGCATTTTCCTTCCCAAATCCTATCCTAGAGCTGGGCCGATAATCACAAGCTGCTTTTTATAAAACAAATAAGCCGTGGTCTGTGATGTAAATGCCCCTCAGGCTGTTTTGTCTTTTCTGGCAGACAAAGTTTTGTCTATTGATAGCGTGAGCTACAATTGCGTCAAGAGCAAATTCTGAAGGCACCAAGGGGGAAATATGGAAAAGTTAGTTAAGCCGTGCAAATCAAACAACCAAAAGAGGACAAAAGTATTTTGTTTTGTTTTGTTTTATTGTGTATTGTATTGTATTGTATTGTATTGTATTATTATTATTATTTTATTGTATTATTATTATTGTATTGTATAGTATTGTATTATTATTTTATTTTATTGTATTATTATATTTTATTTTATTTTATTATTATTTTATTTTATTATTGTATTGTATTTTATTGTATTGTATTTTATTGTATTGTATTTTATTTATTTTTTGTCCTGTTTTGTTTTATTGTTTATTTCATTATTGCATTGTATTGCATTGCATTGTATTGTATTGTAATTTTATTGTATTCTTCTTATTATTATTATTGCATTGCATTGCATTGCATTATTATTTTATTGTATTTTATTGTATTTTATTTCATTGTATTATTATTATATTGTATTGCATTGCAATAATAATACAATTTTGCATTGTATTGCATTAATAATAATATTGTTGTATTATTATTTTATTGTATTGCATTGTATTGTTATTTTATTGTTTTGTATTGTATTGTATTATTTTATTGTATTATTATTGTATTGCATTGCATTGCATTGTATTATTATTTTATTGTATTGTATTATTATTATTGTATTGCATTGTATTGCATTTTATTGTATTTTATTGTATTATTATTATTATATTATTATTATTTTATTTATTTATGTATTTTATTTTATTTATTTTATTATTTTATATTTTATTCTATTTTATTTTATTTTTTATTTTATTATTTTTATTGATTTTGTTTTGATTTATTTTACTTTATTCCTATTTACTTATTTTCACTTATTTTTTTATTACTTTACATGACAGGTAGTCCTTGACTTACAGCAGCTCGTTTAGTGACCGTGCAAAGTTACAACAGCAGTGGAAAAAGTGACTTAGGATCAGTTTTCACACTTAACGACCGTCATAGCATCCCCCCCCGTGGTCATGTGATCAAAATGCAGATGCTTGGCAACTGACTCGCATTTATAACGGTCGCAGTGATACGTAAGGGTCACATGATCCCCTTTTGCGACCTTCGGACAAGCAAAGGCGATGTGGAATCCAGATTCATTTAATGGCCGTGTGAGTAACTTAAGAACTGCACTGGTTTGCTTAACAACGGCAAGAAAGGTCGTAAAATGGGGCAAAGCTGACTTAACAAATGTCTCACTTAGCAACAGAAATTTTGGGTTTCAATTGTGGTCGTAAGTCAAGGATTACCTATAATTGTTTTTCACGCTTACAACTGTTCCAGCATCTCCCTGGTCACATGATCAAAATTTGAAGGCTTGGCAACTGACATGTACCTATGACTGTTGCAGTGCCTTGGGTGGAGATCACCTGATCCCTTTTTGTGACCTTCTGACGAGCAAAGTCAAGGGGGAAACCAGATTCACTTAACAACCGTGTGACTAGCTTAACACCTGCAGCGATTCCCTTAACAACGGTGGCAGGAAAGGCTATAAAATTGGGGCAAAGCTCACCCTAACGGCTGTCTCGCTTAGCAGCAGAAACATCAGACCCAATTGTGGTCATAAATCAAGGACTACCTTTACTTATCTTGCCTGGGCCACTTGCCTATTGCAAAACATAATTAATGCTTGTGGGATTTTCGTATCATCTAAAACAGTGATGGCTAAGCTTTTTTACACTCAGGTGCCTTGTTTTCCTCGGAAACACCCATAATGCAAGGGTGCCCACACCCATAACGCAATGCCCCCCACGCACACTCTGCCCTCTGCACATGCGCGTCCAACCCCCCTGTGCTCTGCCCCGTGCATGTACGCATGACCTCCCCCCGCACCCCTTTTTGGGCCTAGCAGGCCTCCCTGAAGCCTCCTGGGACTAAAAATGGAGCGCAGGGAGGGAGAGGTTGTCTCCCTCATTTATTTATTATTTTATTTATTTATTTATTTATTTATTCATTCATTCATTTATTCATTGGTTCGATTTATATTGTCTCATTTATTTATTTATTGGTTCAGTTTATATTGTCTCCCTTATTTATTTATTTATTTATTTATTTGTTTGTTTGTTTGTTTGTTTAGATTTGTATACCGCCCTTCTCCTTGCGGACTCAGGGCGGTGAACAGCCAAATAAAATAGTACACAAAAGTTAAACAATTTCTTTAAAAAAGCATATAACTTTGGCTAAAAATTAAAACCATTAACCATTAAATATTTAAAATACCCAACCCTATAATACAGATCTTAAAAATTCAGCGGGGTCAGGCTAGACCAGCAAGCTGAAAGAGATGAGTTTTCAGGGCCCGACGAAAAGTCCGGAGGTCAGCAATTGTTCTCAGTTTTGGAGGAAGATCGTTCCAGAGGGTAGGGGCTGCCACAGAGAAGGCCCTCCCCCTGGGGGTCGCCAGCCGGCATTGTCTGGCTGACGGCACCCTGAGGAGACCCTCTCTGTGGGAACGCACCGGCCGGTGGGAGGCTATTGGCGGCAGAAGGCGGTCCCGTAAGTACCCTGGTCCTAAGCCATGGAGCGCTTTAAAGGTGGTCACCAACACCTTGAAACGCACCCGGAAGTCCACAGGTAGCCAATGCAGCTCGCGCAGGAGAGGTGTCACATGGGAGCGTCCCATCACTCCCATAATCCCCCGCGCGGCCGCACTCTGCACTAGTTGGAGCCTCCGGGTGCATCCCAAGGGGAGCCCCATGTAGAGAGCATTGCAGTAGTCCAGGCGAGAGGTGACGAGTGCCTGAGTGACTGTGCGTAGGGAGTCCCGATCTAGAAAGGGCCGCAACTGGCGTATCAGGCGAACCTGATAGAAAGCTCCCTTGGCCACACCTGTCGTGTGATCTTCCAAAGACAGCCGTGGGTCCAGGAGGACGCCCAAGTTGCGCACCCTTTCCGTGGGGGCCAATGATTCGCCCCCAATAACCAGTGATGGTGTCAGCTGGCTATATCGGGACGCCGGCAGCCACAGCCACTCGGTCTTGGAGGGGTTGAGTCGAAGCCTGTTTCTCCCCATCCAGGCCCGCACGGCTTCAAGGCACTGGGACATCACTTCCACAGCATCGTTGGGGTGGTCTGGGGTGGAAATGTACAGCTGCGTATCATCAGCGTACTGATGGAACTCCACCCCAAAACCACGGATGATCTCACCCAGCGGCTTTACATAAATGTTGAACAGGAGGGGCGAGAGGACCGATCCCTGCGGCACCCCACACACTAGGCACCTCGGGGTCGACCGCTGCCCTCCTGTCAACACAGATTGCGACCGGTCGGAGAGGTAGGAGGAGAACCACCGTAAAACGGTGCCTCCCACCCCCAGTCCCTCCAATCGGCGCAACATGATACCATGGTCGATGGTATCAAAAGCCGCTGAGAGGTCTAATAACACCAGGATAGAGGAATAACCCCTACCCCGGGCCCGCCAGAGATCATCCACCAATGCGACCAATGCCGTTTCAGTGCTGTATCCAGGCCTGAAGCCGGACTGGAGCGGGTCTAAATAGACAGCTTCATCCAGGTACCGAGGGAGCTGCCATGCAACCACACTCTCAACAACTTTCGCTAAAAAGGGAAGGTTGGAGACTGGACGGTAATTAGCCAAAATAGCCGGGTCCAGGGAGGGCTTCTTGAGGAGGGGTCTCACCACCGCCTCCTTCAAGGCGGCCGGTAGGGCACCCTCACGCAAAGAAGCATTTATGATCTCCTGGAGCCAGCCTCGTGTAACCTCCCGGGAGGCCAGCACCAACCAGGAGGGACACGGGTCCAATAAACATGTGGTTGCATTCAGTCTCCCCAAGGTCCTGTCCACATCCTCGGGAGCCACAGGATCGAACTCAGCCCAGATAACACTCTCAAGACCTGCCTCAGTCACCTCGCCCGAACTAACCCAGTCGGCGGCCAAGTCATCCCGAATCTGAGTTATTTTGTCATCCAGATATTGAACAAAATCCTCAGCACGACCCTGCAAGGGATCCTCCCGTGCTCCCGAATGAAGGAGGGAGCGGGTCACCCTAAACAGGGCGGCTGGGCGATTATCTGATGATGCGATAAGGGCGGCAAAATAGTTAGATTTTGCCGCTTTTATTGCCACTAAGTAAGTCTTAATGTGAGCTCTTACTAGTGTCAAGTCAGATTCAGAGCGACTGGCCCTCCAACCGCTCTCTAGGCGTCTTCTCCGGCGTTTCATCTCCCTCAGCTCCTCGGTAAACCAAGGAGATAAGTGAGTTCGGCGCCGGGTCAGAGGCCGCAAAGGCACGACACGGTCCAAGGCCCCACCGGCTGCCCTATTCCAGGCAGCCACCAGATCCTCAGCCGAGTCGTGTGTCAGTGTCTCAGGAAATGGCCCAAGCTCCGTCTGGAACCTATCAGGATCCATCAGGCGCCTGGGGCGGAACCACCTAGTCGGTTCCGCCTCCCTGCGGTGAGGTGCAGCGGTCTGAAAGTCGAGTCGAAGGAGCGAGTGGTCAGTCCATGACAAGGGCTCCATAACTATATTCCCAATATCTATAAATCTAATTTATTTATTGGTTCAATTTATACTGTCTCCCTTATTTATTTATTTATTTATTTATTTATTTATTTATTTATTTATTGGTTCAATTTATACTGTCTCCCTTATTTATTTATTATTGATTGATTGATTGATTGATTGATTGATTGATTCAATTTTATATGCCGCCCTTCTCCGGAGACTCAGGGCGGCTTGCAATGTGTTAAGCAATAGCCTTCATACTTTTGTATATACCTGCTTAGTAGGGCTTTCTGCCCCCCCCCAAGCGGTGTTCTTTTTTATACAAACTCAGCTTATTGCCCCCACAATCCGGGTCCTCATTTGACCTCCCTCGGAAGGATGGAAGGCTGAGTCAACCTTGAGCCTGGTGAGATTTGAACTCACAGTAATTGCAGGCAGCTGGCAGCTAAGTGCTACTTTAACAGCGCTTTAGTCCGCTGCTCCACCAAGGCTCTTTGCGTGGCAGAGACCCGAAAATCAGCTAGCCAGCCGGTGATGTACATGTATGCGCAGTGGGCCTGACCTAAAGCAGCGATGGCTAACTTTTTCCGGTGCCTGAAGCGTGTGCAAATGCGTGCCACGTGCCCGCACCCCCAAAATGCAATGTGCGCACGGCCCCATGCATGTGCTCCGCCCCTGTGCATAGGCATGGGGCCTGTGCATGCACACGTTGCCCTCCCACAAGCACACACACCCCGTGGATGCGTGGCAGAGACCCGAGGACCAACTAGCCTGCGGGAGGCACAAGTGCATGCAGAGCAGAGCGGACCCGGGGCAACGGCTTTTGTGCCCACAGAGGTAGCACATGTGCCATAGGTCCCCCATCACAGATCTAAAATAAACCTGCTCCGATGCAGGAACCGATGCAAATAGAGTATCCCGCCCCGGCGAAACTCGCCCCCGGCTCTTTGCATAAAACGAGAAAGAGACGCGAGGAATTCGAGCGCAGATGGTTATCGAGAGGCCTGGCGTTTCACGCTCAAGCAGCAATTCCCCCGGGGAGACTCTGGCAGTGGCATCATAGCTTTGCTGCGATAAATCTACTCGTGTCCTGGGAAATCAATTCAGCGGTGGATTGGCCTCTTGGCCCCGAGAGACTGAAACAAACGGATGATAATCGACTTTAGTCCCCAAAGGGTTGGATGGGGGTGATTATAACAATTAGCACAGCTGGAAAACAGGCCTATTGACCCAGGAGACCAATTGCTCATCTATATTTCTAAATCTATACATCTATAGGTATATATTGTATGTATGTTTCTATATCTCTATGTATCTATCTATCTTCTATCTATCCATATCTATCAAACTATCGATCGATCGATCGATCTATCGATCTATCTATCATCTATCTATCTTCTATCCATATCTATCTATCTATCTATCTATCTATCTATCTTCTATCCATCTATCTATCTATCATCTATCTATCTATCTATCTATCTATCTATCTATCTATCTATCTATCTATCTATCTATCTATCTATCATGTTTCCCTGAAAATAAGACCCTGTCTTATATCTATCTATCTATCTTCTATACATATCTATCTATCTATCTATCTATATCTATCTATCTATCTTTTATCTATCTATCTATCTATCTATCTATCTATCTATCTATCTATCTATCATCTATCTATCTATCTTCTATCCATTTATCTATCTATCTATCTATCTATCTATCTATCTATCTATCTATCTATCTATCTATCTATCCCTATCTCTCTCTCTCTCTCTCTCTCTCTCTCTCTCTATCTTCTATCCATATCTATCATCTATCTATCTATCTATCTATCTATCTATCTATCTATCTATCTATCTCTATCTTCTATCCATATCTATCTATCTATCTATCTATCTATCTTTTATCTATCTATCATCTATCTATCATCTATCTATCTTCTATCCATATCTATCTATCTATCTATCTATCTATCTATCTATCTATCTATCTATCTATCTATCTATCTATCTATCTTCTATCCATATCTATCTATCTATCAATTAACCAAACTGGATTGCACAACATGCTAGAACATGCTCACATATTAGCATGTCCTTGTTCGGTCTTTACCTGACCTGATTATGATTCTGGGATCACCTGGTGGTCTCCCATCCACCAACTGCTAATTATCTTCAGATTTTCAGTATCAGCCAAGGTATAAATGTCCAGTGAAGTAAATGATGAAAGCAGAATTGGCCTGCCATGAATCAAGTTCCCACCCACCCCCATTTTGCACAGGTAGTCCTCAACTTGTGACCGTAATAGGAGTCAGAAAATTGGTCCGTAAGTGGTACAGAATAACAAGAGTACAGGTAGTCCTCGACCTATGACCCACAATTGGGCCCAAAATTTCTGTGCTTAAGTGAGACCTTTGTTGAGTAAGTTTTGCCCCAGTTTACGACCTCTCTTACCACTGCTGTTAAGTGAATCGCTGCAGTTCATAAGTTATTAACCCAGTTGGTAAGCGAATCCGGCTTCCCCATTGCCCTGGCTGGTCAGAAGGTCGCAAAAGCAGATCACACGATCTTGGAGTCAGTTGCCAAGCAGTTGGATTTTGATCACGTGACCATGGGGATGCTGAAATGGTCGTAAGTGTGAAAAATGGGCATAAGTCACATTTTTCAGGGCCATTTTAACTTTCAATGGTCACTAAACCAACTGTTGTAAGTTGAGGACTACCTGTGACAGAGATGGAATGGACCTGACCACACCTGACCTTACAATTTTTTTTTCTACCATGGTCACTAAGTGAGACATCTCTTGAATGCGACTTGCAAATTTCCCTGCCGGCTTACTGCAACTGTTGTAAGTTGCCAAACGCAATCACATCATTGTGGGGCCATTGGGACAGCAAGGGTGCAGGGCAGGGTGGAAATCCGGCAGGTTCTGACAGGTTCCAGAGAACCGGCAGAGGAAATTTTGAGTAGTTTGGAGACCCGGCAAATACCACCTCTGGCTGGCCCCAGAGTGGGGTGGGAATGGAGATTTTGCAGTATCTTTCTTCCCCCAGGAGCGGGGAGGGAATGGGGATTTTGCAGCATCCTTCCCTTGGAGTGGGCAGGGAATGGGGATTTTGCAGTATCCTTCCCCTGCCACGCTCACCAAAGCACACCACGCCCAAGCAATACCCACAGAGCTGGTAGTAAAAAAAATTGGATTTCACCACTGGACCGGTCACATATCACTTTTTTCAGTTCCGTCGTAACTTAGGACTGTGGCTTGATGATTGGTCATTAAGCGAGGACCTGTATCTGGACTGCGATGTTACACCCCCCGACAAAAGGGGTGAGGTTTACAGAATAACACACCGCTCTCCCCATTTTTACCAAGTCCTGTAGACACTGTGTAGAGTCCTGCTACAGATAATCCTCAACTTACAACCATTCGTTTAGTGACCGTTCAAAGTTACAGCGGCACGGGAAGAAGTGAGTTTATGACCGTTTATCACACTTACGACCTTTGCAGCATCCCTGTGATCAGGTGATCAAAATTCAGATACTCAGCAACTGGTTCAGACTTATGACTGTTGTGTGTGATGATCCTTTTTTGTGACCTTCTGACATGCAAAGTCTATGGGGAAGCCCGATTCACTTTAACAACAGGGTTGCTAACTTAACTGCAGTGTTTCGCTTAACAACGGTGGCAAGCAAGGTCATAAAATGGGGCAAAACTCAATGAACAAATGTTTCACTTAACAACTTAGCCAAAACTGGGCTCCGTTGTGGTCGTAAGTCGAGGACTATCTATATTTTGTTAGGTTACCACTTTTAATGTTGCACAGTTAAAAAACCCCAACCAATTAATCTCAATTAGTCAAGCCAATTCTCAGGTAAGGGACCTGCGTTTTGCGTGTTGTGCAGACTTGAATGACAAGCCAAGTTTCGTGGTGTAAGCGCCCGACTGGCTTCATTCAGCCAGCCATATTTTTTAATGGTTTATTTGTTTAAACTAGAACTGTAACACCACCCAACTCCTAATTTATGAGTCTGAGAGGCTGTATAAACTGCCATAAAATAATGTATTATATACAGAGCATGGGAGATAGATAGGTCTGCCTCCCTCCCTCCTTTTCCTTTCTCTTCCTTCCTTTCTTTCTTCCTCTTCTTTTTCCTTCCTTCTTCTTCCTTCCTTTCCTTCCTCTTCTTCTTTCCTTCCTCTTCTTTTTCTTTCCTTCCTCCCACTCCCTCCCTCCCTCCCACCCTCTTTCTTCTTTCTTTCTTTCTTTCTTTCTTTCTCTTTCTTTCTTTCTTTCTTTCTTTCTTTCTTTTTCTTTCTTCCTTCCTTCCTTTCTTCCTTTCCTTCCTCTTCTTCTTTCCTTCCTCTTCTTTTTCTGTCCTTCCTTCCTTCCTCCCACTCCCTCTCACTCTTCCTTCCTTCCTTCCTTCCTTTTTCTTCTTTCTTTCTTCCTGTCTTTCTTCCTTCCTTTCCTTCCTCTTATTCTTTCCTTCCTCTTCTTTTTCTTTCCTTCCTTCCTCCCACTCCCTCCCACCCTCTTTCTTCCTTCCTTCCTTTCTTTCTTTTTCTTCTTTCTTCCTTCCTTTCCTTCCTCTTCTTTCATTTCTTCCTTTTTTCTTTCCTTCCTTCCTTTGTCCCACTTCCTCCCTCCCTTTCTTTCTTCCTTCCTTTCCTTCCTCTTCTTTCATTTCTTCCTTTTTTTCTTTCCTTCCTTCCTTTCTCCCACTCCCTCCCTCCCTTTCTTTCTTCCTTCTTTTCTTTCCTTCCTTCCTTTCTTTTTCTTCTTTCTTCCTTTCTTTCTTCCTTCCTTTCCTCTTCTTCTTTCCTTCCTCTTCTTTTTCTGTCCTTCCTTCCTTCCTCCCACTCCCTCCCTCCCATCCTTCCTTCCTTTCTTTCTTTTTCTTTCTTTCTTCCTTCCTTTCTTCCTTCCTTTCCTTCCTCTTCTTCTTTCCTTCCTCTTCTTTTTCTGTCCTTCCTTCCTTCCTCCCACTCCCTCCCTCCCATCCTTCCTTCCTTCCTTCCTTTCCTTCTTTCTATCTTTTCTTTCTTTCTTTTTCTTTCTCTTTCTTCCTTCCTTCCTTTCTTTTTCTTTCTTTCTTCCTTCCTTTCCTTCCTCTTCTTCTTTCCTTCCTCTTCTTTTTCTTTTCTTTCTTCCTTCCTCTCACTCCCTTCCTTCCTTCCTTCCTTTCTTCCATACTTCCTTTCTTTTTCTTCTTTCTTCCTTTCTTTCTTTCTTCCTTCCTTTCCTTCTTTAGACGTTTAGATCTAGGTCTAATGCAGAGCTGAGTAAATTTACTCGCCGCATTTTAAAGCACCAATGGAAAACCTTTTGTGGGAGATGACGTGTAGGAGGAACATACTTTTGTCGAGATGTATCCCGGGATCTGTAATCTCGATCTACACACCTAAACAATTAAAATGTTTTGAAATTGTGATGCTTTCACGTGGTAGCCAAAGGTGTCATTTTAACACAGATTATCCAGCAAGTTGTAATCAAAATAATGACTTGAGTCCTCCTTTTCCTTCTGGTATTTGATTTAACATACATACCATGCTCTCTTTTATTTGTCCTCCCAACCACAATCCTGTGACGTAGGCGGGCATGAGAGAGTGACTGGGCCCAACTTTTATTTGATGCGTTTCCACAACATCATTTGCACATGGTGATAGCAAGGACATCTAGCTGACTTTGGCTAATCTTGAAAGTTGGACCTGGTTACTACTTGGATAGGAGACCACCCTGAAATCCACAGGCT
This sequence comes from Masticophis lateralis, assembly GCA_030761175.1. NCBI lineage: Eukaryota > Metazoa > Chordata > Lepidosauria > Squamata > Colubridae > Masticophis > Masticophis lateralis. The sequence continues at coordinate 4,252,287 of JAUDYJ010000001.1, read as the reverse complement.
GCATTTCCTTATCCAGGCAGTTCTTGACTTAAAACCACAAATGAGCCCACAAAAACCACCACAATTGGGTGACTGAGCCAGTCACCAGGAGGCTGTGAGTTCTAGTTTTGCTAAAGTCATGAAAGACCGTTGGGTGACTTCGAGCCAATCATTCTCTCTCAACCCAACCCACCTCACAGGGCTGTTGTTGCAGGAACAATAGGAGGAGGAAGGAGCGTTGGATAGGTTATTTGTAAAAATAATAAAGGTGTGATAACAAATTAATAAAATAAAAACAAATAATTAAATGGATGCCACTTTGAGTTATTTATAAGGTAATAACGGGGGTAAAAATAAAAAAAAAGAAAGAAAGAAAAGAAGAAAGAAAGAAAGGGAGGGAGGAGGTGGGAGAAAGGAAGGAAGGAAAGAAAAAAGGAAGAAATGAAAGAAGAGGAAGGAAAGGAAGGAAGAAAGAAAGGAAGAAAGAAGAAAAAGAAAGGAAGGAAGGAAGAGGGTGGGAGGGAGTGGGAGGAAGGAAGGAAGGGTGGGAGGGAGTGGGAGAAAGGAAGGAAGGAAAGAAAAAAAAGGAAGAAATGAAAGAAGAGGAAGGAAAGGAAGGAAGAAAGAAAGGAAGAAAGAAGAAAAAGAAAGGAAGGAAGAAAGAGGGTGGGAGGGAGTGGGAGAAAGGAAGGAAGGAAAGAAAAAAAAGGAAGAAATGAAAGAAGAGGAAGGAAAGGAAGGAAGAAAGAAAGGAAGAAAGAAGAAAAAGAAAGGAAGGAAGGAAGGAAGGAAAGAAAAGAAGGAAGAAAGAAAGGGAGGGAGGGAGTGGGAGAAAGGAAGGAAGGAAAGAAAAAAAGGAAGAAATGAAAGAAGAGGAAGGAAAGGAAGGAAGAAAGAAAGGAAGAAAGAAGAAAAAGGAAGGAAGGAAGAAAGAGGGTGGGAGGGAGTGGGAGGAAGGAAGGAAAGAAAAAGAAGAGGAAGGAAAGAAGAAGAGGAAGGAAAGGAAGGAAGGAAGAAGAAGGAAGGAAAAAAGAGCAAGGAAAGGAAGAGAAAGAAAAAGGAAGGAAGAGAAAGAAAGAAAAGAGGAAAGGAAAGAAGGAAGGGAGGAAGAGGGAGGGAGGAAGGAAGGAAGGAAAGAAGAAGAAAAGAAAGGAAGGGAGGGAGGGAGGGAGGGAGGCAGACCTATCTGTCTCCCATGCTCTGTATACAATACATGATTTTGTGGCAGTTTATACACCTCTCAGACTCATAAATTAGGAGTTGGGTGGTGTCATAGTTCTAGTTTAAACAAATAAACCATTAAAAAATATGGCTGGCTGAATGAAACTTGGCTTGTCATTCAAGTCTGCACAACACGCAAAACGCAGGTCCCTTAACGGAGAATTGGCTTGACTAATTGAGATTAATTGGTTGGGGTTTTTTAACTGTGCAACACTAAAAGTGGTAACCTAACAAAATACAGATAGTCCTCGATTTACGATCACAATGGAGCCCAGTTTTGGTTAAGTTGCTATGTGAAACATTTGTTCACTAAACACTTCGTTTAGTGACTGCTAAAAGTTAAAATGGCCCTGAGAAATGTGACTTATGCCCGTTTTTCACACTTACGACTGTTTCAGCATCCCCGTGGTCACGTGATCAAAATCCAACTGCTTGGCAACTGACTCATATTTATGACCGTTGCAGTGTCCCAAGGTTGTGTGATCTGCTTTTGCGACCTTTTGACAAGCAAAGGCAATGGGGAAGCCGAATTCGCTTACCAACTGGGTTAAGAACTTATGAACTGCAGCGATTCACTTAACAACAATGGCAAGAGAGGTCGTAAACTGAGGCAAAACTTACTTAAGAAAGGTCTCACTTAAGCACAGAAATTTTGGGCTCAATTGTGGGTCATAGGGCGAGGACTACCTGTACTCTTGTTATCCTGTACCATTTAAGGACCAATTTTCCAACTCCTATTATAGTCACAAGTCAAGGACTACCTGTGCAAAATGGGGGTGGGCGGGAACTTGATTCATGTCAGGGCAACTCTGCTTTCATCATTTACCTCCCTGGACATTTATACCTTGGCTGATACTGAAAAACTGAAGATAATTAATATTTGGTGGATGGGAGACCACCAGGTGATCCTAGAATCATAATCAGGTCAGGTAAAGCCCGAACAAGGACACGCTAATATGTGAGCATGTTCTAGCATGTTGTGCAATCCAGTTTGGTTAATTGATAGTTTAATCTTCACAATGGACCCAACAAGGTGGTCATTTATTATCTAGGTTAAGCATAAATGCGCAATCATAAGCAAATAAAATATTTAATCTGCATATTACATTAGCTGACAGCGTTCTCTCTTTTGTATTCCTGCTTTTACAACTGTGCAATTTGAGACAGCCAGTAACTAAAGGCTACAGGTCGTCCTCGACCTACGACCACAATGGTTGCTCAGTGAGACCGTGGTTAAGAGAGTTTTGCCCCGCTTTACGTTCTTCCTTGCCACCGTTGTTAAGCGAATCGCTGCCGTTGTTAAGTGGGAACACGGTTGTTAAGCAAATCTGCCTTCTCCTTCGACTTTGCTCGTGACAAGGTTACAAAAGGGGATCACACAATCCCAGGACATTGCAATTGTCACAATCACACGTCGGTCGTTAAGTACCCGAATTTTGATCACGTAACCATGGGGATGCTGCGACAGTCGTAAGTGTGAAACCCAATTTTTTTCAGTGCCGTGGTAACTTTGAACAGTCACTCAATGAATGGTTTACTTATCTCGGTTTCTATTTCTGTAGTGCTGTCTGAATTTATTTGCTTAAAATGTTGCATAACCCAACTAGGCAACATCATCAGTTTCAGGGAGTGTGGGGTTTGCTCCCTCTTTTTATTCAGTAGCTTGCCCTGCCAGGGTGTGGTTTTCTCCTTATTAGTTCCCTAATTAGGGTCCTGTTTTTTGCTTGGCTGTTTGTCTGGGGTTACTCCCTTCTTATCTGGGTGTTAGCTACGGAATAAGAATAGAACAGAATAGAAAAACTTTATTCTCACTCTGAATGAACACTAATCGGCATATATTAAAGTGAAATTGCACTGCAGACAGCTCTCAAAGGATCACCACCTCCAATATGCACTACATACGGTAGTGGCCAAAATTGTGGAAACCTTTTGGGAAAAGTGTATTTTCTAAAACTAGCTAATAACACCCCTTTTTTTTTTTCTGGAGTAGTAATATCATAAAATTATAGATCAATGGAAAGATAATTGAATCAAGAATGGAATGCAGTAATTTTTAGGAAGGATCTGCTATTAGGATAGTGGTTGCAGTATAAAGAAGAAAAGCGAAACATGTAGAAAAACATAGGCTTAGAAAATTTAGAATTACACCGCCTTCGGTCTGACCTAAGTGTGGTTTTTAAAATCATCCGCTACAGCCTCCTACCTGTCAATGATTACTTCAGCTTCAACCACAATAATACATGAGCACACAATAGATACAAACTCAAAGTAAAGTGGTCCAAACTCGATTTATTATTTTCTTTTAATTAGATTTTATATGCCGCCCTTCTCCGGAGACTCAGGGCGGCTTACAATGCATTAAGCAATAGCCTTCATACTTTTGTATATTTATACAAAGTCAGCTTATTGCCCCCACAAACTGGGTCCTCAATTGACCTACCTTAGAAAGGATGGAAGGCTGAGTCAACCTTGAGCCTCGAACTCGCATAATTGCAGACAGCTGGGTGTTAATAACAGGCTATCTAGCCCATCGAGCTATCTGAGGCTCCGTATTTTCTCCTGATTGCAGAAAATACGACTTCGGCAACAGAGCGGTCAATGCCTGGAATGCACTACCTGACTCTGGGGTTTCTTCCCCAAACCCCCAAAACTTGAACCTTAAACTGTCTACTGTTGACCTCACCTCATTCCTAAGGGGTGTGCATAAGCGCACCAGTGCGCCTACCGTCCCTGTCCTAATATTCCTTTTGACTTACCCTTTTCATCTATTCCAATTATGTTTATACCTTCACCTGTTATCTTATATATGCTTGACAAAATAAATAAATAAATGAAAATAAATAAATAGAAAAAACGAGATATACAAAAATGATCCCCAGGTCAGTTAATCCTCCGCTGGGTAACCTTTGGCATGAATGACGGTCTTACAACGTCTTCCCATGGAGGGAACCGAGTCTTTGAGTTCTGCAGCTGTTCTCATGTGAAACCAAGATGGAATGAGGGCTTCTATTAACTGGGTTTTATTGCTGGGTCGCTTCTGACTAGCAAGTTTCTTTAGTCGGCTACATAGATTTTCAATAAGGTTAAGATCTGGGCTATTCCCAGGCCATTCCAGCAGAAACTCAAAAAAAAAAAGTGGTGTTATTTATTTATTCATTCATTCATTCATTCATTCATTCATTCGTTCATTCATTCGTTCGTTCATTCATTTATTTATTTATCAAATTTATATACCGCCCTACTCCTGAAGGACTCAGGGCGGTGAACAGCCAAGATAAAATACAGACAATACAAACGTTAAAAACCCATTAAAATTATTAAAATGTTTTGGCCGAAAAACAAATTTAAAAAACACCCAATTTATGAGACAGATTAAAAACAATTTTAAAAATTTAAACGGGAGAGTTAGGCCAGGCCAGAGTTATTAGCCATCAAGCCTCAAAAATACAACTTTTCCCAAAAAGTTACCACAATTTTGGCCACTACTGTAAACATGAATGAATGAATGAATGAATAAATAAATAAATACAAAATTATGCATATACCCACATCTATTATATGGCCCAGAGAAACAACAGTCATACTCGGTAGCATATGTCCTAGTCTTTCCCCCCCCCCCTTTTCTCTCTTTTTTTTGGATGGTGTTTTCTTTCTGTGTATCTATTAATAAATGAAACATCTGGAAGCCAAGAAGGAAACTCAGAAAGGAGCAAGCTTTTCCCAGTTCAATCCACAAATAAATATTATCTTACTGAAGTGACATGATAAGGTGACCTGATGGCAGTCTCCCAATATTTGAGGGGCTGCCCCAGAAAAGAGGACAAGAAGAAATTCATCCTGGAGAGAAGCAATCTGGAACTAAGGAGGAATTCCTTGACAGCGAAAATGAGACCTTCTGACCAGCAAATTCAATTAACAACCGGGTTAGTAATATATCAACTGCAGTGTTTCACTTCACAACTGTGGCAAGAAAAGTCATCAAATGGGGCAAATCTCACTTAACGAAGGTCTTACTTAACAACAGATGTTTGGGGCTCAATTGTGATCCTAGGTCAAGGATTACCGGATTTAATAAATGTATATGCCACCTGATCCGCAGAGCCAAAGATGATATGGGGAGATCAGATGCTGTCTATTCAAAGTTACAGATTGGGAAGGAAAACTACGATGACTTGTGGACTTCAATTCTCAGAATTCCTAAGCCAGCCATATTCAGGAATTCTGGGACTTGAAGTCCACCAGTCATAAAGGGGCCTTACAGGTAGTTTGCGATTTACAATCGTTCGTTTAGTGACTGTTTGAAGTTACAGCAGAACTGAAAAAAGCAAACTGTGGCCGTTCTTCACACTTACGACCATTGCTGTGTCCCTATGGTTACATGATCAAAATTCAGACACTTGGCAACTGACTCGTATTTATGACGGTTGCAGCATCCTGGGGTCATGTGATACCCTTTGGCAACCTTCTGACCAGCAGAGTCAATGGGGGGGAAGCCAGATTCGCATAACGACTATGTTACTAACTTAACAACCGCAGTGATTCACTTAATGAATAGGGCAGGAAAGTTTGTAAAACGGGGGTAAATCTCACTGAACAAGTGTCTTGCTTAGCGACAAAAATTTGGGGCTCAGTTATGGTCGTAAATTAAGGACTACCTGGAGTTGCCCAGGTCCAATACAGATGCTTTTTTAAAAAAATATTATGGATTTTTCTCGGGGTGGCTACAGGTTTTCTTTTTGATTGCTTTTTGGCTGCAACACACACACACAATCTTTAATCCGGCTTAAAAACAAAATATCCAGGCAACATTTAATATTCAAACAAATGGCCGAAAACCTCGGTGGGCATCTCATAAATCCTCCTGGAAATCTAACCGGGGGGTGGGGGGATTACAGGAATGCAGCCCCCCCCCTTTTTCCTCCCCACTAGATACATTGTGGCGGGTGATCTGAGGAAGTTTGTATTTTAAAGCAAAGGTTCTCTGCTCTTTCCGCGTGGAGGGGGAAAGTGAGGGGGGGAGGGGGCTTCCGCGCCATGAAGACCCTTGGGTGGGAGGGGAACCCATCTCCCGCAGTCTCGGGGATCGCGCTTGAATAGCCGGCGGCATGGAACGCTCAGAGTCTCTGCGTTCGACTGGATGAAACGCTCAGGGTCTCAGCGTTCCGTTGCATGGAACGTTCGGAGGTCCAGCGTTCCACGGGATAGAACGTTCGGAGCTCCCGCGTTCGACCGGATGGAACGCTCAGGGTCTCAGCGTTCGGCTGCACGGAACGTTCGGAATTCTAGCGTTCGACGACCGGATGGAAGCGCTCAAAGGGTTCTCCAGCGCTTTTTATGGAACGTTCAGAAGTCTGGCGTTTCGACCGGCTGGAACGCTCGCCTCGCCAACGTTCCACTATAGAACGTTGACTTTCCAACGTTCCACTATAGAACGTTGACTTTCCTTTCACTTCCATTTCACTGCTCCCAGCGCAGACCGCGCTCTAGTCGAACCACGCCCCCCCCCCCCACTCCACTCCACTCCACTCCAGAACCGGGCCGTTGCTTGCAGCGGATCCTGCGTGGACCGGGGAGAGAAGCGGGGGACGGGTGGGGGCTCGGTGAATGGGAAAGCGAGGGGACGGGGTGGGAGAGCGAAGGAGAGAGAAAGGAAAGAAAGAAAGAATGAGGGAGGGAGGGAGGGAGGGAGAGAGAGAGAGAAAGAGAGGGAGGGAGGGAGAGAGAAAAAGGAAAAAGAAAGAGGGAGGGAGGGAGAGAAAGAAAGAGGGAGGGAGAGAGAAAGGAAAGAAAGGGAGGGAGAGAGAAAGGAAAGAAAAAGAAAGAATGAGGGAGGGAGGGGGAGAGAGGGAGAGAGAAAGGAAAGAAAGGGAGGGAGGGAGAAAGGAAAGAAAAGAAAGAGGAAGGAGAGAGAGAAAGGAAAGAAAGAGGGAGGGAGGGAGAGAGAAAAGAAAGAAAGATGAAAGAAAGAATGAGGGAAGGAGAGAGGGAGAGAGAAAGGAAAGAAAGAGGGAGGGAGAGAAAGGAAAGAAAGAAAAAGGGAGGGAGGGAGAGAAAAGAAAGAAAGAAAGAAAGAGGGTGGAAGAGAAAGGAAAGAAAAAAAGAGGGAGGGAGAGAAAGAAAGAGGGAGGGAGAGAGAAAGGAAAGAAAAAGAATAAAGGAGGGAGAGAGAGAAAGAGAGAGGGAGGGAGAGAGAAAAAGGAAAGAAAGAGGGAGGGAGGGAGAGTTAAAGGAAAGAAAGAAAGAGAAGAAGGAGAGAGAGAAAGTAAAGAAAGGGAGGGAGGGAGAGAGAAAGGAAAGAGATGAAAGAAAGAATGAGGGAGGGAGAGAGGGAGAGAGAAAGGAAAGAAAGAAAAAGGGAGGGAGAGAGAGAAACGAAAGAAAGAAAGAAAGAAAGAGGGTGGAAGAGAAAGGAAAGAAAAAAAGAGGGAGGGAGGGGGAGAGAAAGAGAGAGGGGGAGCACTTCCCTTAAGCCGGCCCTGCCAAGGAAGCGTCCCGGTCTCCTTCGAGCCCCCCACGCCCTTCCCTTCCGACGGCCGCCTCTCTCGGCCGACGGTCGCAGCAGCTCCTCCCTCCCCTCCGCCCTTCTCCGCCTTCTCCTCCGCTGCCCGGCCTGCTGTTGACAAACAGCCGGCCAGGGCAGGGCGGGGCGGGGCGGGCGTTGGGCCGCGGGGAGCGGCTGGCTCCGGGGTGAGCGCCTGCCTCTTGCCCCACCGGCGGGGCAGCGCCGAGCGAGAGGCTCCGGGAGCTCCTGGAGGCCGGGCGGAGCAGAGCAAAGCCGGCGGCCCGTTGGGATGTGGCAGACTCTGGCCCTGGGCTTGGTCTTCTTCCCGGCTCTCTTCGCCGCTTCCATCCGCAGCCTGCGGTGGTTGGCGCCGGCATGGAGCCTCAAGGATCGGATCCTTCTCAGCGGCAGGTACCGGCTGGCACCGGGCGGGGGAGGAAGCCGGGCAGCATCCCGGAGGAAGGCGGCGGGAGACCCCCGCCCATCCCCCGACCCGGATCTGCTCAGGAAACCGGGGAAGGGAGCCGTGCAAAAGTAGCCAGCGGGGGCGGCGGGCTCAGCCGAGAGAAGCGCCAACTCCGAGAGCGCTTTCGCGGGGATCGAACCTTTTGCTTGCGCAAAAAAAGCTGAGTTGCGGAAGGGTTTGAGGGAGGGAGGGAGGCGAGGGGCTGGGGAAGAGCAGAGACCCCCCCTCCCGCTCCTTTCCGAGGGGTGGGATCTTGGGGGTGGGCTCTCTTCCCCCCCCCGCCCCGCATATGGGGGGCGCCAGGTTGGGGAAACTACTGCTCTCCCCAAGCCTCGATGTGCCGAGGACTGCAGGCTTCTGGCTTGGCGTGGCCAAGATTCGGTCCTTCTGCACAGAGAGAGGGAGGAAGGGAGGGAGAGAGGGACAGAGAGAAAGAAAGAAAGAAAAGGAGGGAAGGAGAGAGAGAAAGAGAAGGAAGGAAGGAAGGGTAACAGTAACAGTAACAGAGTTGGAAGGGACCTTGGAGGTCATCCAGTCCAACCCCCTGCTCAGGCAGGAGACCCCTACTAGGGATTCGAACCTCCGAACTGCCAATCTTTCTGATCGACAAGCTTGGTGTCTTAGCCACTGAACCACCTAGTGAGGCAAGAGAGAAGGAAAGCAAGAAAGGAAAGAAAGAGAGAGAGAGAGAAAGACAGAAAAGAAAGGAAGGAAGGAAAGGAAGGAAGGAAGGAAGGAAGGAAGGAAGAAAGAAAGAAAGAAAGAAAGAAAGAAAGAAAGAAAGAAAGAAAGAAAGAAAGAAAGAAAGAAAGAAAGAAAGAAAGAAAGAAAGAAAGAAAGAAAGGAAGAAAGAAAGACCGGGTTGAGTTAAGCAAGGATGAAACCTGCTTGGTGTCTTAGCCACTGAAACGCCTAATGAGGCAAGAGAGAAGGAAAGAAAAAAAGAAAAGAAACAAAGAAGGAAGAAAGAGAAAGAAAAAGAAAGAAAGAAAGAAAGAAAGAAAGAAAGAAAGAAAGAAAGAAAGAAAGAGAGTTGAGTTAAGCAAGGATGAAATCTGCTCGGTGTCTTAGCCACTGAACCACCTAGTGAGGCAAGAGAGAAGGAAAGCAAGAAAGGAAAGAAAGAGAGAGAGGAAAGAGAAAAGAAAGAAAAGAAACAGAAGAAAGAAAGAAAGAAAGAAAGAAAGAAAGAAAGAAAGAAAGAAAGAAAGAAAGAAAGAAAGAAACCGGGTTGAGTTAAGCAAGGATGAAACCTGGTGTGTGAAGAAGATGCCAACCTTGGCATAAAAATTCTCGACTTAACGACTGCAAGAGAGCCCAAAGTTTCCATTTGCTGAGAGAGACAGCGGTTAGGTGAGTTTTGCCCCGTGTTATGACCTTTCTTTGCCACGCTTGTTACGTCTATCCCTGCAGTGGTTAAGTGAGGAACACGGTGGTTTGACAAATCTGGGCTTCCCCATTGTCTATGCTTGTCAGAATGCTGCCAAAAGGAAGACCCCAGGACACTGCAACCGTCATAAATACGAGTCGGTCGCCGAGCGTCTGAATTTTGTTCATGTGACCAAGGGGATGTTGCAACAGTCGTAAGTGTGAGCAAAGGGTCGCCGTTTCGGGTTTTTCAGTGCTGTTGTAACTTCAAACGGTCACTAAATGAACGGTTGTAAGTCGAGGACTACCTGTATAGCTCCTTTATGACCAGTGGATGTCAACTCCCAGAATTCCTGAGCGTGGCTGGGTCGGGAATTCTGGGAGTTGAAGTCCGCAAGTCGTAAAGTGCGAAAAATGGTCATAAGTCGCTTTTTTTGGTGCCGTGGACATTTGGAACGGCCACTGACTGAATCGTTGTAAATTGAGGATTACCTATAATTCTCTGGGAGCCCTTTATGACATTACAGATTCCTCCAGAGTGGCCTGTTTTCCCTTCTGACCAGGAAATTGAGGAAGAGAAGGTGATCCGGGTTCTAATTCGGATCAAAGGAGGAAGCATTAATTCAAAAATTTACCCAATTCTAGGTAATACCTGCTAATTTCAGGTAGCAAACTTTACACATAACAAATACCAGTAGTAAGCCTCACTTTCCGTGATACAATTAGTGGCTCTATCCTAAAAATGGCATACACAAGCAATCCTCAATTTAGAATGATTCATTTAGCGACCGTTATCACAGCAGTGAAAAACACGACTTGTGACCGGGTCCTTGCACTTACGATCCTTACAACATCCCTATGGTCTTCAATTCGGGCACTTAGCAACTGGCATGTAACAGGGAGTCCTCGTCTTGTGACCACAATTGAGCCCAAGATTTCTGCTGTTAAGCGAGGCGTTTGTTAAGGGAGCTTTGCCCCATTTTACGACCTTTCTCGCCACCGTTGTTAAGTGAATCGCTGCAGTTGTTAAGTGAGTAACACGGTTGTTAAGTGAATCTGCCATCCCCGTTGGCTTTGCTTGTGAGAAGGTCGCCAAAAGGGGGTCGTGTGACTTTGGGACACAGCAACCGTCGTAAGTGTGAATCGGTTGCCAAGCGTCTGAATTTTGATCACGTGACCGTGGGGATGCTGCAAAGGTCATAACTGTGAAAAATGGTCCTATATTTCAGTGCCGTTGCAACTTTGAACAATCACTAAATGGACTGTTGTAAATTGAGGACGACCTGTATTTATGACCGTTTCAGCATGAAGGATCATGGGATCGCCACAAGCAAGGTCAATGGGAAAAGCTGGATCCGCTTAACAACCAGGTGATTCACTTAACAACCACAGGGATTGGCTCAACAACAGTGGCAAAAAAGATTGTAACATCAGACGCAACTCAGTTAAGAACAATTTTGCTTAACAATGGGAATCCTAGTCCTAATTCTGGTTGTAAATGGATCATACTACCTATGATTACATTTTAGGAACAAAACATTAAATATTGCAGGCGTTCCCAACTTACGACCATTCACTTAGTGACCATTCAAAACGACAACAGCGCTTTTTCACATTCTGTTTTGGGACTTTCTAACAAGCCAAGTCAATGAGGAAGACGGATTCCCTGAACAACCCTGTTACTCACTTAACAACCACAGTGATTCGCTTAACAACGGTGGCAAGAAAGGTCATAAACTAGGGCAAAGCTCATTTAACAAATGTCTCACTTAACAACCGAAATTTTGGACTCAGTTGTGGTTGTAAGTCAAGGGTTACGCTTTGCTCGCTCGCGTGCCCTCCGGGCATGCCCCCGGCCTCAAAAACATCCCTAAATAGTATAATAATAGTATAATTATTATTATACTATGTTTAAATAACGTATAAGGTGTAAGGAATATATTATTATATTATCATTAGTATATTATGTATTAAAGTTAATTCGATCTGATTAACACTTACTCATGGTTGCTTAACATCAAAAGTTCACTGAGTCAGTCATGTAAACTGAGTCACATGACTGACTCAGTTTATGACCAATTTGCCCCGCAGTGGGTATCCAATATTCTTACCGCCGGTTTGCCACGTACGCCATCCATGCATGCATCCGGCCTCGAAAACGTCGCTAAATAGGATGGCATTCTCACGAACCGGCCAGTGGTGAAATGTAAAAATTGTTACTATTGGTTCTGTGGGCGTGGCTTGGTGGTGGTGGGGTAATGTGACTGGGTGGGCGTGTCCAACTTTTTTTTTAACTTTTAAAAGCATTTTTTCTACAACCTCTTCGGCTGAAGAGGTTGTAGGAAAAATGCTTTGAAAAGCCTCTGACGATCCCAGCTGAGCCGCGCGATCATCATTTTTTACTTCTAAAAGCATTTTTTTGGCTGAAGAGGTTGTAGAAAAAATGATTTTAAAAGCCTCTGACGATCCCAGCTGAGCCGAGCGACCCACAGAGGCTTTTTTTTTTACTTTTAAAAGCATTTTTTCAGCCAAAGTGATTGCAGAAAAAAATGCTTTGAAAAGCCTCTGACGATCCCAGCTGAGCCGCGCAATCATCATTTTTTATTTTTAAAAGCATTTTTTGGCTGAAGAGATTGTAGAAAAAATGCTTTTAAAAGCCTCTGACGATCCCAGCTGAGCCGCGCGACCCTCAGAGGCTTTTTTTTTTTTTTTACTTTTAAAAGCATTTTTTCAGCCGAAGAGGTTGCAGAAAAAAATGCTTTGAAAAGCCTCCGATGATCCCAGCTGAACCGCGCGATTGTCAGAGGCTTTTTTAAAAAAAACTTTTAACAGCATTTTTTTTCAGCCGAAGAGGTTGCAGAAAAAAATGCTTTTAAAAGTAAAAAAAAAAGCCTCTGATGATTGTGTGGCTCATCTTGGCATGGGGGCGGGGGGGGGGCGCAGGAATTTTTGCTACTGGTTGTCTGAACCACCCGCCACCATCGCTGGAACTGGCTTATGACTATTACGGGTGGGCTCATTCCGATTGTAACTCAAAGGATACCTGTATTCCGGTGTAGGTGTTGGTGTAAATGCTTGCCATTCGCCAATGTGTAGTGTTATACAGTTAGTCCTCAACTTATGACTGCAATGGAGCCCCAAATGTCTGCTGCTAAGCGAGACGGTGGTTAGATCAGTTCTGCTTCATTTTATGACCTTCCTTGCCACAGTTGTTAAGGGAATCACGGCCGTCGTTAAGTTAGGAACACCGTTGTTAAGCGAATCTGGCTTCCCCATTGACTTTGCTCATCAGAAGGTCGCCAAAGGGTAATCACTGCAACCGTCCCAGGTACATGCCAGTTGCCAGGTGTCCGAATTTCGATCGTGTTGCTGCAACGGTCGTAAGTGTGAAATAACGGTCATAAGTCACTTTTTATTCCAGTGCTGTTGTAACTTCGAACGGCCGCTAAATGAAAAGTTGTAAGTCAAGGACTACCTACTTAAAACGCTTAAGACCCGAGTTCAAATCCTCCTCACTTTTTGACGTTTACTGCCTTGGGGGCCAGCTGTCGTATTTCAGCGCAACCTTGCAGGAACGTTGTCAGAAATATTCCAAGAAGAATACGCTGGGGGCCCTGGTGCTTGCTCGTGGAAGTAAAGCTTTAGGGCCAAGGAATTTGCAACCTGTGGTATATTTTTTGCCCTTGAGGTGAGGTGTGTCCTGGATTAATGCAAGGAAATAAGTTGTGTTGTTGTGTACCCACAGGGAGGGAGGGCCCCCTTGACAATTAGTGTGACAATCACTGGTGCCAAGAGAAAATGTGTCAACTTTACTCTGTGACTAACCAGATCTAATTGAGTAACATCTTGATTGGGACAGGCCAAACCGCTGAGAAGAACGAACAACGCCAAGGAATTTCCCTCTATTCAGATCTCTCACCTTGAAGTTATTGCTCCTCGCTGAGATCTAGCTGCTTGACATGTCGGGCTGTTTCTCCCAGCCGCAAATGAGCCACCCACTTAGTTTTAGTTCAGTTTTATTTGATTTATATACCGCCCTACTCCCGAAGGACTCAGGGCGGTGAGCAGGCACAAGATAAAACACATAAAATACAAACATTTAAAAGCAGAAATAAAATCGAATTCAAACAATTTAGCCCAAGACAAATTTAAAATCCCAAATTTAAGAACAGATTAAACTTTTTTTTTTATTGAAAAAGTTTTACAATACAATTTTTATCCCCCTTTCCCCCCACCAATCCCCCCACCCATCTGCCACCCCCTCCCTTTCCCTCCCCCCCTCCCTAGCCCCCCCAAGCTTCCTTTACTAACAAAACATCAATCTTATATATCAATCAATATCAAACAGAAAAATATAGGTGAGATCCAGCTAAGATATTATAAATTTAACATTGAGTAATATGAAATTAATCTAAGATATATACTAAACATAAATCACATGTCATCACTTATCAAATACTTCTAACACCCGCTTTTACCCCCCTAAATCCAATATATACTAACCATAAATCATTTATATAAAACTTACCAGTTCTCTTAAAATTTTTCTAGACAGCAGTATAACAAAAATAACAAATATATCAAATATAACAAATATATGGAAACTAATTTTCAACATCATAATTTTCCTAGATAATAATAATATAGTAAATATATATAACATTAAAACTTTTCTAAATAGCAATATAATTTCAAATATTCAATCTAAATAGTGTTATATAAAAAAATATGATATCCAGATAATATGTCATAAATTTTAACATTAAATAAGATAAAGTTAGTCTACTTTACTTTTTAAGAGGGAAAAAAGGGAAAGGTTAGGGCAGACCAGCCTGATGGAATAAAAAGGTCTTGAGGAAGGTACGCGGATCCGGGATCCTCCGTATCTCCGGAGGGAGCTCATTCCAGATAGTAGGTGCCTCCACAAAGAAGGCTCTCCCCCTGGGTGCCGCCAATCGACACTTAAGAGAGGCTCGGAAGAACATTTGGGATAGAACGATGTTGCACATTGGGAAGCGTACACGATAGTCCTTGATTTACGACGATTCGTTTAGTGACTGTTCAAAGTTAGAGTGGCCCTGAAAAAAGGGACTTGCTTTTCACACGACCATTGCAACATCTCCACGGTCACGTGATCAGAATTCAGGCCCTGGGCAACGGGCATGTACTTATGACGGTTGCAGTCTCCCGGGGTCATGTGATCAGCGGGGTGGTATTCAGCCGGTTCGGATCGGTTCGGGCGAAGCAGTAGAGGCGACTCAGCCAGTTCGGTTCAGACCGGTTCGAGCGAAGCGGTAGAGGCGACCTGCCCCGGTGCTCTGCTGTCCTATTTAGCCATGTTTTCTAAGTTGCGTGCGTGCATGCAAGCCACGTATGCGAGCAAAGCGCATGCGTGGGAGGGCGGGCGCATCCGCGGGAGGCACGCATGCACATTTTTGGTGCGTGGCGAACTGCCCACTTCTGCATGTGATCACCTTTTGTGAACTTTTGACAATGGGGAAGCCCGATTCGCTGAATGACTGCACGGTTCACTTAACAACGGCGGTGGTTGTGGTCTTAAGTCGGGGACTACCTGTAACTGGCGGGCGGTTGTCGTTTTTCCAGCCGCTCTTGAAATATAGCACCTTAAGGGAGCCTGAGTGGCGTAGGAGGCTAATGCCTCCTACTAAGGCAGCATTTAACATCCAGCTGCCTGCAATTACTGCGAGTTCAATCCTAGCCAGGCTCAAGGTCGACTCAGCCTTCCATCCTTTCTAAGGTGGGTAAATTGAGGACCCAGTTTGTGGGGTCAATAAGCTGACTTTGTATAAATATATACAAAAGTATGAAGGCTACTGCTTAACGCATTGTAAGCCGCCCTGAGTCTCCAGAGAAGGGCGGCATATAAATCAAATTTAAAAAAAAAAAAGTTTGATCAAGGGGCTTCAGCCTTAGAGCCCCAGCTGTGCACAATTCTGGATTTTGAGTTGTCTTTTTCGTTTGTGCAGAAAAAAAAATTCCAGTCCTCAAACTTACGACCACAATTTCTGTGGCTAAGCGAGACAGTAGATAAGTGATTTCGGCCCCATTTTACGATTTTCCTTGCTACGGTTGTTAAGTGAATCGCTGCAGCCGTTAAGTGAATCTGACTTCCCCGTTGAGTTTGCTTGGGGGAGGGTCACAAAATGTGATTACATGACCCCGGTCGTAAATATGAACCAGTTGCCAAGCATCTGAATTTTGATCTCTTGGGTATGGGGTTGACACAACGGTCGAAAATGTGCCGTCACTTCGAACAGTCACTAAACAAACTGTCGTAACTTGAGAACGACCTGTATTTTATGCGCCGCTGGTTTGCGTCCAAGGAAAATGCCAATTCAGGATTCCCACATATTATGCTGCTTTGGGGGTTCATACCAGAACACCCACTGGCCTCAGAGTGGTTGTACGAGTCGTTCTCAATTAGTGACCACAATAGGGACTTGCAATTTGATTGTTAGGTGGAGCAGTTGTTAAGTGAAACCATGCCTGGTCTTATGATCTAACAAGGGGTCTTCACTTAACAACGCCCGTTTGAACTTGCAACAGCACTGAACGATAGGATTGTTATCCGTGAATTTCCTGCCTGCTTCCCATATGCAAAGTCAATGGGAAAGCCAGCGGGAAGTCAGAAGTCATATTATAATAGAACATGTTTGTTTAATAGCAGTAACCAGGATTGCTGGAACTGCTCTTGCGCTATTAGACCTTATTGTTTAGTGACAGAAATTTCACTCGTAATTACCATTATTAAACCAGGATTGCCTGTACTTCAACTATACAGACCAGCAAAGGTTATAAGCGCGAGGATTGGTTGCAAAATTACTTTTTGAAATTGCTGTTATAAGTGCGAAAGATTGTTAAAACAAGGACTATAATACTTCAGGGGTGAAATGCTCCTGGTTTGGACCGGTAGCGATGGAGGCGGGTGGTTTGGAGAACCAGTAGAAAAAATCCCTGCCCCCCCCCACAATGCCCAGATGAGCCGCGTAATCATTTTATTTATTTATTTATTTATTTATTATTTCAATTTATATACCGCCCTTCTCCCCGGGAGGGGGACTCAGGGCGGTGAACAACCAGATTTAAAAACATATATAATACAAACATTAAAAGAATTATAAAATTAAATTAAATTCATTGGCGTTCCAAATAAAATTCTAACCCCATTAAAATACCCAATTTAAAACCCCAAAAATCAGTTAAAAAATTTTGTTAAAACCCCATTAAAAACAATCAAGCAAGGCCGGCTTGTTGGAATAAATAGGTCTTAAGGGCCTTTCGGAAAGTGCGGAGGTCCGGGATCAAACGAACTTCTGGAGGCAGCTCGTTCCATAGGGTGGGTGCCCCCACAGAGAAGGCTCTCCCCCTGGGGGCCACCAGCCGACATTGCTTGGCTGATGGCACCCTGAGAAGGCCCTCTCTATGTGAGCGTACTGGCCGGTGGGAGGTTATCGGTAGCAGCAGGCGGTCCCGCAAGTACCCCGGTCCCATCAGAGGCTGTTTTTTTTTTACCTTTTAAAAGCATTTTTTCTACAACTTCTTTGGCCGAAAAAATGCTTTTAAAAGTAAAAAAAAACAAAAAAAAGCCTCTGACGATCAGGCAACTCAGCTGGGATCGTCAGAGGCTTTTAAAGGCATTTTTCTACAACCTCTGAAGAGGTTGTAGAAAAAATGCTTTTAAAAGTAAAAAAATAAAAAATTGGCCACGCCCACCCAGTCACATTAAACCCTCCCACCAAGCCACGCCTACCGAACCGGTAGTAACAAATTTTGCGTTTCACCACTGTAATACTTCAAGGCGAAAATTGACACAGGACGGAGTTGTAAGCCACTACAGGTCGTTTTCAACATACGACCACAATTGGGCCCCATATTTCCGTTAACTAAGTGGGGCAGCGTTGCATGAGTTTTGCCCCATTTTACGACCTTCCATGCCACAGCTGTTAAGTGAATCACTGCCATTGTTAAGATAGTCACACGCAGGGGTGAAATGTAAAATTTACTGCCGGTTCTGTGGGCGTGGCTTCGGGGGAGTAATGTGACTGGGTGAGCGTGGTCAACTTTTTTTTTTTTTTTAACTTTCACAGCATTTTTTTTACCACCTCTTCGGCCGAAGAGGTTGCAGAAAAAAAATGCTTTGAAAAGCCTCTGACGATCCCAGCTGAGCCGCGAGATCATCAGAGGCTTTTTTTTTTTACTTTGAAAAGCATTTTTTCGTCGGAAGAGGTTGTAGAAAAAATGCTTTTCAAAACAAAAAAAAACCCAGCCTCTGATGATCGTGTGGCTCAGCTGGGCATGGTGGGGTGGGGGGGGAGGCCGCAGGGATTTTTGCTACCGGTTCTCTGAACCACCTCCGCCATCGCTACCGTATCGGGCGATCCGGTCTGAACTGGGAGCATTTCACCCCTGGTTACATGGCTGTTAAGTGAATCCGGCTTCCTCATTGACTTGGCTTGTCAGAAGGTCGCAGAAGGGGATCACGTCACTACCCGCCCCCCCCTCCGGGACACGGAAACCGTCATAAATAGGAGTCCGTTACCAAACGTTTGAATTTTAACCGCATGACCCTGGGGATGTTGTAACAGTTGTAAGTATGAAAAAGGCACGTGTTTGAGGCCGGCCACATGCGTGGACGGGGTGCGCTCTCCCATTGGCGCATTACCCTTTCTCCGGTAGGGAAAGTAAGTGAATACCAGACATAAATCACTCTTTTCAGCGCCATTGTCGCTTCGAATGGATGCTAAGCAAACGATTATAAGTCGAGGACTACGTGTGTTCCTTAATATTGGAGGAGGTTAGCCGGAGGACGTTTTTGTTTTACAACAAAAAAAAACTCGGTAAGGGAAGAATTATCTTGCTTTTGGGACAAAGGTTTCCGAGATTATCATTGGCATCCTTCAGTCTCAAGGGACTATGGCAGTGATGGCTAATCTTTTTGCCATTGTGTGACAAAAGCGGGGGGAGCGTGTGGAGTCACATGCCCACATCCATATTTCTATGTGCCCTGCCCCCCCGTGCTCCCCCCGCTTTTGGCATGTGATGACAGGGTGGGCCCGGTAGGCCCGTTTTTCACTCTCGCCAGGCTCCAGAGCCTTTCTAGGAGCCTGGGGAGGGCAAAAACGGCCTCCCCAGCGGCCCCCTCCGGAGGCCAGAAGTCAGCAAACGAGCCATTTCCAGGCTCAGGGGGTGTGGGGAAGGCCATTTTCACCCTCCCCAGGCTCCTAAAAAGACTCTGGAACCTGGGAAGAGCGAAAAACGGGCCTACCAGGAGTATGTGCCACTGTGTGCCAAAAGTGAAGGGAGTGCAGGGGGGGGTCACGCACGCATGCGTAGGCGGGGCACATAGAATTATGGGTGTGGGCACACACGTGCATGATACCCCCCCACACACACACTTTTGGCATGCGGTGGCAAAAAGGTTAGCCATCCCTGATCTAGTGTGACTAAAAAGGCCAATTCGAGAGTGGCCATCTTGTCCACACTGAGGGCAGATATATTCTGTCCCTTGCCCAGCCCCCAGGTTTTGCTGGTTCTGGGACTGCCTCTTTGCCACGGTTTGCCGGACAAGTGTCTCTTTGAATTGGAGAAGGCCATGCTGTGTCTTTAGCCTCCAAGCTGAACGATCAGAGATCAAGGTTTCCCAGTTGTTAATGTCCATTCTCAGGGCCTTCTGGTCCCTCTTGCAGATATTCTTATATCGCAGCTGGGGTCTCCGTCCGAGACACTTTCCCCGCACTAATTCTCCATCCAGGAGATCTTTCGGAATCCGACCATCAGCCATTCTCACGACGTGCCCCAGCCAGCGTAGACGTCGCTGTTTCAATAGTGTATACATGCTAGAAATTCCAGCACGTTCCAAGACTGCGCTATTTGAAACTTCGTGATGCCAAGAATTCGTCGGAGACAGCGCATATGTAAGGGGTTCAACTTTCTCTCCTGCCGTGCGTAGAGGGTCCAAGACTCACTGCAGAACAAGAGTGTGCTGGGGACGCTGGCTCTATAGACCTGGATCTTTGTATGTTCCGTCAGCTTCTTATTAAGCCATGCTCTCTTTGTAAGTCTGGAAAATGTGGTGGCCGCTTTACCAATATGTTTATTCAGCTCGTTTATTCCGAGACCAGTTTGCAAAAATCAATAGCATAAAGAGAGCTCGATCGTCGGGTTTTGCTGATGGGAAAAAATACGACACACAAGGTAAAACTCACGGGGAGGGAAAAGGAAAAAAACAGGCTTAACACACACATCCCACATTCAGCCGGTTCGCACCGGTTTAAACGAACTGATAATGGTGACCTCCGTGTGAGGCCACTCGTCCGAGTGCAATCCCATCCTATATCACTGTGTTTTTTGACGCTGCGCGCATGTGTGGCCGGCACGTGTGAGCGAATTACCATGTTGTTTGATGCAGCATGCAGGTGTGGATGGCGTGCGTGAGCGAATTACCGTGTTTGGTGATGCCACATGCATGCACGGATGGTGAACGCGCATATTTCCAGTGCTGGGAGAACCGGTAGATACAGTAGGTGAATTTCTGCAAAAAAGTGGGATTCGCAACTGGAGTTCGTTTTAAAAACAGAGGGAAGTTTAGTCTCCGTCAGAGCTCAAAAAATATTCATAGAATTGCTTCACTTCCTTCTCCCCTGCTGAGTTTGGGGTGGATTTGGTTAACCAGGACGAAAGAAAGAAAGAAAGAAAGAAAGAAAGAAAGAAAGAAAGAAGGAAGGAAGGAAGGAAGGAAGGAAGGAAGGAAGGAAGGAAGGAAGGAAGGAAGGAAGGAAGGAAAGAAACACACACAAAAACCCCTCCAGTTAAATACTACTACTTATGTGAGGTCTGGAGACAAACAATTTTCCATCATTGTTGCTCCGTGCTGCCATTGATATTTGGAGGTAGACTGCTCTTGAGGCTGGAGGCTCTACGGTAGAGCCGATACGGGGTTTTTTCCCCACTCAGGAGCAATATGGCTGATTCCTGGAAACATCATTTTTAAAATAAAAACAAAAATATATATATTTTTGTCCCTTTCTTTTTGCTTACATTTTGGGGTGCCTTCTTTTGACCCGCTTAACGAGATCTCTCCCCGGAAAAGAGAGGAGTAAACCTGGAGGAAGGAATGTCTCAAAAACGCTGGAGGCCCTTGTGCAAATTTGGACCCAGAGTAGATTAAGAGTAGGATGAAAGGAAAGCCAAAGTTATTGATTTAAGGATATTTACACGGCGATCCGGACACAGCGACCTTGCCGGATTCAACTGGCAGTTATTTTTGGCACGGCGTTTTTGTTCTTCAATGCCCGCCCTCCTTTTCCTAGTTTAAAAAGCTACACCTGAGATACACCTGGTTCCTGGCTTCATCTCCAAAAAATAAAGCTTTTGGCCTACGACTTTTGGACAATTTCAGTCGTAAATCATGGCAGTCATTAAGTGGGTCATCACAAATCCCATTCTTCTTTTTTTTCCCCCGGTGGTCGTTGGGTGAACAGTGCAGTTGTTAAGTGAGCCCATTGTTTGCTACGGGGCATTATTTCAATAAAGGAGAATATTTGTGGCTCAGGGGTCCTGGGTGCTCTTTAAACTTGGTGTTTTTCTTACAGACGTTTTGTGACCCAACTAGATAACCTAATCAATGCCAGAATATCCTTTGCTGCTACAAAGGATATTCTGGCATTGATTAGGTTATCTAGCTGGGTCACAAAACATTTGCAAAAAAACAACGAATAACACAAGGGACATTTTTTCCCAGAAACTGAACGTAAATGTTGGGTTTCCGGCAAAGAGGTCATAAATTGTAATCATGTCACGGCGCAATGCCACCAACTGCCCTAAATGCTGGTTTACACTGGTTGCCGAGTGCCTAAAATGTGGCCATGTGAACACGGGTAAAGCAAGAGGGAAACTTTAAATCAGGATCATAAGTAACTTTTTCGGCGTCCGTCGTAACTTCCAAATGGTTGTAACTCAAGGAGGACCTGTACTTTTGAGAGATCTTCTTCAAGTAGGCCGTTCTCGACTTACAACTATTCTTCATGTAGGCCGTTCTCGACTTACAACTATTCTTCATGTAGGCCGTTCTCGACTTACAACTATTCTTCAAGTAGGCCGTTCTCGACTCACAACTATTCTTCATGTAGGCCGTTCTCGATTTACAACTATTCTTCAAGTAGGCCGTTCTCGACTTACAACTATTCGTTTAGCGACCATTCGAAGTTACAACGTCGCTGAAAAAACCAGACTTGTGACCATTTTTTGCACTTACAGCATTCCGGTAGTCGCGTGACCAAAAATTCAGTCATTTGGCAACTGACTCATATTTATGACGGTTGCAGTGTCCCGGGTGTGTGTGTGGAGAGGCTCATGCGATCTGCTTTTGTGACCATCCAACAAGCAAAGTCAAACGGGGAGAGCCAGATTTGTTTAACAACGCTGTGACTGACTTCACAACCGCGCTGATTCGTTTAACACCTGTGGCAAGAGAAGGTCGTAAAACGGGACAAGACCTCACTCAATCATTGTCTCGCTTAGCCATGGAAATTTGGGGGCTCAGCTGTGGTCCTACGTCGAGGACTGCCTCTGCCATGTGAATTTTAGATGTCATTTGCAATTGTTAAGCTGTGTTTTTTTTTTTTCCCTTGCTCTTTTTAATGTTTGGGGCACAGGAAGGGAAGGATTTGGAGATTTAAGGCCTTTGAAACTCAGCGGTGTGAAGTCGAAAGTGGGTCGCCTGACAAAGACAGGCTGTGTTGCTCGCCTTGGATAAACGGACTCAGCCAACTGCAGATTCCCCGTCTAATGAGGAGGGAGTTGGAAGGGTTTTATTGAGGTCATCTAGCCCATCCCCGCTCCTGGAAAAGACCTTTCCTTTTTCCTTACTGGGTTTTTATTTTTCCTCTGTCACCTTCATTTT
The DNA here is from genome assembly GCA_030761175.1 of Masticophis lateralis. Lineage (NCBI taxonomy): Eukaryota > Metazoa > Chordata > Lepidosauria > Squamata > Colubridae > Masticophis > Masticophis lateralis. Next base: position 4,229,829 of record JAUDYJ010000001.1, on the reverse strand, counting down.
GCGTTTCTTGTATTGTAGCTTGTTTTGGAAATATCTTTTTTTTTTTAATTTGATTTAGATGCCGCCCTTCTCCGGAGACTCAGGGCGGCTTACAATGCATTAAGCAATAGCCTTCATACTTTTGTATATTTATACAAAGTCAGCTTATTGCCCCCACAAACTGGGTCCTCAATTTACCCACCTTAGAAAGGATGGAAGGCTGAGTCGACCTTGAGCCTGGCTAGGATTGAACTCACAGAAATTACAGGCAGCTGGTGTTAATTGCTGCCTTTAGTAGGAGGCATTAGCCCCCTACGCTACACAGGCTCCTTTAACCATTTGTAAATAAATGGCTGGGGGATTCTGGGAATGGAAGTCCAGCTCTCTTAAAGCATGCTGACTGGGGAATTCTGGGGGTTGAAGGCAGTGGTGAAATCCAAAAAATTTTACTACCTGTGGGTGTGGCTTGGTGGGCGTGGTGTGGTGTGGCTTAGTGGACATAGCAGGAGAAGGATATTGCAAAATCTCCATTCCCACCCCACTCTGGGGCCAGCCAGAGGTGGTATTTGCCCCATCTTAAAGCATTCTGGATGGGGGATTCTGGGAGTGGAAGTCCACCCATCTTAAAGCATGCTGGCTGGGGGATTCTGGGAGTGGAAATCCACCCATCTTAAAGCATGCTAGCTGGGGAATTCTGGGAATGGAAGTCCACCCCTCTTAAAGCGTGCCGGCTGGGGGATTTTGGCAATTGAGATCCACCCAGCTTAAACCTGCCAAGATTTAGAAACACCGTCCTAAAATATTGCGACAGATCTGTATCTATCCCATCCTCAAATCTGACCAGTGAGAAACAAAGTCCATCTCCTGTCTGGGTTGCTGGTCCCTCTGTCAATTTGCCTCAAATTGACCTTGATCTTGTGATTTTTTTCCCCTCCTAATATTCCCTCAGAATCTGCCTCAAATGTTTATTTCGGATGGAAATCAAGTTATACTCAAGCCGAGAAAAACATGATTCTGTCCTTACTGGTTCACACAGAGCTTATTTTTCTTCTGGTTATGTTAATTTTGTTTTCTATTTTGTGATTAGAGGGTTTGGTGATTTACTCATTCATCCACGTGCATTCTTTTGTTACATAAATAAAATGTGGTACCTTTTTCCTGTTAATTGATATGGAGAGGTAGAGTGGTAATGCATATGGAGGCTCTCTGGATGTTTTTTTTTTAATCTCTGGCAGGCTTTGTCAGTCACCCAGTCGTCTTTTCATGACTCAGGTGGAATTAGAACTAGAACTAGAACTCACCTTTTCCTGGTGATTGGCCCAAAGTCACCCAGCCAGCTTTCGTGTCTAGGACAGGACTAGAACTCACCTTTTCCTGGTGATTGGCCCAAAGTTACCCAGCTGGCTTTTATGCCTAAGGAGGAACTAGAACTCATTGTCTCCTGGTGATTGGCCCAAAGTCACCCAGGCAGCTTTCATGGCTGAGGCAGAACTAGAACTCACCATCTCCTGGTGATTGGCCCAAAGTCACCCAGGCAACTTTCATGTCTAAGGCAGGACTAGAACTCACCTTCTCCTGGTGATTGGCCCAAAGTCACCCAGCCTAAGACAGGACTAGAACTCACCTTCTCCTGGTGATTGGCGCAAAGTCACCCAGCCAGCTTTCATGTCTAAGGCAGGACTAGAACTCACGGTCTTCTGGTGATTGGGCCAAATTCACCCATCTGGGTTTAATGGCTGTGGTGGGACTAGAACTCCCAGTCTCCTGCTTTCTAGTCTGGTTCCTTAGCCGCTAGATCAGGGATGTCAAACTTGCGGCCCGTGTGCCAGATGCGTCACACGCTGGCCACGCCCACCTCGGTTCACTGAAGGGGGGGAAGTCGAGATGCGTCACATGACGACGTGACAACGCGATTTTGATATCTCTGCACTAGCGCTCTTCAATAGAAGTGAAGGGATCTTAGAGCTTGTCTAGATCAACTCTAGATCAACAGGCTACAAAATGCCTGTTTTTATCTGCGCAACGTTTTTATTGATTATTGTACGCCCTCCAGAGTCCCTTCCTGTGAGATAGGCTGCTATATACATTTGAATATAGAGGGTCCTTGACTTACAACTGCAACGGAGATCAGAATTTCAGTTTTTAAGGGAGGCGGTTGTTAAGCGAGTCATGTCGGATTTTACAACCAGTTTTTGCCAACTTTGTTACGGCCATTTTTATGATCTCGTGCTATGGTTGTTAGGCAAATCATCCGCCGTTGTTAAGTGAATCATATGTCTGTTAAACCCAAATATCTTAAAGTCTGCCGTCATCGTTCCGACTGACGAACCCAACGAAGGCAATCCCGATCGAGATCATCCAATCTCTAATGCAGACGTTTATTGACTACATCATATCGGCAAAGGTGAGGGCAAAACCAGATCTAGCTAATTCCCACACAAACCCACATAGTTAAAAGTTCAGGTTCTCCCTTCCCCCTATAAGACTAGGTCACATTGTCCAATGGAGTTTCTTGGTATTGTTATGAGAAAGTCTGGTACCAAGTCTTGGTAAACCCCTGCTGAAGTGTCCTTGGTTCCCATTGCTGGCATCGTGACGTTCGGAATCAAATTTCTATCTACCCTTCCCCCTTCCCTCCCCCCATAGTTCATTGGTAAGATAATAGTTGCAACATCAAAAGCATCTTTGGAAGCTTGACATTTGCTGGCTAGGGGATTCTGGGAGTTGGAGTCCACCCATCCCAACGCATGCTGGCTGTGGGAATTCTGAGAGTTGGTGTCCACCCCTCTTAAAGCAGGCTGGCTGGGGGATTCTGGGAGAGGATGTCCACCCATCTTAAAGCAGGCTGGCTGGGGGATTCTGGGAGTTAGAGTCCACCCCTCTTAAAGCATGATGGCTGGGGAATTCTGGGAGTTGGAGTCCACCCATCCCAACGCATGCTGGCTGTGGGAATTCTGGGAGTTAAGAGTCCACCCATCTTAAAGCAGGCTGGCTGGGGGATTCTGGGAGAGGATGTCCACCCCTCTTAAAGCAGGCTGGCTGGGGGATTCTGGGAGAGGATGTCCACCCCTCTTAAAGCAGGCTGGCTGGGGGATTCTGGGAGAGGATGTCCACCCCTCTTAAAGCAGGCTGGCTGGGGGATTCTGGGAGTTGGAGTCCACCCCTCTTAAAGCAAGTTGGCTAGGGGATTCTGGGAGTTAGAGTCCACCCATCCCAACGCATGCTGGCTGGGAGATTCTGGGAGTTGGAGTCCACCCCTCTTAAAGCAAGTTGGCTGGGGGATTCTGGGAGTTGGAGTCCACCCCTCTTAAAGCAAGTTGGCTGGGGGATTCTGGGAGAGGATGTCCACCCCTCTTAAAGCAGGCTGGCTGGGGGATTCTGGGAGAGGATGTCCACCCCTCTTAAAGCAGGCTGGCTGGGGGATTCTGGGAGAGGATGTCCACCCATCTTAAAGCAGGCTGGCTGGGGGATTCTGGGAGTTAGAGTCCACCCCTCTTAAAGCATGATGGCTGGGGAATTCTGGGAGTTGGAGTCCACCCATCCCAACGCATGCTGGCTGTGGGAATTCTGGGAGTTAAGAGTCCACCCATCTTAAAGCAGGCTGGCTGGGGGATTCTGGGAGAGGATGTCCACCCCTCTTAAAGCAGGCTGGCTGGGGGATTCTGGGAGAGGATGTCCACCCCTCTTAAAGCAGGCTGGCTGGGGGATTCTGGGAGAGGATGTCCACCCCTCTTAAAGCAAGTTGGCTGGGGGATTCTGGGAGTTGGAGTCCACCCCTCTTAAAGCAAGTTGGCTGGGGGATTCTGGGAGTTGGAGTCCACCCCTCTTAAAGCAAGTTGGCTGGGGGATTCTGGGAGTTGGAGTCCACCCCTCAGTTGCCAAGTGTGAAAAATACTGCTCCAGATAACGTTAGCCTGCTATCCTATCTTTTCTTATCTTCCTTTTTTCTGTGAACTAAGCATACCCAGTTCATTTAACCCTACACCGTTATCTTGATCCTCCTGTGTCCATTGCAAGCTTCCGTTCGTTTTCCTCCAGAAATATTTCATATTTTGGTCTGTCTATTTCTCCTCTTCCCTCTTGGTCACGTCCCTTATTCTGACTTTAATTTTTTCTTTCTTCCTCCAGGCTGGTCTCTTCCGTCCAAGCCATCATGGCCACCCTCTCCGGCCTGGTTGTCATTTTCAGCTGCAAAGACGTGGTATACGACAGGTAAAGAAAAATGGGGTCTTTTCAGAGAGAGAGAGAGAGAGAGAGAAAATAAAACCCAGGCATCTGAAATCCTGCTTGGACTTTGGATAGGATACCCACCTGCCAAGACAGGACATTACAAAATCGGATGGGATGTTGAGACAGGTGGCAGGGTGACACCAGGTACCCTCAAGGCCGTAAATGGGTAATAATTAGCCATTTATGGCTAAAGCCGGAGCCCCAATTTCAAAATATCTTTACTTGCAGGAAGATTTTCAACCACGGTTGAGCCCACAGCGTCTTGTCGCTTAGCGAGACAATCGCAAAGTGACTTTCGCCCCATTTTACGACCTTTCCCGCCACGGTTCTTAAGCGAGTCACTGCAGTTGTTGAGTGAGCCAGACGGTTGTTAAGTGAATCAGGCTTCCGGGTTGACTTGGCTTGTCACCCCAGGGACGCTGCAACCGTCATCAATATGAGTCAGTGGCCGAGCGCCCGAATTTCGATCACGTGTCCACGGGGACTCTGCAACGGTCGTAAGTGTGAAAAACGGCCATAAGTCACTTTTTGCAATGCCACTGTGAGTTGGAATAGTCACTAAAAGAATGATTGTAATTTGAGGACTACCTGTATTTATTTATTTATTGAACTTGTATGTCATCCATCCAGAGGTGAAAGGCTACCGGTTCGAGGCAATTCGCCCAAACTGGTAGTAAAAAAAAATTCTTTAAAATTTTTTTTAAAAGGTTCCCACGATCACTGGCACAGCTGATTGTCTGCACTTTTTTTTTAACTTTTTTTAGCATTTTTTTACTACCCGTTCGGGCAATAGGTAGTAAAAAAATGCTATTTTTTTTTAAAAAAAAGGTTCCAACAATCAGCTGTGATAATCAGCTGTGGCGTGCAATCCTCGGAACTTTTTTTTACTTATTAAAGCATTTTTTTACTACCTATTAGGGGTTTGATTTTGCTCCCAGGAGGCTTCCCTGAAGCTTGCTAGGCCAAAAAGAGGGGGTGGGGGGGTGCTGTGAAAGACAGAAAGAAAGAAAGAAAGAAAGAGGGAGAGAGAGAGGAAGAAAGAGAGAGAGAGAGAGAGAGAGAGAGAAGCACTAGACACAGCTTCAGAGGATACCTTGAAAGAGCACAGCAGTCAATCCAGGGCTTGAAGGGACCTGGAGGTCATCTAGTCCAACCTCCTGGTCCAGCAGGACATTGTTAAAGTGCGTTTCTGTCCTTTGAAACCCCCGTCACATGACTACATAGCCATGCCCACCCAGTCACGTGACCCACTACCACCACCAAGCCCCACCCACAGAACCGGTAGAAAAAAAAATTAGATTTCACCACCACTGCACCCATCTCACCAAAGGTGACTTACCTTTGACATTGAATAAATTGCAAAAGAAAACATTGAAACAATAGAGTTATTAAATTTAAAAATTCAGTGCGGTGTGTTATACTCTGGAAAGAGTGCAGAGAAGAGCAACCAAGAGGATTAGGGGACTGGAGGCTAAAACATATGAAGAACGGTTGCAGGAACTGGGCATGGCTAGTCTAGTGAAGAGAAGGACTAGGGGAGACATGATAGCATTGTTCCAATATCTCAGGGGCTGCCCCAAAGAAGAGGGAGTCAAGCTATTCTCCAAAGCACCTGAAGGAAGAACAAGAAGCAACGGGTGGAAACTAATGAAGGAGAGAAGCAACTTAGAACTAAGGAGAAATTTCCTGACAATGAGAACAATTAATCAGTGGAACCACTTGCCACCAGAAGTTGTAAATGCTCCAACACTGGGAGTTTTTAAGAAGAGACTGGACAGCCATTTGTCTGAAATGGGGTAGAATTTCCTGCCTAAGCAGGGGGCTGGACTAGAAGACCTCCGAGGTCCCTTCCCAACTCTTTTATTCTGACCCACGCGCAGCTGGCTTTCTTCTGCAAACAAATCTTCCCCCTTTTTATCTCAAGCCAACAATGCATGTGTTTTGTGCATCGCTCTCAAAAAAAGCAACGTTGGCGGAGTGCAGAGTTCGCGAGAGGCTTCTGGCAGGATTATTTGAGGGCAGCTGATAGCATCAAGGAAAGAGTGCGCCATGACCACGGGGCAGGCATTTTTAGCAGCTGAGTGGAAAACGATGCCGGGGTCTAAACTCACAAAGAAAACAAATCGGTCTTTTGGATGCAATTCGGATCACCAACCCGATCAGTGTTTTTATTTGTGTGTGTGTGTTGTGTGTGTGTTTCTTTAGCCAGGTTTTTCCTACGTAAACCAAGATTTTTCTGCAGCCCCAGTTCAGTGAAGCAGAAAAATCTTGGTTTACGTAGGAAAAACCTGGCTAAAAAAAACCACACATAAATCCTACGAAAAAGGAAGAAAATAAATAGTGTACCTTTACAGGGGGGATGCATGAGATGTGGGTGTGGCTTACTGATGAAGGCTAACGGGCCAGAAATAGATCTATATAAGGCCTGCTGGCTGCCAGAAGAAGAAAAAAAAGCCCAGAAACTAGTGGATGTGACTTCACTGAACTAGGGCTGCAGAAAAATCTTGGTTTACGTAGGAAAAACCTGGCTAAAGAAAAACACACATAAATCCTATGAAAAAGTAAGAAAATAAATAATGTACCTTTTCAGGGAGGATACATGCGATGTGGGTGTGGCTTACTGATGAAGGCTAACAAGTCAGAAATAGATCTATATAAGTCTCCCAATGGGCAGCATAAGGCCTGTTGGCTGCCAGAAGAAAAAAAGCCCAGAAACTATATATGAGTATGATACAGGGTTCAAAGTAGAACAGTGGGTTCTACTTTCCTTTACTATCGGTTCGCAACAGGATTGTGCACTCACTTTGCTTGTGCACGTGACTTGCTTCTGCACATGCGCAGATCACTTCTGATGACATCAGGGTCAGTGGGCAGAGCCTCCTGCCAGTATTTGTTTTCTTTCCTTTTCGTAAGCTTTATGTGTATTTCTCTTTAGCCAGGTTCTTCCTACGTAAACCAAGATTTTTATGCAGACCTAGTTCAGTGAAATCACAATCCACTAGTTTCTAGGCTTTTTTTTCTGGCAGCCAGCAAACACTCTGCTGCCCATTGGGAGACTAAGATAGATCTATTTCGGGCTTATAAACCCTCATCAGTTAGCCACACCCTCATCCCATGTATCTTCCCTGTAAAGGTACAGTATTTGTTTTCTTTCCTTTTCGTAGGCTTTATGTGTATTTCTCTTTAGCCAGGTTCTTCCTACGTAAACCAAGATTTTTATGCAGACCTAGTTCAGTGAAATCACAATCCACTAGTTTCTAGGCTTTTTTTTCTGGCAGCCAGCAAACCCTCTGCTCCCCATTGGGAGACTAAGATAGATCTATTTCGGGCTTATAAGCCCTCATCAGTTAGCCACACCCTCATCCCATGTATCCTCCCTTTAAAGGTACAGTATTTGTTTTCTTTCTTTTTCGTAGGCTTTATGTGTATTTCTCTTTGGTCAGGTTCTTCCTACGTAAACCAAGATTTTTATGTGTTTTTCTATCAAGACACCTGGTCTACCCCAGCATGTGGGAGAAAGCATACTGCATCCCACATGGTTCCCTATTACTAATTGTCAACTGCAAAGAGGAAAGGATTCTGATAGGCATTACAACACCCCTGGTTGCCTGTTGGGATGTCTGCCTATCCTCTGATGTTAAAACTCGAGTTTCCCTCAGTGCAGGTCTCCAAATACTTGATAACCTAGAAGCGTCATCACGTCTGTTCATATTCTGCGGCCTCTTCTCAATTTTGATAGCCTCCCTAATTATTCTCTTAGTAAGATGTTCCTCTTTCAACACTGTTCTCGTATTGTTGAAGTCGATCTTTTCTCCCGTGGCCTTCGTGTGTAGTACCAAGGAAGAAGTTTGCTCTTCTTTTTTCGCTGCGTTTTTGTGTTCTTCTAAACACACACCTATTCGTCTATTTGTCTGTCCAATGTAGGATGACTGACAGGAGGCACATGGCACTTCATATACCCCTTGATTTTCCAGCTCTATTTTATCCTTGGGAGATAAATTTTAGATTGGGAGACTAAAGGGAGACTAAGATAGATCTATTTCGGACTAATTAGTCCTCATCAGTTAGCCACACCCTCACCTCATGTCTCCTCCCTGTAAAGGTCAAATATTAGTCCCCCTTTAGTCTCCCAATAGATTGCAAAGTGCTGGTTTGATGTTTGAAAAAGCCTAGAAACTAATGAATGGGATTTTACTGAGCTATGGCTATATAAAGATATTGATTTACGTAGGAAAAAACCCAGCTAAGAGAAAAATACACATAAAGGCCTACGAAAAGACAAGAAAATAAATAAATATATCAGGGGTGAAATCTAAAATTTGTTACTACCGGTTCTGTGGGTGTGGCTTGGTGGTGGTGGGGTAATGTGACTGGGTGGGCATGGCCAATTTTTTTTTCTTTTAAAACCATTTTTTTACAGGTAAAACCATGTAAAAAAATGCTTTCAAAAGGCTCTGACAATCCCAGCTGAGTTGCCTGATCGGCAGGCAACTCAGCTGGGATCGCCAGAGCTTGGCTCGTCAGAGCCATTTAAAAGAAAAAAAAGACTCTGATGTTTGCGCGGCTCAGCTGGGCATCGGGGGCGAGGGCAGGGATTTTTGCTACCGGTTCTCCGAACTGCCCGCTGCCATTGCTACCTACTTGCCCGAGCAGGTCTGAACCGGGAGCATTTCACCCCTGATTTCACCCCTGGATGAAATGCTACCGGTTTGTACCAGTTCAGATGAGCTGGTAGTGATAAAAGCTACCAGTTGGGGCAAACCCATATTTCCGAGGATCAGCTGTGCCGCACGATTTACATTCGCTCGGAAGCAGGAAATCCTGCTTTCTAGCAAATCTAAATCGTGCAGCACAGCTGATCCTCGGAAATATGGGTTCGGCCCAACCAGTAGATTTACCCATCGCTGTTCTACTTACCTTGTTAAGCCTCCTTTTTCCGCATGAAGCGTGCACTTGGCATGTACTGTGCATGCATGCACAGCATGTGTTTGGCATGCACTGCGCGTGAACATACGCACCGTGCTTTTGGCATACACCACACATGCGCCGGCAGAGAACCGGTGGCAATCCGCGGAGGATTTGACCACTGATACGATCTCCCTTTAGTGACCTTCTGACCAGCCAAATCAACGGGGAAGCCAGAGTCACGTAACAACGGTGTTGCTAATTTAACCACTGTAGTGATTCCCTTAACGACCGTGGCAAGAAAAGTTGTAAAACGAGGCAACACTCAACTTAACAAATTTCTCACTTCGCAACATAAATCTTGGGGGCTCAGTTCTGGTTGTAAGTTGAGGACCACGTAGTGGTTAGGTGTAGTCCTGGACTTACAACGGTTCATTTCGTGACCGTTCAAAGTTGCAACAGCACCGTGCCATTGTAACTTTGAACGGTCACTAAACGAATCCTTTGTAAGTTGAAGAATACCTGTACCTCCAGTCTAATAAAGAGAAGTATTAGGGGCTGACGTGATAGCAGCAGTCCAGTATTTGAGGGACTGCCCCAAAGAAGAGGGAGTCAAGCTATTCTCCAAAGCACCTGAAGGCAGGAGAAGAAACAACGAGTAGAAAATAATCAAGCAGAGAAGCAACCTGGAACTAAGGAGAAATTCCCTGACAGTGAGGACAATTAACCAGTGGAACTACTTGCCTCCAGAAATTGTTGATGCCATCACTGGCTTTTAAGAAGAGACTGGATAACCATTTGTCTGGAACGATATATTGATCAGAAGGATGTAGAAGACGGACCAGACTGGGCCCGAAGGAGGGGGTCATATACGTGATCTTTTACCACGAGGTTGGACTAGAAGACCTCCAAGGTCCCTGTCCAGCCCTATTTTCTATGTTGTAAGAGTCTTCTATTCCCGAATTAAATGTGAAAAAGTTCCAGAAGGTTCCAAAAGGACAGAGAGGGTGGGTTTGTCAGCTCTTCCCCCCCCCCTTTTTTTTCTTGGGTTCGAAAAAGGGCTAGTTGTAGGTTTTGAATTAACTTTTAGGAGATTGTAACCTGGAGGAAAAGAGGTCAGGCAAACAAGGACTTTGCCAAATCATGGAAATGGTTTCAGGATAATCATTTCTGTTGAAATGTTGAAACTTTAAAGCGTTTGGCAAAGGAGGCAAATGAAACGTCATCCAGAGGGGTGCTTAAATATTTGCGAATCTCTTTTTTTCAACATTTCCCCATCCACATGACCTCTTATTTTATTTTATTTTTTAAAATTTGATTTATATGCCGCCCTTCTCCGGAGACTCAGGGCGGCTTACAATGCGCCAAGCAATAGCCTTCATACTTTTGTATATTTATACAAAGTCAGCTTATTGCCCCCACAAACTGGGTCCTCAATTGACCTACCTTAGAAAGGATGGAAGGCTGAGTCAACCCTGAGCCTGGTGAGATTCGAACTTACAGTAATTGCAGGCAGCTGGATGTTAAATGCTGCCTTTTAGGAGTAATTAGCCTCTTAGATGTTACCCCTTCTAAAAGGTCACAAAAGACCTAAAATGAGATTTATTTTAAAAAAGTCAAGGAAACAAATGAGTCAACCACAATACAGGTAGCTGTCAGGGTTCCCGACGGCAGGTTTTCAAGTGAAGCCAGCCCTGACCCTACATAATTTATGCTCCAGTCATGACCCTGTTTCCCTCCCCTCCCACTCCTCCCAGGCTGTGTCATCAATCACATTCAGCAACGGAGCAATTTCGAGGGTTGTAGAGTTCACTCCCCTCCGGCTGCTGAAGGTAACCCTGGGATATAGCCTTGAGAGAGATAAGTCTGGAATGTGCATCTGTCTTTGCTTGCCCTGCCATTTCGCTGGTTTCCCATCCGCCTTCGCCTATGGCAACTCGAGAGCAGGTCAAGGATGATTTGCAAGTTGACAGTAGTCCTTGACTTATGGCCACAATGGAACCCAAACTTTTTGTTGCTAAGCGAGACAGTGGTTGAATTGAGTTGTGATTCCTTTTATGAACTTTCTTGCCGGAGTTGTTAAGTGGATCAGCACAGTTATTAAGTGGCTTCCCCATTGGCTTTATCTTGTCCGGAGGTCGCAAAAGGGGATCCCACGACCCCGTGATTCCGCAATCGTCATAAATACGAGTCGACTGCTTAAGCGGCCCAATTTTGATCATGTGACCATGAGGATGGTGAAACAGTCGTAAGTGTGAAAAAACAGTCATAAGTCATGATGACAGATGGTGTTACTACCTGTATTGTACAGGTAGTCCTTGACTTACAACCGTTCATTTAGTGACCATTCAAATAACGACACTGGCAAAAGTCACAAGCGATTTTCATACTTAACAACATCTTCATGGTGACGCAATCCAAATTTGGATGCTGTACAGCTGGTTCCTATTTATGACACTTCCAGGATCCCGAGATAATGTGATCCCCTTTTTACGACCTCCTGACAAGCAAAGTCAAGGGAGAAGCCAGATTCACTTAACAACCATGTGGCCAATTTAACGTCTCCAGTGATTCACTTAACACTTAAGCGTGGCGAGACAGATCATAAAACTGGGGCAAAACCCATCTAAGAAACATCTCGCTTAACGATAGAAATTTGGGGCTCCGTTGCAGCCGTAAAGGGAGGACTCCCTGAACTTAAATCTACCCGCAGCCGATGCATGTCAGGACAGTCATGAATTCGGCATGTGAAAAGCATGCCAAGGAACATCTTGGGAACATCGTCCACCAGAGTTATGTAGATACTTGATGTTCCCAAAGAGTATTTTGTGTGCCTGATTAAATATTTCGGTTACATTTCCGTCTACCCCACCTTGCTGCTTCTATTAATAGGTGAGATCGCTTAGAAAAGAGAAACAGCTGAATCTTGTATCCGGCTGGGTCTAATTCAGAAAAACAAAAAAACAAAACTGGAATATCGAGATCTATCCTGGTTTAAGGATTGGGCAGCTCTTACGCCGAGCATGTTAATAATATTTGCTTTAATGGGAGGTGTAGGAGATCTAAATATATTGGAACCTGATACCTTTTAGATTTTGAATTCGGCTCATTCTTCCTTGATGACAGGCAGTCCTCGATTTACGACCACAATGGACTTATGACTTACGACCACATTTCTGTTGCTAAGTGAAACACTTGTTGCTAAGTGAAACACTTGTTACTAAGTGAAACACTTCTGCCCCATTTTATGACCTTTCAAAGTTACAAGGACGCTGAGAAAAGTGACTTGTGACCTTTTTTTTCACACTTACGACCGTTGCAACAAAATTCAGAACGCTTGGCAACCGACTCATATTTATGACGGTTGCAGTGCCCCGGGATCACGCGATCTCCTTTTGCGACCTTCTGACAAGCAAAGTCAATGGGAAAGCCAGATTCACTTAACAACCCTTGTGAGATAGCTTAACAATAGCAGTGATTCACGTGACAACTCTGGCAAGAATGGTCGTAAAGTAAGGCAAAACTCACTTAACTGTCTTGGTTACTGACGGTAATTTGGGGCTCAATTGTTGTAAGATGAGGACTACCTGTAAAAGGATAAATAATACTACAGCCACACTCTGTGGCAGGGGTGGGGAACATGACCCCTTTATGACTTGTGGACTTCAACTCCCAGAATTCCTGAGCCAGCATTAACATTGGCTGGCTCAGGAATTGTGGGAGTTGAAGTCCACAAGTCCTAAAAAGACCGCCATTCCCCATGCTGGCTCATGAATTGTGGGAGTTGAAGTCCACAAGTCTAAAAAGGCTGCCATTCCCCATGCTGACTCAGGAATTGTGGGAGTTGAAGTCCACAAGTCATAAAACAGCCATTGTTCCCCATGCTGACTCAGGAATTGTGGGAGTTGAAGTCCACAAGTCATAAAACAGCCATCGTTCCCCATGCTGACTCAGGAATTGTGGGAGTTGAAGTCTACACAGTCATAAAACGGCCATTGTTCCCCATGCTGGCTCAGGAATTGTGGGAGTTGAAGTCCACAAGTCATAAAACGGCCATTGTTCCCCATGCTGACTCAGGAATTGTGGGAGTTGAAGTCCACAAATCATAAAACGGCCGCCATTCCCCATGCTGGCTCAGGAATTGTGGAAGTTGAAGTCCACAAAGTCATAAAACAGCCATCATTCCCCATGCTGGCTCATGAATTGTGGGAGTTGAAGTCCACAAGTCCTAAAAAGGCCATCCTTCCCCATGCTGGCTCATGAATTGTGGGAGTTGAAGTCCACAAGTCCTAAAAAGGCCATCCTTCCCCATGCTGGCTCATGAATTGTGGGAGTTGAAGTCCACAAGTCATAAAACGGCTATTGTTCCCCATGCTGGCTCATGAATTGTGGGAGTTGAAGTCCACAAGTCCTAAAAAGGCCGCCATTCGCCATGCTGACTGAGGAATTGTGGGAGTTGAAGTCCACAAGTCATAAAGGGGCCATCGTTCCCCACCCTTCCTCTATATAAACATTTAGAACATCATGGTGAAATGGAAGAAACGAACACGTTTAAATATATTAGGATAAAGAATGAATTATTAAATGTTAAAAGATAATATATATGATTAAAAATGGAGAAAATAGAATTTGAGGGCGAAAGAAGATACTGTTTATAGAAATAAGAATAGAAATATTAACAGTTTGATTAACAATATGGAAAAATAACACTTTGGCAGAAACTAAGTAAATAAAATATATTTGGATATGGTAAGTTGTATATGATACGATACGGTCAATATTCTGTTTCATAAAATACAGTATGTGGGTTTGTATTAGGGGCAAAAAACCCAATAAAACTTGATTAAGAAAAAGAAAGAACTTAGTCATCGTATGTTACATTACATGTATGAATGACATGAAGGAGTGAGGCTTGACCCAATCTAATCGCCCTTAACCTTCTTCTCTCCCGCAACAGACACTGGATCGCCAGGGAATATGTCTGGATCGTGGTGTCATACATGACTTACGATATCTACGTCATGTATCTTTGCCACTGGCACAAGAATCAAGACAAAGGACCAGCAGACGGAAAGAACTTCTGGGAGAACCTCCGAAGCTTTCTGCAGAAGGAACGGCTGATGGTCACCCACCACCTCTTCATCCTCCTCGTCTTAACGCCGGTCGCTGTGGTGAGGCCACCTCCTGAGGGCCAAAGAGTGGTCAAGCTATAGGCCTGATGTGGCCATCCGGTGTTCTTGTTATGGGAAGTCCATGGAAAACAACGTGATTCCCAGTTGTTGTTGTTTTTTTAAAAAATATATATAAATACTTAGTCCTCGACTTACGACCAAAATTGAGCCCCCAACTTTCTGCCGTTAAGTGAGACATTTGTGAAGTGGGCTTTTGCCCATTTTTACGACCATTCTTGCCTCAGTTGTTAAGTGAATCGGGCTTTCCCTATTGACTTTGCTTGTCAGAAGGGGATCAGGGGACCCCCCCAAGGACACTGCAACGGTCATAAATATGAGTCAGTTGCCAAACATCTGAATTTTCGCCCCGTGACCACGGGGAGGCTGTCATGGTCTCAAGTGTGCAAAACGGTCAGAAGTCACATTTTTTCCATGCTGTTGTCATGTCAAACGGTCGCTAAATGAACTGTCGTAAGTTGAGGACTACCTGTGGAGTCAGTCCTCGATTTACAACCGCAATGGTGACTGGGTTTTGGGCCACTAAGTGACGTGGTAATTAAGTGAGTCATCCCATGATCAGTTTTTTCATGAATGTTTTGCCATGGCCATTGAGCAAATTGAAGGTCGTTAAGCGAATCCGATGTCCCATGGATTTGGCTTGTCGGAAGGTCGCAAAAGGGGATGACGTGACTCCTGGGGACACTGCAACCGTCATAAATATGAAACCAGATGCCAAGCCTCTGAATTTTATCGTGTGACCATGTGAATGCTGCCACAGTTGTAAGTGTGAAAAACGGTCATAAGGCCCATTTTTCAGTGCTGTTGCATCTCCGAACGGTCGCTCAATGAATGGTTGTAAGTCGAGGACTGCCTGCAGTCCTTTGAAATCGTAAAATTAGTTCATTACGACGAATGAATCCTTAAATCCATTAAAGACTCCCGCACAAGATCAATACGAGATCATCTCAAAACAGATCGGGGTGAAATGCTCCCATTTCAGACCGGATCGCCTGATCCAGTAGTGATGGAGGTGGGTGGTTTGGAGAACCAGTAGCAAAAATCCCTGCCCCACCCCCACTACCATTGGCCAGCTGAACCGCACAATCATCAGAGGCTTTTTTTTTACTTCGAAAAGCATTTTTTTCTACAACCTCTTTGGCCGAAAAAATGCTTTTAAAAGTAAAAAATAAGCCTCTGATGATCGCGTAGCTCAGCTGGGATCATCAAAGGCTTTTAAAAGAAAAAAACTTTATTTCTTTTAAATGCCTCTGACAATCCAAACTGAGTTGCCTGATTGTCAGAGGCATTTAAAAGAAAAAAAGTCTGTGCTGATCAGGCAACTCAACTAGGATCGTCAGAGCCTTTTAAAAGCATTTTTTCCACAACCTCTTCGGCCGAAAAAATACTTTTAAAAGTAAAAGAAAAAGCCTCTGATGATCCCGCGGCTCAGCTGGGATCATCAAAGGCTTTTAAAAGAAAAAAACCCTTTTTTTTCTTTTAAATGCCTCTGACGATCCAAGCTGAGTTGCCTGATCGTCAGAGGCATTTAAAAGAAAAAAGAAGCCTCTGCCGATTAGGCAACTCAGCTGGGATCGTCAGAGCCTTTTGAAAGCATTTTTTCTACAACCTCTTCGGCCGAAAAAATATTTTTAAAAATAAAAAAAAAGCCTCTGATGATCCCGCGGCTCAACTGGGATCATCAAAGGCTTTTAAAAGAAAAAAAAAACCCTTTTTTTCTTTTAAATGCCTCTGACGATCCAAGCTGAGTTGTCTGATCGTCAGAGGCATTTAGAAGAAAAAAAAGCCTCTGCCGATCAGGCAACTCGGCTGGGATCGTCAGAGGCTTTTAAAAGCATTTTTTATAACCTCTTTGCCGAAGAGATTGTAGAAAAAATGGTTTTAAAAGTAAAAAAAAAAAAAAAAATTGGCCATGGCCCCCCAGTCACATTACCCCCATCGCCACCAAGCCATGCCCACAGAACCGGTAGTAACGACTTTTAGATTTCACCACTGACTTGGATGGACAGATGTTTCCAAAGCTCCCAATTTTTTTAAACACTCTGGAAATGCAGCCCGACCACTTCTCTAATGCCGCAGGCGGACATTCCACCTGTCAAGCCTGCCTTCTCCTGATGGACATCAAAGGCACGTCCAGTTTGCCTTGGGGTTTTTTGGGAGGGGGGGCGGTGTGTAATCTTTTGCCGGATCAAGGCCAGCCTTCCCTAGCATGCCCAAGTCTTGGGGCTCCTCAATGAGACGATCTTGTGTCTCTCTGTGCCCCATCGGTGGGTTTTTCAAGATTTGACAGGTAATCCTGTGTTTGCTTTTGATTCCTGCGGCCAAGTTTTTTTTTTCTTGGGTTCCTGAGCCGGGAATTGAACCACCTTCCTTTGGCTGCGAAGGTTGTGGTTGCACTAAGACTGCTAAATAGCTGTGCCGCCTGTGTGTGTCTGGGCACCGGTGTGCCCACAGGGCCATGGAACCCAAAGAGGGCTCACAGGCCTTGAAGTTAGCTGGGAAGTGAGGCTCTAAAACATCCTTTCCCCTGGACCCTCCCTCCCTCCCTCCCTCTCTCTTTCTCCCTCCCTCCGTCCCTCTCTCTCCCTCCCTCTTCCATTCTTTCCTTCGCTCACACTTTCTCCCTCCCTCCCTTCCCTTCTCTTTCTCACTCCCCCATTCTTCCTCTCTCTCTTCCTCTTTCTCCCTTATCTCCCTCCTTCTTATCTCTCTCTTCCTCTCTCCGTCCCTCTCTTCCCCTCTTTCTCACTCCCCCATTCTTCCTCTCTCCCTCTTTCTCTCCCTCCTCCTTCTTCTCTCCCTCTCTCCCTCTCCGTCTCCCCCATTCTCCCCATTCTTCCTCTCTCCCTCCCCTCTCTTCTCTCTCTTCTTTCTCTCCCTCCATCCTCTCCCTCCCTTCCTCTTCTTTTCCACTCTTCCTCTCTCTCCCACTGCCTCCCTCTCCTTTTCCCCTGCTCCCTTCCTCTTACTGTCTCTCCCTATCTCCCTCCCTCTCTTCCCCTTTCTCACTCTCCCCCATTCTTCCTCTCTCTCTCCCTCCCTCCGTCTCTTCCTCTCTCCCATCTCTTCATCTTTCCCTCCCTCTCCCCATCTCTCCCTCTGTCCCTCCCACTCTCCCTCCCCCTCTTCCTCTCTCTTCCTGTTTCTCTCCCTATCTTCCTATATCCCTCCCTCTCTTCCTCTTCCTCTCTCTCCCTCCCCTCCCTCTTCCTTCCTCTTTCTCACTCTCCCACTCTTCCTCTCCCCCTCTCCTCTCTCCTTCCCTCTCTCTTCTTCTCTCCCCCTCTTCCTCTCTTCCTTCCTCCCTCCCCCCTTTTCTCCCCCTCTTCCTCTCCTTCTCTCCCTCCCTCTGTCCCTCTCTCTTTCTCTACAGCGTCTGCGAGGTGAACTCGGAGATTTTTTCGTGGGCTGCATCTATACTGCCGAACTCAGCACCCCGTTTGTATCCTTGGGAAAGATCCTGATGCAGGTGAGAATGTCAGATCTGAGACCTCGCTATCTTTTTATTATCATTATCATTATCATTATCATTATCATTATCATTATCATTATCATTATCATTATCATTATCATTATCTTGGTAGTCCTTGATTCTTGGTAGTCCAGATTTCCTTTCCTAAGCAAGGCAGTTGTTAAGTGACCTTCGCCCCATATTACAACCTTCCCCTCCCCATGGTTGTTAAGCGAATCGCTGCAGTTGTTAAATGAATCAGGCAATCGTTTAGGGAACCTGGCTTCCGCCGTTGCAGGGGTCTCAAACTCGATTTCATTGAGAGCCTCATCAGGGTTGTTTGATCTCGGGGCGCCGTGTGGGAGTGGTCCCATTTCCCGCACGCAGCCCCTCCCCTCACCTCGAGCTCCATTTTTGCTGGCAGAGGGCTGTAGGAGGCTATCCTGGTTAAAAACAGAACCTGGGAGGGCCGTGCGTGACAGCCTGGTGGGCCACGAGCTCCGTTTTAGCTGGCGGAAGGCACCGCGGGCCGGTCCTTCGCTGATTCCAGGGTGGCACCCACGGGTCAGATCTAAGCACCCCGTGTGCCAGATCTGGCCCATGGGCCTTGAGTTTAACACCTCTGCATCAGGGTGAAATCCAAATTTTTTTACTACCGGTTCTGTGGGCGTGGCTTGGTGGGCGTGGTGTGGTGTGGCTTGGTGGGCGTGGCAGGAGAAGGATACTGCAAAATCTCCATTCCCTCCCCACTCCTGGGAGAAGGATATTGTACAATCTCCATTCCCTCCCCACTCTGGGGCCAGCCAGAGGTGGTATTAGCCGGTTCTCCAAACTACTCAAAATTTTCACTACCGGTTGTCCAGAACCTGTCAGAACCTGCTGGATTTCAGCGCTGCTCTGCGCCCTTGGCTGTCCTTGTCAGAAGCTGACAGGAAATGTTACAAACGGGGGTCACTTTACAACTTAGTAGTAAGTTGCTTAACTACTGTGCCAAAAACGGTCATAAAATGAGGTGCAACACACTTAACAACTTCCTCACCTAGCAATGGAAATTTTGGGCTCGATTATGGTCATAAGTAGAGGACTGCCTATGGTAGAATTCCGGAAGCCCGCTACAGGTAGTCCTTGACTTACAGCAGTTCATTTAGCGAGCAGTTCCAACTTATGACGGCACTAAAAAAGTGACTTATGACTGTTTTTCACACTTATGACTATTGCAGCATCCCTATGGCTGGCTATACGATCAAAATTCAGACATAACTGACTCATATTTGTGACGGTTGCGGTATCTCGGGGTCATGTGATCCTGTTTTGTGACCTTCTGACAGGCAAAGTTCACGGGGAAGCCGGATTCACTTAACAACCAGATTACTAATTTAACAACGATAGTGATTCGCTTAACAAGAAAGGTTGTTGGGACAAAACTCACTTAACAACTTGTCGAGCGAAATGTTGGGCTGGATTGGGGTTGTAAATCGAGGACTACCTGTACTAAGGCTGAAAAGGAAGAAAGTCGGAACACAAATCATACAGAGATGCAGCAGGCACCCTCCTGCCCGATGTGGGAATTAAAGGAACAGCTGGTGGAATTTCTCCCAGCTTTGATCTTTTTATTTGTCAGTCAGCACTTGCCTCTCCTTTAACCTTCTCAACGTTTTCTTCTTTCGTTGGGTGTTGACAGCTGAAAATGCAAGATTCCCTCCTGCATAAGATCAACGGGATTCTCATCCTGGTTACCTTCTTCCTTTGCCGGATCCTCCTCTTCCCGTACATGTACTGGGCCTACGGGCGACAGGTGAACGTTCCTATCTACGAGGTGCCCTTTCGCATCCCTCTGCATTGCAACGTGGCCAACGCCTTCTTAATTGCGCCCCAGATCTACTGGTTTAGCCTCATCTGCCGCAAAGCAATGAGGCTCTACAGCAGTTCTCCAGCACCAGATCGAACGCGATAGCAAAAAACGCCTAAACATTCCCCTTGGAACCAACCTGCCTCACTTTACCAGATTAGGGGATTTGGGGGAGGCGCCATTTTGCAACTGGCTGCCATTCTTCCCAGCCGAGATGAAGACTCATGAATCACCTCCATGGAGGTGCCTTCGTGGTCGCCAAACAATCACGAGCCTGGAGGCTGTATGCTTCCCAAGCCTCCCCATATCCCTGCCCAGTGACTGCAGCGGTGTTCCAGATGTGTTCCAGATGTTGAAAGTGGAAACTGAGACTTGTCACTGGCCAGCCTCAGAGGCCGTGAGAATTCTGCAAATCTCATCTTTTATCCTGAGATTTTCAGTTGGCGGTTTAGGGCAATGAGGTTAAAAAACACCACACAGCTTGACCTACACGTCCTTCTTTGATTATCCCTCATCAGAGTATGGCCTGATCTTTTCACTTCCTCACCTTGAAAAATTGCTGGCCTTCTAAACCAAGGGTGTCAAACTGGTGGCCCACGGACCGGATACGTCACGCGCAGGCCACGCCCACCCCAGCTCTGTGAAGGGAAAAAATGCCGTGAAACATCCCGTGATGGCAACATGACGCAGCGAGTTTGACGCCCATGTTTTAAACCTTCTTCCATATGCTTCCTGTTGTGCCAGTTTGCTACTGGTGAAATATGGATAGCCTGATTTGGACATCTTGATGGCTACCTTGATTTTATCGAAAGTGCCGAGGGATTGCTCCTGGAAAATTTTAGCATCCCTTTTGGTTTTCGTTAAAAATACATCTCAACGTTCTTGTGCTTCTCATTCGTACGGTTAACAATGCCCAGCAAAATAACAGAAGCTGGAGAGAATTGAGATCACCCTTGTCCCATATCGTGGAAAGAGTCTCACTTCGAACAGACAATATTGTACAATGTTGCACTTTTTGCACATCCCAAGTTTCCTTTCGATGCACAAGATGGAAAACTTGGCAGACGTCAAGGTCATTTCGGAACAGGTGCCAACCTTCGAGGTGGATAACCGGACCGTGATTCAAGAAGATAAGGTTCAAGAAGAGAATTTTTGGTGCTCTGTGTGTGTGACGCACGTAAAAATCAATGAGGCTTCAACAATGGCGTTCTGCCATCTTGATTTTTTCTGACTTTGCCGATATTCAGCAGAGAAAGGAAAGAAAATTGAGAGAGTGAAGATGAATCAGAAGTTGCTGAGGATGGACCGAATCAGCTGTTCAGATTTGGAAGGATTCTCGTAAGATTCTGTTTTGACCTGGCTCCCAAACAGGACAAACTCTCTGTGGTTAAATCAACTATTCCTTTATTAGGAGTGTCAGCAGCCCTGGCAAAAGGTTTCTCTCTCACAGCAGACTATCAATGGCTGACCGGCAGAGAGATGAATAGTTGTCTGCTATGCCTATTCATCTCCGCCCCCTGCCTTTTATCCCCAGAGCTAGGATGGGACTTCGCTAGCAGCGATGGGCTCTTCTGTCCCAAGGACCAGCCCATAGATTTCCACTGCTCTCCTCTCCTCTGCCTTCTGCGCATCTGTGTGTGAGGCACTGGACCCAGCTGTTCCTCCTCTTTCTCAACAACCACCTGGGCACTGTTGACTCTCCATCTGTGGGCTGATGGAAGCCCAGACTGTCTCTCTCTCTCTCTCTGCCAGCTTCATTCCCTCTTCCCCCTCGGAGCTCTCAGTTGCCTTGATGCTGACCCTGACTCCTACGCTGCCTCCTCGTTTGATTTGGCTGGCTGCGGAATTCTGGGAGTTGAAGTCCACCCATCTTAAAATGGCTGGGATCGAGAAACGCTGTAGGCTAAAGAAAAAAAACTTTTCTCCCCAAATTCCATCTCTTGCTGAATTCATTTTGCCCATCCAGGGAACAAGCTCATGCTGGAACCAGGTTAAATCTGTTGGTTGGCAATCCTGGATCCTGTACAGGAGCATCTTTTCTCCCGCGTCAATGCACTCACCGTACATTTTTTGTTATAACCCCCCCCCCCAAAAGTGCAATGTAGAAAATAAGAGTATGTTTCACACACTGATGCATGATGGAGAACAGAGGCGTTTAAGCCCTGCCCTGGTTTTGATCTACCCTTAAGTTTTGAAGATGAGATGAGGTGCCAACTACAAGCTATAGGCACTCTTCATCCTCCCTTTCTTCTCTCCTTCCTCCCTCTCCCCTTCCTTCTTCCCTCCATCCCCTCCTCCCCTTTCTTCCCTTCTCCTCCTTCTCCTTTTTCCTGCTCCTTCCTTCCCTTCTCCCCTTCCTCCCTTCGCTCCTTCCCTTCATTGCTCTTTCCTTCCTCATTCTCTTCCTTCCTTCATCCTCTTCTCCCCTTTCTCCCCTTCTCTTCTCCTTTTTCCTTCTCCTTTTCCTCCCTACTTCTCCTGCTCCTTCCTTCCATTCTCCCCTCCCTCCCTCCTCTCCTTCCTTCCTCCTTCCCTCCCTGTTGCTCTTGCCTTCCTCATTTCTCCTTCTCTTCCTTCTTTCCCCTCCCCTCCCTTCCTCTTTCCTTTATTCCCTCTTCTCCTTTCTTCCTTCTCCTCCCCTTTCTTCTCCTCCTTTTCCTTGTGTAGCAGTGGAAATTTGGGGTTTAATTGTGGTCATAAGTCAAGAACTCCTCTGCTGCCACCCCCTGCCCTTCCCTTCTTTCTTCCTTTCCTTTCCTTTCCTTCCTTCTTCCTTCCCTTCCTTCCCTTTCCTTCTCTCTTCCTTTCCTCTCCTTCCCTTCTCTCTTCCTTTCCTTTCTTCTTCCTTCCCATCCCTCTTCCTTCCCTTCCTTCCTTTCCTTCCTTCTCTTCCCTTCCCATCTCTTCCTTCCCTTTCCTTCCCTCTTCCTTTCCTTCCTTCCCTTCCCTCTTACTTCCCTTCTCTTCCTTCCCTTTCCTTCTCTCTTCCTTTCTGTTCTTCCTTCCCTTCCATCTTCTTTCCCTTCCCTCCTTCTTCCTTCCCTTCCCATCTCTCTTCCTTCCCTTTCCTTCTCCCTTCTTTCCCTTCCCTCCTTTCCTTCCTTCTTCCTTCCGTTCCCATCTCTCTTCCTTCCCTTTCCTTCTCCCTTCTTTCCCTTCCCTCTTCCCTTCCCTCCTTTCCTTCCTTCTTCCTTCCCTTCCCTTCTCCCTTCTTTCCCTTCCCTCTCCCCTTCCCTTCCCTCCTTTCCTTCCTTCTTCCTTCCCTTCCCATCTCTCTTCCTTCCCTTTCCTTCTCTTCCTTTCCTTCCTTCTTCCTTCCCTTCCCTTCCTTTCTCTCTCTCTTCCTTTCCTCTGTTCCTTCCCTTCCCATTCCATTCTATTTCTTTCTTTTCCTTCCCTTCCCTTCCCTTTTCTCTCTTTTCTTTTTTCTTCTCCTCCTCCCTCCCTCCCTCCCCTCCTTCTCTTCCTTCCTTCTGCTTTGAAGACCATCTGCTGGGAGGCCTGTGGGCTTCCTTGGCCAGTTATCGGACAACAGGATAAGAAACTGCTGGAGGATACAGGCCAGGGGTCTAATCCAACTAACTGGGCACAACTTCTGTTGTTCTTAAAATTGCTGTTTTTGTAATAGCGCCCCCTGGCGAACGCTCCCGTGTCTGCTGTATTTATTTTTCTCTTCTTGTGATAGGCATACAACCCTTCTTCTTGTTGTTGTTGTTGTGCTTGCAATGGATCACAAAAGCCCCATTTAAGACTGCTGTTTTAACGATTTTAAAGTGGTGGGAACAATTTAAAGGGGGTGGGGGGGGGGAGACTAAAAGGCAATAACTTAGAAGAACTAATTTCTAATGCCATTAACAAGATCTTCACATTCCTGAAGAATATTCAGAAAAATTGAGGAACGGAAAAAAATGTGTGAGCCTTAGCGTTCTCTTGAGTTTGGTTGGCTTTCTTGCAAACGTTTCATTACCAAACCAGGTAACGTCCTCAGTGCTAGAAGGAAAGGATGGATGTATTTTTAACCCTTTCGGAAAATAATAAAAAAAAATGGGACCAATTGATTTTGAAAAACCGTCGCTTAGGTTGATGTCTGAAACCATGAGAGCGACTTGCCAAGGGATGCAACCAGTTTGCATTTATATTATATTGGCCAGGGTGTCCAGTTGCACACAAAAATGTGACTTTAAAAAAAAAAAAATAGCCCTGAAAAACAGATGAGTAATTAAGGCTAACCAGGCTAGAGAGCAAGAAATGGGGAGTTCAAATTCTGACGTAGCTATGAAAGCTGGCTGGGTGCTTTGGGGGGGGGGGCAATCACCAGGAGACGGTGAGTTCCAGTCCTGTTTTAGGCATGAAAACCAGCTGGGTGACTTTAAGCCACTTCTTCTCTCTCAGGCCAAGCTACCTCACAGGGTTGTTGTGGGGCAAAAAGGAGGAGGAAGGAAATTATGTATGTTCCTGAGTTCTGATTTAGCTATGAAAGCCAGCAGGGTGACTTCGGGCCAATCCCCAGGAGACGGTGAGTTCTAGTCCCGCCTTAGGCATGACTTTGGGCCAATCCCCAGGAGACAGTGAGTTCTAGTCCCGCCTTAGGCATGAATACTGGTTTACTTTGGGCCAAACAGCAGGAGACAGTGAGTTCTAGTCCCGCCTTAGGAATGAAAACTGGGTGACTGAGCCAATCCCCAGGAGACAGTGAGTTCTAGTTCCGCTTTAGGCATGAATACTGGGTGACTGGGCCAATCATCAGGAGATAGTGAGTTCTAGTCCTGCCTTAGGCATGAATACTGGGTGACTGGGCCAATCCCCAGGAGACAGTGAATTCTAGTCCTGCCTTAGGCATGAAAACTGGGTGACTTTGGGCCAAACACCAGGAGACGATGAGTTCTAGTTCCTGCGTTAGGCATGAAAACTGGGTGACTTTGGGCCAATCCCCAGGAGACAGTGAGTTCTAGTCCCACCTTAGGCATGAAAACTGGGTGACTTTGGGCCAATCACCAGGAGCCAGTGAGTTCTAGTCCCGCCTTAGGCATGAAAACTGGGTGACTTTGGGCCAGTCCCCAGGAGACGGGGGGTTCTAGTCCCGCCTTAGGCATGACTTTGGGCCAATCACCAGGAGACGGTGAGTTCTAGTTCTGCCTTAGGCATGAAAACTGGGTGACTGGGCCAATCCCCAGAAGACAGTGAATTCTAGTCCCGCCTTAGGCATGAAAAGCAGCTGGGTGACCACGAGCCGGTCCCTGTCTCAGCCTAACCCACCTCACAGGGTGGTTGTGGGGAAAACAGGAAGAACGTGTGTTAGATATGTTTACGCCTTGAGTGATCTGTAAAAATAATAAAGGCAGGATACAAATAAATAATAAATAAAGTATGAATTGCCTGGGTTTCCAGTTCCATTGGACTGCTTCCACCCTGCACACAATGGTAGCCTTTGATTTTGGGCAACTAATAAAAAAACAATTTCAGTGAAGAAATGGTGTTTTATTTATTTTTAATTTCTTTGCAGACTTGCTTCATACTTTGATTTTTCTGCTTAACAGATAAATTCTCTGAAAATCCAGAAATCTTAAGAATGCAGACTTGCCTTGGTGGCTAGTGGGTAACCTTTCGGAGTTGAAAAGGCATAATAGAAAGTTTTTTTGTTTTCACAATATTTCAAGGGAAAATCTTTTCTTAGGGTGTTTGAACTCCAGTTCCAGTGGCAGAAGAGACATTTCTAGAAAGCCGCGACTTCTGGAATTCTTATTCCGGAGGGAAAGGGAGGGAAGGGTTTCCAGAATTCAATCAGTGTTCTTTTTCAAACTTGGCAAATTTAAGATGGATTGACTTCCAACTCCCAGAATTCCCCTGCCAGCATCTGACATGTTTCCCCCACGCCCTTTTTAATCAAGAAATATAAATATTATACGTGAACCTGGTGCCCTGTAATAAAATATATATATATAACCCTCTGCTCTGGCAGGAAACTCTACCATTTCAGACAAATGGTTGTCCAATCTCTTCTTAAAAACTTCCAGTGTTGGAGCATTCACAACTTCTGGAGGCAAGTAGTTCCACTGACTAATTGTTCTGTCAAGAAATTCCTCCTTAGTTCCAAGTTGCTTCTCTCCTTGATTAGTTTCCACCCATTGTTTCTTATCTTGCCTTCTGGTGCTTTGGAGAATAGCTTGACTCCCTCTTCTTTGGGGCAGCCCCTGAGATACTCCAAGACTGCTATCATGTCTCCCCTAGTCCTTTTCATTAGACTAGACATTCTCAATTCCTACAACTGTTCTTCAACTGGACGCAGGATTACATCTATTTCAACTCCCAGAATTCTCTGCCCAGTATTCTTTAAAGATCCGTGAACTCTTCAATGCTCAGAATTTCCCAGCCTGAATGCTTTAAGAGGGGTGGACGTAATGGTAGGCAGGAGAATTTTGGAAGTCCCCCCCATCTTAAAGCATGCTGGCTGGGGGATTCTGGGAGTGGAAGTCCACCCCTCTTAAAGCATGATGGCTGGGGAATTCTGGGAGCTGAAGTCCACCCATCTTAAAGCATGCTGGCTGGGGAATTCTGGGAGTGGAAGTCCACCCCTCTTAAAGCATGCTGGCTGGGGAATTCTGGGAGCTGAAGTCCACCCCTCTTAAAGCATGATGGCTGGGGAATTCTGGGAGCTGAAGTCCACCCCTCTTAAAGCATGCTGGCTGGGGAATTCTGGGAGTTGAAGTCCACCCATCTTAAAGCATGCTGGCTGGGGAATTCTGGGAGTGGAAGTCCACCCCTCTTAAAGCATGATGGCTGGGGAATTCTGGGAGCTGAAGTCCACCCCTCTTAAAGCATGGCTGGCTGTGGGATTGTGGGAATGGAAGTCCACACCTCTTAAAGCATGTTGGGTGGGGAATTCTGGGAGTGGAAGTCCACCCCTCTTAAAGCAGGCTGGCTGGGGGATTCTGGGAATGGAAGTCCACGCCTCTTAAAGGATGCTGGCTGGGGAATTCTGGGAGTGGAAGTCCACCCCTCTTAAAGCAGGCTGGCTGGGGGATTCTGGGAGTGGAAGTCCACCCCTCTTAAAGCAGGCTGGCTGGGGGATTCTGGGAATGGAAGTCCACCCCTCTTAAAGCAGGCTGGCTGGGGGATTCTGGGAGTGGAAGTCCACCCCTCTTAAAGCATCCTAGTTGGGGAATTCTGGGAGTGGAAGTCCACCCCTCTTAAAGCATGCTGGCTGTGGGATTCTGGGGAGTTGAAGCCCACCCATTTAAGGTGTTCACTACCACCTGACCCTTTTCCCTTCTCCACTCACTGGTAGCTCACACCAGCCAAGACGGACAAAGATTCAGACCACTAATGGCAGACTTCGTCTCGCCACAAAGTCCACAGTGGATTTAGGACTGTTTGGTCCAGGGGTGAAATGTAAAATGTGTTACTACCGGTTGTGTGGGTGTGGCTTGGTTGGGGGGGGGGGTAATGTGACGGGTGGGCGTGGCCAACTTTTTTAAAAAAACTTTTCAAAGCATTTTTTCTAATGCTTTGAAAAGCCTCTCTGGCAATCAGGCAACTCAGCTGGGATCGTCAGAGAGGCATTTTAAAAAATGCCTCTCTTCCCATCAGGCAACCCAGCTGGGATCATCAGAGACTTTTCAAAGCATTTTTTTAACCACCTCTTCGGCCACGAGGTTGCAGAAAAAATGCTTTGAAAAGCCTCCGAGGATTCCAGCTGAGCCACGTGATCATCAGAGGCTTATTTTTAATACTTTTAAAAGCGTTTTTTTGTCGGAAGAGGTTATAGAAAAAAATGCTTTTAAAAGTAAAAAAAAAATCCTCTTGATGATCGCGCAACTCAGCTGAGCATAGTGGGGGTGGGGGTGGGGCAGGGATTTTTGCTACCGGTTCTCCGAGCCAACCACCGCCATCGCTATTGGATCTGGCGATCCGGTCCGAACCGGGAGCATTTCACCCCTGGTTTGGTCCAATAGGATGTAGCATCTGACTCTGTCCCAATCAAGAGCAGGCAAGGATCACAAGATTGGGCAAATGAGATGGAGGCTTGATAGCTCATCTGTAGCCTAGGCCAGCATTTTCTCAACCGTGGTAACTTGGAAGTTGCGTGGACTTCAACTCCCAGAATTCCCCAGCCAGCAAAGCCAAAAGCTATATAAATATGGTCCGGTTGCCAAGTGCCCAAAATTCGATCATGTGGCCTTGGGGAAGGGGATGGCAGCTGGAATTTCAAAGTGAAGGCATCTGGACTTCAACTCCCAGAATCCCTCAGTCGGCAAAGCAAAGAATTCTGGGAGTTGAAGTCCACACGCCTTCAAGTTGCCGATATCTGCCTAGACTATTTCCTGCATTTGTTCCTACAACATGAAGATGCCCAAAGTTGGCATATACAGCCCAAGTACAGAAAGTCCTTGAGTTATGACCATAACTGAGCTCTAAATTATGGTCAAGAGTCACACTGGGTGTGAAGCAGGTGGCCACATGTCCACACCCAATTTTACAACTTTTTTTGTTTTTTTTTGAAGTAGTCATTAACTCATTAAGAAGAGGCTTGGTGGCACAGCAGCTTAAAGTGCTGTTAAGTGACACCAGCTGCTTGCAATTACTGCAAGTTCGAATCTCACCAGGCTCAAGGCTGACTCAGCCTTCCATCCTTTCAAGGTAGGTAAAATGAGGACCCAGATTGTGGGGGCAATAAGCTGACTTTGTATAAAAAAGAACACCGCTTTGGGGGGGGGGGGAGAAAGCCCTACTACACAGGTATATACAAAAGTATGAAAGCTATTGCTTAATGCATTGTAAGTCGCCCTGAGTCTCTGGAGAAGGGCGGCATATAAATTAAATTTTTTTTAAAAAGTGAGCACCCCCATCATTAAGAGAATGCTATGCAGGAAACCACAAATTTCCGGCAAAACAAAAACATGGTAAATTGCAACCACGGCACCATGCTAACGGCTGTAAATACGGTCCGGTTGCCGAGGGTCACCAATGTATTTGTGTGACATGGGGAGGCAGTTTGGGGGGGGGCGGTAATTGCACGTTTAAAATAGGCTTATAAGTAGCCTTAGGGAGGTCCATTGGAACTTAAAGAGCAATCGCTTAGCGACAGGTTATAATTCAAGGACTACTGTGCACTGTTTAGGGTCTTCCAGTTGTATGTTTTCAAATTTGGCCACGTAAAAATGTCTGGACTTCAACTCCCAGAATCCCTCGGCCTTGTGATCTAAATCAGGGGTGTCAAACTCAATTTCATTGAGGACAAATCAGGGTTGTTTGACCTTGGGGGGGGGGGTCGGGGAGGTATGGCTGGTGGCAGTGGTGGGATTCAAATAATTTAACAACCGGTTCTCTGCCCTAATGATCGGCTGGGTGGGTATATACGGCCATGGTGGGCTTGGCCAAGGGGTGTGTCAGGCAGCACTCAGCCTTCTACACCCCTCTGGGAGCAAGAAAAACAAAGGGGGACAGGACACCCCTCTGCACCCCATTTTGGGCCTAGTAGGCCTCCCTGCAGCCTCCTGGGAGCAAAAACGGGCGGCCGCTGAGGGGGCGCACCGCACTCCCTCATGTCCCGTTTTGGGACTAGTAGGCCTCCCTGCAGCCTCCTGGGAGCAAAAACAGGCTGTGGGGTGAGGGGCATTGCACTCCCCTACGCCCCATTTTGGGCCTAATAGGCCTCCCTGCACTTGGGGACTCCTGGAAGGGGCGGGGCCAGCCAGAATTGAACTACTGGTTTGAGCCGAACCGGCTCAATCCCATCTCTGGCTGGTGGACATAGGCAGAGTGGGCCAGCTCGACGTCACTCATTAAGGCTCCGTTTCGGCCACGACGGTCTCCTGCAAGCCTCTGCCAGCCAAAATGGAGCCTTGGGGAAGTTGTGTATGGCCCACCTGGGCTCCGTTTTGGCTGGCGGAGGCATCGTGGGCCGGTTCTTCGCTGTTTCCAGGGTGGGCCAAATCTTAAGCACTGTATGGGCCAGATGCAGCCCCCGGGCCTTGAGTTTGACTTTGCCTATGCATTACGGACAGTCCTTGTCTTACAATTATTCATTTAGTGACCTTTCGAAGTTACAGCACTGAAAAAAGGGACTTATGTCCAGTTTTCACACTTAACAACCATTGCGGCATCCCCTTGGTCACGTGATCAAAATTTGGGCAGCTGGCCACTGGCATGCACTTAGGACAATTGCGCTATCCTGGGATCATGTGATCTTCCCAGCCAGCTGCTGACAATGGGGGAATTGTCCAATTTGCTTAAGGACCACACGATTCACTGAACGACTGCAAGTGATTTGCTTAAGGACGGGGACAAAAAAAAAGGCTGTAATATGAGGCAAAACTCACTTCACAACGGTCTCGCTTAGCAATGGAAATGTTTGCAGTCCATTGCGGTCGTATGTTGAGGACTACCCGTCATCTCCTCAGCCCGCCCAGCCCCAGCAAATAACGTTCTGAAGAAAGAGATAATAAAGGTTTATTAATAGATCTTGCAAATTTCCCGTTGAGATTTTTCTCTCCTCTGCTGAACGCTGTTTTTTGGGAGGGGGGGCTTCTCTCGAACCCCAACCCAGGGCC
Organism: Masticophis lateralis; assembly: GCA_030761175.1. NCBI lineage: Eukaryota > Metazoa > Chordata > Lepidosauria > Squamata > Colubridae > Masticophis > Masticophis lateralis. Next base: position 4,199,676 of record JAUDYJ010000001.1, on the reverse strand, counting down.
CAGCCGTCCATGTGCCTCCTAAAATCCGAATTTGGATCCTCAGAGCTTATGGAGCTTATGGAGAAGCATGGTGCGCAGCTCCTTGTTGGCGACGTTCTCCACGATGGATTCCAGGAAGTGGGTCTCGTTCGCCTTGCGCAGGGCGCTCCCCAGCGATTCATCGAGGTCGTACAGCATCTCGTACTGTGACAGGATCTCCAAGGAGAGGAGCAAGAGAGGTTCCCCAGTCCCGTGGTTGGGCAACATGGCGGCTACGTGAAGCGTGTGGCAGAAGATCTGGATGTAAACGAAAGACAACTCCCGGATGACGTTCTTCTCTTCCGCCGAGTGCCACTGGCCGCGGGCGATGGTCTTCACCGAGCCTAGCAGATCAGATAAACTGAGGCAGTAGAGCCTTCCTATGTGTTTCCACGCCTCCACTGGCATCCATGTTGTGCCGCTGGAACCACAGAGGAACTGGAAGGCCCGCAAGAGAAGCACGGACAACTGGAGATGATAGGCAAAAGGCCGGAAGTTCAACAACGGTAAATATTGAACGTACTCCAGCGAATAAGGTACGTAGAGGATCTCTCGTTCCAAGAGACTTTTGATCACGTGGACAAGTCTTCTCCACTCGCTTTGGCTACACCACGGAAAGACCTGGACCAGGGCCACCAAAAACCCTTTGCTGAAGAGGTTGACTTCTTCAGGGTTGTCCACGTTAATCACGAGGAGAACGAGCATCTGCTCCCGTAGGGCCGTTGAGACGCAACACGTCTCCAACCAGGCCAGCAACCCACTGCCTGGCCCATAATTTGGGAGTGGACGGGTCGTCCATTCCTCCTCTGGAAGCTTACAGACTTCGAAAAGAGTAGCTGGGACTTCATTCTTGAAATGTTCTCCGAAGAGGTTCTTCACACGGAGGCCGATGGTCCAGTCCAAGACGTTGATCTTCTTGTGCAACCAAGCTACTGATTGGGTCCACAGCTGTGGAGATAAGGAGTCCTTCTGGACCAGAAGGATATCACAAAGCTGTGCTAGGTTGGTGACCACCAAATCTTTGGTCTCCAGGGGACACCTCTCTTGGTCTTGTGGTTGGTGCCAATATTGGCAAAACCCATCCAGGAGTTTGCAGAGAGAGAAGACAAGTGGAAACGGGTGGCAGGTATGAATCCAACTCTGCTCCAAGGGGACTTTCAAAGCCTTGTCCAGGATTTGCAAGCAGAGCTCGATTCGGGGAGAATCGGACTTTAGGAATGGGAAGATCAAGCTTTGGATGACCTCTGCAGGAGAGAGGAGGGGGCTTGTTCCACTCGGTTGCATGAGATGAACTAGGAACTCTAAAAATTGCTCTTTCTCCTTGGGAGAAGAGAGACGGTCCCAAACTGTCTCTTTCAAACACTCTAGGAGAAAGTTGACGGATACTTCCGGTGGATCCCGAGGTTCTTGGAAGTTCAGAGATGGGAACGAACAGAGGATCTCGGCCAAGTACTGATGGGTTCCCAAGTTGGCGATAGCTAAATTACTGATCTTCTTGATGGTACCTTCTGGGTTGAGGACCACCAGCCGGGAGACTGCAAGGATGGCTTTCTTAAAACTTTCCCCAGAGGCGCTCTTAATGATCTGGTTGAAGGCCACGTTGAGTTCCTCCTGAAACATTTTTGAGAACGCTACCATCACCTTGGAAAGGCCTTGTCTGCCCCAAGTCGCCAAAACACCAGCAATGACTTGGTTCTTATCCACCAAGGAAAGTTCGGTGTAACACTCAAGGATGATCGTGACTATTTTGGTTTGTTCTTCTTGGTTTCTGGACGAACCCTCAGAGGATTCTAGAGATGCGACGGTCTCCAGCAACTTCAAGATCAGTTCTGGATCCTGGAACAGTTCTTTATTCTTAATGAGGCAAGCTGCCCAATCCTTACTCAAGGCCCAGCTTTTCTCCTTAGCAAACACAGAGCACACTTCTTTGTGTCGATCCATTTTCTTGTCAATGATCATCATGGCTACTGAAGCCACCAGATCGCCGCCGGTGCTCTTCCCCCAAGTCTCAGGATTGACCTTCTTCAGGAGGTCTGTGATAACTTTGCCCAAATCCAACATCACTCGGGCTTGGTCGAGGTCCTCTAGACCACAATTGCTCGACCTCTTCTGCAAAGATGCCAAGCAATCGAGGAGCCGGTAGCTTTCGTAGCAGACCTGCCGAGGGTCATTCAAGAAGACCTGGAGCTCTGAAGACCACTCCTTCAACAAGGAGAGGAGGAAGCTTAAATTGAAGAGCACCGATTGCTTGGACAACTTGCCCATGTCCAGCAAACTCATGCTCCTCTCGGCTTCCTTCACCTTGACGTCCAAATCCTTCTTGCTGTATCGGTTTTCACCGTCGCAGCTCCAGAGGGTGACCACCGAGGAGATCTTTTCCAAGTAAGCCTGAGGAGACAACGGCTTCACTTCGTGCTCGGTGGCCACCAAGGCAGACAAGACATCCACTAAATTAGCAAGGGCGTAACACTTCATCCTGCTAGATCCGAGGTTGTCTTTGATCATTTTGAGCCCTTCGGTCAAAATCGGGAGGACGAGAGGGATGGCGGAGTTCTCCGGTATGGACGAAGGGCCGCTCTTGAACCTCTTTGGCGGTTGGCCCAGTTCTTCGGAATCCAAAACGTGTTGGTGGGTCACGCTTTGGAAGAGCAGCACCAACCGGTCTTCGTCGCCTCCTTTGTGTTTCATAATCTCCCACCAAACGTCCAGGAAGAACGCCACATCAGCCGGAGACGTATCCTTGGCGACGTATTCTACGAACATCCGAAGTTCTTTTTGGCAAAGGGGATCCGGCAACACCAGAAGCAGCTGGGTGAAAAGCCGGGGCGCACTGATCGCCTTGAACAACTCAAAAAGAACAGTACGGTTGATCTCGGGGATCGCGTTGCTGACGGAGAAGAAAGCATCGCTCTTCCACCTTTCGTCGGATGGGACGCTCGAGAGGATGATTTTGGACCAGAGGACAACGGCAGCCTTCCTCTTCCAGAGGTTGGGCTGATGTGGATAAGCAGAATAGGAGGTGCAGATCTCCTGCAGAGCTTCCAGGATGGGTTTGCCCACCACCGACCAGTCAGATTTGGTCAGTTCGGATAACGGTTTAGGGTGGCACAGCCTGGACGCCAGCAGAAATCCTCCGTGCAAGATGGTCACTTCGCCGCAGATGGTCACGGGCCCTGTTGCAAAGAATGAACGATACGGTGAAGAGCAAGCAAGGTGAGCTCAAGGTTTTCTACAGGCAGTCCTCGACTTATGACCACAACGGGGCCCAAAACGTTACATCGCTAAGTGAGAAATGGGTTCAACGAGCTTGGCCTCGTTTTACGACTTCCCTCGCCAGATTTGTGAAGTGAATCGCTGCGGTTCTTAAACTCGTCACTTTTTTCGGTGCCGTTGTAACTTCAAACGGTCACTAAACGAACAGTCGTTAAGTCGAGGACGACCTGTATTCTAGTGACCTGGAGAACTCAGGAACTGTAATGGTACAGGGAGTCCTCAACTTATGACCACAACTGGACCCAAAATTTCTCTTGCTAAGGGAGAAATTTGTCAAGTGAGTTTTACCCCATGTTACAACCTTCCTTGCCACCTTTGTTAAGTGAATCACTACAGTGTTAAGGTAGACACACGGTCGGTAAATGAATCTGGCTTCCCCGCGGACTTTTGCTGCTCAGAAGTTTGCAAAAGGGGATCATGTGACACCCCTCCAGCCCCAGGATGTGGCAACCGTCATAAATACAAGTCCGTTGCTAAGCCTCGGAATTTTGATTACATGAACATGGAGACGCAACAATGGTCGTTAAGTGTGAAAAACAGCCATAGGTCTGCTTTTTTCCAGCACGGTCAGTGAACGGTCATTAAACAAACTGTTGTAAGTCGAGGACTACCTGCATTTGAGGCATCAGCCCTAGAAAGTGGGAGGTGGTGATTTCTACTCCCGCCATAGGCACAAAATTTTTTTTTAATCCTAGGTTGTTGGGTAAAACACAAAGGCGATTTTGCTGACACCCTGCAGTCAGCAAACCACAATAACTGGGTTTATTCCTCCATGCCCAGATGAACTAATTGGATGGCGGTTGAACATGCTGTGTGGAACACAATAGCTATGTTCGCACGACTCTACAGTAACGGCTAAAATTGTGGAAACCTTTTGGGAAAAGTGTATTTTCTAAAACTAGCTAATAACACCCCCTTTTTGGGGGGGACTAGTACCATAAAATTATATATCAATGGAAAGATAATTTAATCAGGAATGTAATGCAATAACTTTTAGGAAGAGTTTGCTATTAGAATAGCAGTTACAGTAGAAAGAAGAAAAGTGAAGCACGTAGAAAAAACGAGATATACAATACTTCACTGGGTAACCTTTAGCATGAATGACGGCCTTACAACGTCTTCCCATGGAGGGAACTGAGTCTTTGAGTTCTGCAGCTGTTATCCTGTGAAACCAAGATGGAATGAGGGCTTCTATTAACTGGGTTTTATTGCTGGGTCGCTTCTGACTAACCAAGACCGAGTGGGCTGTGGATCCTGGCATCTCCTGATCTGGTTACCCCGTCACTTATGATGGGAGGGGAGTTGCTGACTCCCTCTGAAAAGGCTCGCAATCTTGGTGTCCTCCTTGATTCACGGCTGTCTTTGGCGGATCATCTAACGGCCGTGACTAGGGGGGCCTTTTGCACAGGTCTTAGTGCGCCAGTTGCGGCCTTTCCTGGACATAGATGCCCTTCGCACAGTCACTCAAGCTCTCATTGTCTCGCGATTGGATTACTGCAATGCCCTCGACATGGGCACCACTTGGGTGCACCCGGAGGCTCCAGCTAGTCCAGAATGCAGCCGCGCGGGTTACGGGAGCGTTCCGCTACTCCCGGGCAACACCTCTCCTGCGTGAGCTGCATTGGCTGCCGATGGCCTTCCGGATCCGCTTCAAGGTGCTGATACTCACCTATAAAGCCCTTCATGGCATGGGCCCGAGATATTTGCAGGACCACCTTCTGCCAGCTTCCCACCGACCTGTGCGCTCTCATAGAACTGCCCTCCTCCGGGTGCCATCGGCCCGACAATGTCGGCCGGCGACCCCCAGGATGAGGGCGTTCTCTGTGGCCGCACCAACCCTCTGGAATGGGTTACCCACTGAGCTCCGGACGGCTCCCGATCTTCGCGCTTTCCGTGCTGGCCTGAAGACATGTCTTTTTTACCAAATTCCCTGGGGTTTTAACCTGGGGATTTGTTTTTAGAATTTGTTCTAAATTGTATTGTTTTTAGAATTTTACTATTGTTGTTTTTGTTATGTGAGCTGTCCCGAGTCCCTCGGGAGAAGGGCGGCATATAAATTTTAATAATAAAATAAATAATAATAAAATAATAATCAGTTTCTCCATAGATTTTCAGTCGGGTTAAGTAAGGTCTGGGCTATTCCCAGGCCATTCCAGGAGTGGAATAGGATTAACTTGAAACTCCAAAACAAGAAAAAAAGAAGAAAATAAAAAGTGATGTTATTAGCCAACAAACCTCAAAAATACACTTTTCCCAAAAGGTTTCCACAATTTTGGCCACTGCTGTATTTGAGACAAAGCTGGCTGGATCCCCACACAAATGATCGTGATCGGATGAACTCAGGAAAACAGGCTAAAAGGAACTGAGATCAAACATGTAGTGCCACTGTCCATTCAGTCCTTAAGTGAACCAAGCTTTTTTTTTAGTTGGTTTTAAATTTTGTATTTATGTATTTTTTATTGTTGGCTGTACACCGCCCTGAGTCCTTCGGTAGTAGGGCTGTATATAAATCCAATAAAATCAAATCAAATCAAGCCCAGTGCCAAAATTAGGTAAGATGGCAGGAAGGAGGAAGAAGAAGTAGAGAAGGCTGTCCTCAATTCTGGCCCTGTCCTGCCTTGCAGGGTTGTTGGGAGGAGGAACATGGAGGACAGCGCCATGTGCTGCTGAGAAGGGGAAGGAAGGAAGGAAGGAAGGAGAAATGAGAGGTGGAGGGAAAGAGAGGTAAAGAGGGAGGGAGGAGAAATGGGGGGATTGGACGGCGGGGGGGAGGAATGACATAAAGAGTATGAAGGAAAGGAAGGAAGCAAGCATGGGGGGGAAGGAGAAAGAGGGAGGGAGAAAGGAATGATGGATAGAAAGAGACGGAGAGGGATATAGAGGAAGGAAGGAAAGAAGGGAGGGAGGGAGGAAGGAGGGAGGGATAGAAAAGGGAAGGGAGAGGGGGAAGATAAAGAGGAAAGAAGGGAGAGAAGGTGAATTAGCAGAATAAAGAGGAAGAGAGGGAGGGAAGGAATAAAAGAAAGGGAGAAGGAGGAAGGGAGCAAGGAGACAGGAGGGAGAAAGCAAGGATGGCTAGAAAGGGAAGGGAGAGGGAGGAAGGGAGGAAAGGAGAAATCAAACAAAGGATGGATAAAGGGAAGGGAGGGAGGGAGGAAAAGGGAGGAAATAAAAAAAGGACAGAAAAAATGGAGGAAGGGAAGGAAGGAAAGGAGGGAAGGAGGGAAAGGGAGGAAGGAGAGATCAGACGAATGTTGAAGACAGGAAGGAAGGAAGAAAAAAGACTGGAAGGAAAGAAGGGAAGGAAAATATGGGAAGGAAGGAAGGAAGGAAGGAAAAAAGACTGGAAGGAAAGAAGGGAAAGGGAAAATATGGGAAGGAAGGAAGGAAGGAAGGAGAAGAAGAATTAAGGAGAAAAGGGAGGGAGAGAAATAACAAAAGTAAAAGGAAGGAAGGAAGAGAAAGGAAGGAAGAAGTATTAAGGAGAAAAGGGAGGGAGAAAAATAACAAAAGTAAAAGGAAGGAAGGGAAGGGAAAAATGACTCAAAGGAAAGAAGGGAAAGGGAAAATATGAGAAGGAAGGGAGGAAGGGAGGAAGAAAGAAAGAAAGAAAGAGGAAGGATGGAAGGAAAAAAGGAAGGAAGGAAGTATTAAGGAGAAAAGGAAGGGAGAGAAATAACAAAAGTAAAAGGAAGGAAGGAAGGAGGGAGGGAGGGAAGGAAGGAAGTATTAAGGAGGAAAGGGAGGGAGAGAAATAACAAAAATAAAAGGAAGGAAGGAAGGGAAGGAGGGAAGGAAAGGGAAAAACGACTGGAAGGAAAGAAGGGAAAGGGAAACTATGGAAAGGAAAGGAAGGGAAGGGAAGGGAAGGGAACCCACCTACGTCCATGGCTGCCGCCGGGTCCCCTCCCCACGCGGCTCCTGCCTGCCGAGCCAAGGCGCAGGCATGGTCGAGATCCGGGCTGCGCGGCCGCCTCTTGCCGCCCGCGGGCTCCGCCAAGCCAGCCGAGCCGAGCGCCTGGGAGGCGGCCTGGGCACCGCCGGCGCCGGAGACGAGCCGAGCCATTGTGCGCTCAGGGCGCAGCAGCCACACGGCACAAGGGGCGCCGGCAGAGGAGGAGCCGCCGCTTCCCCGCCTCCGCCCGCCCGGCCGCCTCCTCCTCCTCCGGCCCCGGCTCAGCCAGCGAGACGGGGCTGCTCAAAGCCAATCGCCGTCGGAAGAGCTACCTCTGCCGGCTCCTGCGCAACACCGCACGCCGCGGCCGCGCCACCTCGCTGCCCGCCTACACCTGCTGGTAAGCGCGGCCCGCGCGAGGCTCGGCATAGGATCGCGCTGCGCGGCTCGGCGTAGGATCTTGCTGCGCGCGGGCTTGGTTCCCCCTGCAACCCCCACCCCACCCCGGACCAAGGGACAGGGCGAGGTCCCGGCATCTCCCCAAGCCCCGCGCGCGCTGACTTTTACGCGCGGTTTCTGGGAAGGGTTGTCCTTTGGAGACGCTTTTCCGAATCGGAATAGAGCTGGCCTGGAAGGGAGCTTGGAGGTCATCTAGTCCAGCCTCCTGCCCAAGCGGGAACCCATAGAGTCCTTGACCATTTCGATCGATCGATCAATCAATCAATCAGAGCTGGGAAGGGAGGACTCCTAGTCCAGCCACCCTGCACCATTTCAATCAATCAATCAATCAATCAGAGCTGGGAGGACTCCTAGTCCAGCACCCTACACCATTTGAATCAATCAATCAATCAATCAATCAGAGCTGGGAAGGGAGGACTCCTAATCCAGCCACTTTACACCATTTTAATCAATCAATCAGAGCCGGGAAGGGAGGACTCCTAGTCCAGCCACCCTACACCATTTGAATCAATCAATCAATCAATCAATCAGAGCTGGGAAGGGAGGACTCCTAATCCAGCCACTTTACACCATTTTAATCAATCAATCAGAGCCGGGAAGGGAGGACTCCTAGTCCAGCCACCCTGCACCATCTGAATCAATCAGTCAATCAATCAATCAATCAAAACTGGGAGGGGAGGACTCCTAGTCCAGCTACCCTACACCATTTGAATCAATCAATCAATCAATCAATCAGAGCTGGAAGGGGAAGACTCCTAGTCCAGCTACCCTACACCATTTTAATCAATCAATCAATCAATCACTCAGAATAGAGCTGGGAGTTTGGAGGTCATCTAGTCCAGCCCTCTGGCTCAAGTGGGAGACCCTAGATCAGGGGTGTCAAACCCACATTGTCACATCATCGTCACGTGACGTATCACAACTCCCCCCCCCCTTTTTTTCACTAAACCAGAAAGAGAAAGAGGAAAATTGTGGGGTCCTTGGTGGTCTCCGAATCTGGTGGGGTTTTCTTGTAGACATTTCATGACCCAACTAGATAACGTCATCAGTGCTAGAAGGGAGTGAGATTTGTGGAGTTAAGGAGGAGGAGAAAGTGGGGAGGAGGAGGAGGAGGAGGAGGCGGGAGAGGGAAAAAGAGCAGCAGGAGGACTGTGATTGTGAGTCCTTGGTGCTCTCTGAGCTTGATGGTTTCCTTGTAGACCCAACTAGGCCCGTGATGGCGAACCTATGGCACGGGTGCCGCAGGTGGCACGCGGAGCCATATCGGTGGGCATGGGAGCTCAGCTCCGGAACGCATGCGTGTGCCAGTCAGCTGATTTTCGGGCTTTCTAGGCCTACCAGAAGTCAGGAAACACACTGTTTCCGGCCTCTGGAGGGCCTCTGTGAGGTGGGGAAGGGCATTTTTGCCCTCCCCAGGCTCCTAGAAAGGCTCTGGAGCCTGGGGAGAGCAAAAAACAGGCCTACTGTGCCATCACGTGCCAAAAGTGGAGGGAGCACCGGGGGGGGCGCATAGAAGTATGGATGTGGGCACGCATGCGTGTAACCCCACCGCACTCCCCCCTCACTTTTGGCACGCAATGGCAAAAAGGTTAGCCATCACTGAACTGGGCAATATCATCGGCGTTAGAAGGGAGTGAGATATGCGGAGTGAAGGAGAAGGGAAGGGCGAGGAGAAGAAAGAGGAAAAGGAGGGGGAGGACGACTGTGGGGTCCTTGATGCTCTTTGAGCTCGGCCGTTTTCTCGCAGACATTTCGTCACCCAACTAGGTAACATCATCAGTGCTAGAAGGGAGTGGGGTTTGTGAAGAGGAGGCGGCAGCGGCAAAGTCAAACCATTTCTGAAATCTCGCCAGAAAAACAGCAGGGACTGAAGTCTTATCCAGGCAGTTGCCAGGATTCACAAGAGACTCAAAAAAAAATGGAGAAATAAAAATAAAAAGCACCCAGCATCCATTTCAAAGCCTTTGGTTGCCTCTGATGCGTCTCCTTTTTCTCTCCCTTAAAGGGACAGCGTTTATAAATCGGACACTCGCTTGATCAGCCGCCGGTCCCTCTGCACCGGCCAAAAGGAAGGGGCGCTCATGACCGCATGTCATCGTTTGAATTTGAGGAAACCTCTGCAGTGGTCCAACAAATAAAGACCGCCTCCTCCGGCCGGGGAGAGGCGGGGGAGGGAGGAAAAAAAATACGGGGACTAGCCGTTTCTGGGGAGAATGGCCTGGCCGGAGGAATGGAAACCTGGAGGAAACCTGGAGGATGTCTAAGCAAGGAACTTTGAAGAGCCATTTTGGCAGGAAAGGAGAGGCAGGAATGATGGACAAAAAGACCCAAGCTCTGGCTGGCAGGAGGCACCTAACGCTTAACCCCGGGTGCAAGTCGTTTCCCTTCCTTGTATCTTGTATTCCCTTCCCTGCTGTGTGAACGTTAATAAACGGTCGATTAAATTAGCTAAGCAGCCTCTTGGTGCAGCGGTGAAATCTAAAATTTGTTTCTACTGGTTCTGAGGGCGTGGCTTGATGGTGGTGGTGGGGGTAATGTGACTGGGTGGACGTGGCCAATTTTTTTTTTTACTTTGAAAAGCAATTTTTCTACAACCTCTTCAGAGGTTGTTAAAAAATGCTTTCAAAAGCCTCTGACGATCCCAGCTGAGTTGCCTGATCGTCAGAGGCTTTTTTTCCTTTTAAATGCCTCTGACAATCAGGCAACCCAGCTGGGATCGTCAGAGGCGTTTAAAAGAAAAAAAGCCTCTGACGATCAGGCAACTCAGCTGGGATCGTCAGAGGTGTTTAAAAGAAAAAAAGCCTCTGACGATCAGGCAACTCAGCTGGGATCGCCAGAGGCGTTTAAAAGAAAAGCCTCTGACGATCAGGCAACTCAGCTGGGATCGCCAGAGGCGTTTAAAAGAAAAAAAGCCTCTGACGATCAGGCAACTCAGCTGGGATCGTCAGAGGCGTTTAAAAGAAAAAAAGCCTCTGACGATCAGGCAACCCAGCTGGGATCGTCAGAGGCTTTTAAAAGAAAAAAAGCCTCTGACGATCAGGCAACTCAGCTTGGATTGTCAGAGGCGTTTAAAAGAAAAAAAGCCTCTGCCGATCAGGCAACACAGCTGGGATCATTAGAGGCTTTTAAAGCATTTTTTTCTACAACCTCTTCAGAGGTTGTAGAAAAAATCCTTTTAAAAGCCTTGGAGGATCCCAGCTGAGCCGCGCGATCATCAGAAGCTTATGTTTTTTACTTTTAAAAGCATTTTTTCGGCCAAAGAGGTTGTAGAAAAAATGCTTTTAAAAGTAAAAAAAAAAAAGCCTCGGATGATTGTGCGGGTCAGCTGGGCATGTGGGTGGGGGGCAGGGATTTTTGCTACCGGTTCTCCGAACCACCCGCCTCCATCGCTACCGGATCGGGTGATCCGGTCCGAACCGGGAGCATTTCACCCCTGTCTTTGTGCTTCCAAATTCTTGGCTGAGTTGTTAAAGGCTTAGTTAGCTAGCACTTGCTAGGACTGGATGTTGCTACGTCAAGACTTATTCTGCCAAGCACCGGAGGCCGGGTCGAGAAATACAGGCAGTCCTCGACATACGACCACAATAGAGCGCAACATTTCTGTTGCTAAGCAAGACGGTTGCAAAATAGGCTGACAGCGTAAGCCACTTAGCGAGGACTGCAAAGCGCTATCTAAATGCTATTGCCTTTGCTGTTCGAATGGTCACTAAGTGAATGGTTGTAGGTCAAGGACTACTTGCACAGAAGAATCTAGTCAACGGTGAGCACCCAATTGCTGCTAGGAAAGAGTCAACCGAATTGAAGAGGGGTAGAAGTTAGACCATTTGTGGGAACGTAAGGACTCCAGGCTTATTCCTCTCTTCACTCCACCGTCCCAGATTCTACGTGAAGTGATAGTTCCAGTATTATGGCGGTAGGAGCCCTGGTGGTTAGAATGCAGTATTGCAGGGTAATTTTGTTCTGTCCCCGCCCCCAGGAATGAACCCAATTCAGACAGTCGGAGGTTAAAATAAGCTGGCAGGCAACCAAGTAGTCTGATAAGGAGCTTGGCAGCAATCCCAGCAGCTGTGTGCCAAAACCTTTATTAACAGAACAGAAAAATACACACCACAAGTGTCCAGAATAGCCAAAGCTGAGATGCAGGAATATTTGTTTTTGTTTGTCACAAAAGTGCAGGCTGACTCACTCTCTTTTATAGGCTGTGGGGTGTGGTCCAGTGAGTCAGCTAATCACGAGCACGCCGTGCCTTCTGTTGGGCACGTTTCTCCCTGCGTCGCTGGCGAGGATCCAGCCAGCACTTATCTCCCTCGTCGCTGTCCACCTGTGGCTGCGGGGATGTGCTTGGCTCTGGGCCTATCTCTTGCCCTTCGGTGTCCTCCAGGGGCATTGCCAGAGAGGAGGGTCCTGGAGAGGGAGGTCTTGCCAATTCCTCCCTTTCACTCTCGGAGTCCTCTCCTGACGATGACACAGGCTCAGGCAACGGAGCCACAACAAATTCTACCCACTGCCAGCAGTTCGATCCTGACTCAGCCTTCCGTCCTTCCGTGGTTGGTCAAATGAGGACCCAGATTGTTGGGGGGCAAGAGGCTGACTCTGTAAACCGCTTAGAGAAGGCTGTAGAAGCACTATGAAGCAATATGTAAATCTAAATGCTATTGCTAGGGAAGGGAAGGGAAGGGAAGGGAAGGGAAGGGAAGGGAAGGAAGGAAGGAAGGAAGGAAGGAAGGAAGGAAGGCAGGCAGGGATGGTGGCACAGTTATAAGGCAGTATTGCAAGTTAACTCTGCTCACAGTCAGGAGTTCGATCCTGACTGGCTCAAGTTTGACTCAGCCTTCCGCCCTTCCGAGGTCGGTAAAACGAGGACCCAGATTGTTGGGGGCAAAATGCTGACTCTATAAACCGCTTAGAGAAGGATGCAAAGCACTATGAAGTAGGTATATAAGCCTAAATGCTATTGCTATTGACAAGCAACTCGTGGCCACTTCTACAAGAAAGAAACAGACATATACAAACACTTTTCGTTAAGTTTTCTTTTAAATTCCACAGATCTCACATTCGAGATTTTGCAGGCCAATGTTAATCCTCAACATCCGTTTATTTTTTTCTCCGCAATTGGCCTGTAAACCAGGTTTAGCGTTTGTGACTTCTTGGAGCTGCCTCTACGGTTCATAAATCTTGAGTCGGATGGAATATGCACTTAATATGCACTTAATGCTTGGGGTGGTGGGAAAGAGAAAAAAGCCCACATGGGCGAGCAAGATTGGGTCAAAAAAAGTCTTAATGGCAGTTGCAATCAATATCTTGCCAGGCTATAAGTACAGCACATTGAATCTCTGTGCCAATGTGGCACTGGCACTGTCGATCTCTCCACTCAAAATCTGAGCCACGTTAAACGGAGCGGAATGCCAATTTGCTGGAATTAAATTGAAGGTTTGGTGGAAAGAAAAAAAACACACACAAAAAAATCTCCATTTTAGCCAGCAGGCCTGGACAGAGGTCGAGATCTTCTTGGCAATCCCTTCCGAATAATTTCCCAGCCATAGTTCAACGGATGCATTTTTCAGCGGAATGAGGAAAAAAGTAATTGCGCAAAACAACAAGACAACGTCCGTCACAACTGGGTCTGGCGGGAAGCTCTGGGTTGCGTTGGCTGGAACACACAATGACACACACACACACACCCCTCGCCGCGAAACCCTGCAAGGACCCCCAGAAGAGGCGGGGGAAAGAAACTTAAGAAAAAGAAAAAAATATCTGGCAATACCGTAGAGGTGGAATTTAAGCTTCCTGTTTGCCAGGCTCAGAAGGAATCGTAGGTGGGTTACGCCGAAGGCTTCGGACGGTTATGTTTGGCAAACCACTCGTGGCTCTTATCGGCTGCCATTGCCTGCAAGGAAGAAAAATTAAATAAATACTGTTTCCAACTTACAATAATTCATATGGAGTAGAGTAGAGTAGAGTAGAGTAGAGTAGAGTAGAGTAGAGTAGAATAGAATAGAATAGAATCGAGCCTGGATAGCTCAGCAGACTAAAAGCATTGTGATTAGCACCAGCTGTCTGCAATTACTGTAAGTTCGAATCTCACCAGGCTCACGGTTAACTCAGCCTTCCATCCTTTCTAAGGTAGGTCAATTGAAGACCCAGTTTGTGGGGGCAAGAAGCTGACTATGTATAAAATATACAAAAGTATGAAGGCTGTTGCTTAACGCATTGTAAGCAGCCCTGAGTCTCCAGAGAAGGGCAGCATATAAATCAAATTAAAAAAGAATAGAATAGAATAGAATAGAATAGAATAGAATAGAATAGAATAGAATAGAATAGAATAGAATAGAATAGAATAGAATAGAAGAGTAGAAGAGAAGAGTAGAAGAGAAGAGAATTAGGAAAGAAAAGAAGAGTAGAAGAGAAGAGAATTAGGAAAGAAGAGAAGAGAAGAGAAGAGAAGAGAAGAGAAGAGAAGAGAAGAGAAGAGAAGAGAAGAGAAGAGAAGAAGGAAAGAATAGAAGAGAATAGAGGAGAGGAGAGGAGAGGAGAGGAGAGGAGAGGAGAGGAGAGGAGGGGAGGAGAGGAGAGGAGAGGAGAGGAGAGGAGAGGAGAGGAGAGGAGAGGAGAGGAGAGGAGAGGAGAGGAGAAGAGAAGAGAAGAGAAGAGAAGAGAATTAGGAAAGAATAGAATAGAATAGAATAGAATAGAATAGAATAGAATAGAAATAAAATTCTTTATTGGCCAAGTGTGATTGGACACACAAGGAATTTTTCTTCGATGCACAAGCTCACATTGCACATAAAAGCTATAAGAGATAAATCATGATCATAGTCGGTGGGATTCAACCAGGTCGGGCCGGTTTGGGCGAAACGGTACCTAAATTGCTGGCTGGCTCCTCCCCTCCCCTCTGTGCCCCTTTCAGTTCTCACACGCCCCATTTTGGCTCCCAGGTAAGTGCAGGGAGGCTAGGCTCAAAACAGGGCGTGGGGAGGTGCCCCACTGTGGCCCATTTTTGCTCCCAGGGAGGGGGGTGCAGGAGGCGGAGTGCTGCCTGTCACACTCCTTGGCCACACCCACCATGACCACGCCCACCCAGCGTTAGGGCATTAGAGGCAGAGCATCATTAGGGCATCGTTAGGGCATCATTAGGGCAGAGAACCGGTGTTTAAATTATTTGAATCCCACCCCTGATCGCAGTCATCATCAAAATACGTTCATTATAAATCACAAGATACAGCACTTAGGGATAGAATCAACATAAATCGTACCAGGGAACTAAATAAAAGAATATAAATTGTAAAGATGCAAGCAGCAAAGTTAGAGTCATAAGTAGAAAAGGAAATAGGGAAAAAATTTGGAAAAAAAAATTAGTGACCGAAGTTAAAAAAAAGAAACTTATCACTGTTTTCTCATACTTAAGACTTTGCAGCATTCCCCAGGATCGTGTGGGATCAAAATATTCAGGTCCCTTCTAGGAAGTTCTGAGTTTTAAGCTAAAGAGGAGTAGGACAAGAAAATCCTGATGCTGTTACGTAGTCTGTTAACAAAACGTTCAGAAGCTAAATGGAAACAAGTTTGGGGAGCAAACCGTTGCTAAAATATAAAACCCGAGCTACCGAGTATTTTCTATTATTTCAAAGTTTTGACCATTCCTGGTCTCTTGTGGAGATCTGAGCTTATCTGTCATGTCCCACTTTCGGAGCCTGAATCTTCAGAGGAAAACAAGCCGGAACTGAAGCCGATGGAGATTGAAGAGGCGGCTTCGTTTGCTTCGGAGGAAGATGGGGAGGAGCAGGCCGAGTCAGGCCAGGGCCTTTCAGGATTAGGACGCCTTGTAGGCAGGGAGGAACAGAAGTGGGATGTGGAAGAGTGAACATGAGACAAAACTCAAGAGATGAGCAGGGACCGCTCCCTCCCGATCCTCGAGCATGGAGAGTGGAGAGAAGGCGAGAACAGTGCAGACTGACCCGACTACTCGGGAGGAGAGCACCCCGCCCCTCTTCACAAGACACACCTTGGGGACTGAGATTTAAGGAGATGCTGTAGGGAGGAGCATTCGTCAGAAACAAATGTTGAAGTCCTGGAGTGCTGAGTGCCGACCTTTGACCTTTCCTGGATTCCTTCCTGATTTTGGGATTCTTGGCTTTCTGGACTCTTCGACTTGCCTGCTGGATTTTCTTGCTTGCAGCCGTGGTGCTCACAGCATTGGGCTGGACTATTTACAGCCAGAGGCTGCTTGAGGTGTGTATGTGTGCATATGTCATCACTTCGCTCTGGGACTGGCCAGCAACGTGGTAGCGTTTGGGGGGAATTTGGAGCAATAAAGGGGCGTTTGAACTGCCAGCTGCCTGTATTGCCTCTGTGCCGTGCCCCCCAGGTCATCACATTATCAGAGACCTGGAAGAGAAGAACCCCCCCCCCCCCCAACTCACCTCGTCCAAGAGCTTCTCGCCGTTCGGGTCCACCTTGGAGAGCTCCCTGAAGGCCTCGTCCCCGACGAAGCAAATTTCGTGGCCATCCTACGAGAAATGGAAGAGGGAGATCCACAAAAACACAAGTGAGACAACATCACTGGGGTGTTGCCCAACATGGAGTGGAGATGATGATCAGTACAAATGTATTTTCTGTCTTCGAGACTCTATATAGGTAGTTCTCGGCTTGCAACCGGTCCTTAAGTGACCGGTTCCGATGTGTCTCCATGGGATATGCAGGTAGTGTTGTGGCCCATCAGCGGCCTGTGCGGATTGTAGCTGATTCAGACAGCTAGGAGGCTGGTGCGGTGCTGCGCCAGCAGCCTGTGCAGCTGGCGCTCGAGTCGGACAACGAAGAGGCTGGAGAAGAGGTGGTGCCAGAGGTGGGGACTCAGTCTTCTGAACCTCCAGAAGCTCTTTTAAGTGAACAGGACGAAGAGGAGGAGCCTCTTCTTGATGCACAGGCGCGTAGAGCTGCCAAAAGGCAGGAGTGGCTCCTCAGGAGGTCTCCTCGAGAGTAAGGCTTGGGGCTAATTGGCCACTCCCTTAGCCTATTTAAGGAGGAACACTGACTGAAGCAATTTGCAGGGAACAACTTTAGTTCACTCTCCTTCGCGTCTGGATTCTCTGCAAATTGCTTCTGGGCTTTCTGCCAACCTTAGTAAGATTGTGATTACTTTATCTTTGGTTTCTTGTAGGCTGTTAAGAAAGTTTATTAACAGCCTTTGTTTTGAAAAAGACTGAGTTATTTTAGTAAACTAAGTTTTGTACAAACTTTGTGTGTGCTGTATTCTTTGGGGTCTGTAGCTGGGGCAGAGGGGGTAGTCCTTGAGTTATGACAACTAAGCCCAACATTTCTGTTGCTAAGTAAGTGCATTTTACTCCATCTTGCCACCGTTGTTAAGTGAATCACGATAGTCACACGGTTATTAAGTGGATCTGGCTTCTCCCTGGATTTTGCTTGTCAGAAGATCACAAAAGGGGATTGTGTGAGACCCCCACCCCCCTCGGGGATGCTGCAACCATCGTAAATATGAGCCGGTTGCCAAGTCTCCGAATTTCAATCGTGTGACTATTCAGATGCTGCAACGGTCGTAGGTGTGAAACAAGGTCATAAGTGACTTTTTTCAGTGCCGTTGTAACTTGGAATGGTTGCTAAACGGACCGTTGTAAATCGAGGATTACCTGCATTGATTTAATCCACGTTTTGTCTGCCTGCCCATCTCACAAAAAGGTGTCTTTGAGCGATGAACCACAATCCAATGTAAAGGCGCAGGTCTGAAGGTCGTAAAATGGGACAGAATCCACTTAACGCCTATTTTGTTTGGCCACAAAAACTTGGGTTTCAGTTGTGGCGGTAGGTTGAGGACTACCTGTACTGAGCAAGGGGGGGTGGACTAGACAGCCACCCAGAACCCCCAGCAAATTGAGCCTGGATAGCTCAGCAGATTAAAAGCATCGTGATTAACACCAGCTAAGTGCAATTACTGTAAGTTTGAATCTCCCCAGGCTCAAGGTCGATTCAGCCTTCCATCCTTTCTAAGGTAGGTCAATTGAGGGCCCAGTTTGTGGGGGCAATAAGCTGACTTTGTATAAATATACAAAAGTATGAAGGCTATTGCTTAGCACATTGTAAGCCGCCCTGAGTCTTCGGAGAAGGGCGGCATATAAATCTAATTTATATATATATATATATATGTGTGTGTGTGTGTGTGTGTGTGTGTGTGTGTGTATGTGTATGTGTATGTGTGTATATTTATATATATATATATAATTTTATTTTCATAGGTCTTTATGTATATTATTCTTTATGCCAGGATTTTCCTACGTAAATCAAGATGTTTCATAGCCAAATTTCAGTGAAATCTCATTCACTAGTTTTTAGGCTTTCTCAAACATTAAAGCAGCCATTTTGCTGTCTGTTATAGATAGATAGATAGATAGATAGATAGATAGATAGATAGATAGATAGATAGATAGATAGATGGGCTAGCTTTAAGATATGGACCGATTTTAAAATTCCATTTTAAAAATTCTGAATCTGCAGACGGAGACATTTCCGATTTTCCACTAGATTCCTGAATGTGCCAGCAAAATGGACAGTTGGTCGAATCAGGACACACACAGACACACACAAAGCTTCTCCCTGGTGGACTTCATAGCCACAAAATACGTCACAGACCTTAAAATGTTTCTTTAAGGAGGAAGCAAATCGGTGGAGAATACAATACAGGGTAGTCCTCGGCTTACAACAGTTCATTTAGCGAGGGTTCCAAGTTACCATCATCTTCATTTAACGACCCCTTAATCCCTTGAGGGGTGGGGCTGAGCGTTTACTGGCCGGATGCCTTTCCTGTCTCCAGTGAGGAGTTTCTATTCAGCAGATATATTCTCATCGTGCCCAGAGAGAGAAATATCGGCCTCTACCTAGGATCGAACTCACAGCCTCCTGACCTCTAGGCCACCGCATCATTCAGTTCAAAGTTACTACGGCACTGGAAAAAGTGACTTACGACCGTTTTTCACCCTAACCACCTTTGCAGCATTCCCATGTTCACGTAAAATTGAGACGCTTGGCAAACAGTTCATATTTATGACGGTTGCAATGTCCCGGGGTCACGTGATCAGTTTTTGAGACCTTCTGACAAGCAAAGTGGTACTTGTGGGACCCCCTTCTGCCGCTGATAATCTCCCACCGGCCAGCACGCTCCCAAAGAGAGGGACTCCTCAGGGTGCCATAAGCCAGGCACTGTCGGCTGGCGACCCCCAGGGGGAGAGCCTTCTCTGTGGCAGCACCTGCCCTCTGGAAAAACCTCCCCCCGGAGAAACGGACAATACCAGATCTCCGGGCTTTTCGCCGTGCCCTAAAAACTCTTCTGTTTCATCAAGCTGGGCTGGCGTAAACCCCCTCCCCCCTTAGATATTTTTAATTGTAAAAGGATTGTAGTCGGGAGGTTTCAAATTTTGGGCCAAAATTTGTATAATTCTTTTAATAATTTTAAATTTTGCATTGGGATGTTTTTCATTCTTGGCTGTGCACGGTCCTGAGTCCAGTAGGAGAAGGGCAGTATACAAATATAATAAAATAAAATAAAATAAAATAAAATAAAATAAAATAAAATAAAATAAAATAAAATAAAATAAATAAAATAAAATAATAAAATAAAATAAAATAAAATAAAATAATAAAATAAAATAAAATAAAATAAAATAAAATAAAATAATAAAATAAAATAAAAAATAAAATAAAATAAAATAAAATAAAATAATAAAATAAAATAAAAAATAAAATAAATAAATAAATAAATAAATAAATAAATAAATAAAGCCAATAGCGAATCCAGATTCAGTTCACAACTGTGTGACTCACTTAACAAATGAAATGACTCGCTTTAAAAACTGTAGCCACAAAAATCGCCAAAAGTAGCGTAACTCCCTTATAACAAATGTTTCACTTAGCAACATAAATTTTGGGTCTCCACTCAAGGACTATCTGTTATCAGCAGCCACTCTGGGTCTTAGCAATATATATATATGTGTGTGTGTTTTCTGAGGTTTTCGCGGGTGTTTGTATGTAGGTCTTTGGTTATTCGGGTCTTCTCCCGCGCAAAATTGGAAGTGTCTTGGCGACGTTTTGATGAAGTCTCATTCGTCATCTTCAGGCTGGTGTTCTCGGCTTCGTGCTTCCAGGAGCAATGTGAGATTGCAGCTGTCTCTTCCTTTTAACTGCTAGTGGGGGTGGGAGCTGATTGGGTGGGAGCTTGGCTGTGTTCAGAGACAGCTGCAATCTCACATTGGTCCTGGAAGCACGAAGCCGAGAACACCAGCCTGAAGATGACGAATGAGACTTCGGCGAAACGTCACCAAGACACTTCCAATTTTACATGGGAGAAGACCCAAATAACCAAAGACCTACTGTGGAGCCTTCACGTTGAGGAGCAGTCTATCTCTGAAAGGCAGGGACTGGAAATAAACATAGCTCTGCTCACAATCCAGTCATATATTTATTTTAAGGGTACTTACAGGATCGGCCAAAATGACGACTTGCACCGTTGCTTTCCCAGGTGTGTCCAGGCTCACAAGAGGCGTCAAAATTTTCTGGTTCTCCTTTTTCATTAAGGCTTCAATAACCGGCAACTTGGCAAACAGGATGCAAGGAAGAAGACATTTGTGGAGAAGGGGTGGGGAAGAGAGGAGGCCAAATATAAAAGAGGCACAGTCAATTTGTGGCAAACAATAGTCCTCCCTTCCAGAAAGTATTTTCCAAACAGAAAAAGAAAGGATATTTTCAAAACGTGAAAAGAAAGCATTTTCGAAATGTAAAAGGAACATATTTTCATAACGTAAGAAGATTTTCAGAAGATGAAAAAAAAAGCATTTTCAAAACATAAAAAAATATTTTGAAAATGTAAAAAGGGTTTTCCGAAACGTAAAAAAGAGTTTTTAAAACGTAAAAAGATTTTCAAAATGTAGAAAGAATTTTCATAACATAAAATGATTTTCAGAACATAAGAAAGCGTTTTCAAAGCATAAATAAAGTATTTTCAAAACATAAAAAAGTATTTTGAAAATCTAAAAAGGTTTTTCGAAACGTAAAAAGAGTTTTTAAAACGTAAAAAGATTTTCCAAACGTAAAAGGAACGTATTTTCATAACATAAAAAGATTTTCAAAACATGAAAAGAAAGCACGTTCAAAGCGTAAACAAAGTATTTTCAAAATGCAAAAAAAATGTTGAAAACGTAAAAATGTTTTTTGAAATCTAGAGTTTTTTAAAACATAAAAATATTTTCAAAACGTAAAAAGAAAGTATTTTCAAAACGAATTTTTCTTTTTCCCAAATATAAAAAGAAATCATTTTCGAAACATTGCTCAAAATCCTCCCTCACTCCTGACTTTATGCTATAAACAGCCAGATAAGTCTTTGACTTCCATCCATTGGTTTAGTGATTGTTTGAAGTTACAATGGCACCCCCCCAAAAAATGACTTATGACCATTTTTCACACTTACAACGGCTGTGGCATCCCTGTGGCCATGTGATCAAAATTGGGGGCGATCGGCAACTGGCATGTACTTATGATGGTTGCAGCACCCTGGGGTTATGTGATCCCCATTTGTGACCTTACTTAGCTCGTTCCGAGAAGCCACGTCAATGGGGGAAACTGGATTCACTTAACAACTGTGTAATTCTTTTAACAACTGTGTCAAAAAAAGGTCGCAAAAGCGGGACAAAGTTCACTTAGCAACTGGCTTGCTTAGCAATGGAAATATTTGGGGCTCAATTGTGGTCGTAAAATGAGGATGGCTTGTAAAGGACAAAATTAACCTTTGTTCCCGTCGCACCACGATCTTACCTCTTCCTTCGGGCAAGAGAAAGCGATTCGTCCGAAGGCTGTGCCGTGATCCACATCCTGGCCGATGCTTTGCAGCTCGAGTTTACACTAGAATCCAAAAATGAATAAAAATAAGAACATTTGGGTTAACACACACATACACACACACACATGCACACAAAATGACACTGGTCAGTTTTCACACAGCTACCAATTTGGTTTCAGGATGCAAAAACTTCAGAATTGTACATTGTGACGGATAGTTTTGTTGTAGTTTGCCTGTCTTGGGAGCGTGGTTTTCTACTTATTTTCTGCTTGAGTGTTTGCCTGGTGTTAATCCCTGCTTATCTGGGTGTAGACTGCTGGAGAGGATGTGTCCTAGTCTTTCTGTTTCCCTTCTTAGTTTTTTGTTGTCTTTTTGGAATGGGGTGTAAATATGGTGTGATTTCTATTTGCCTATTGTTGGTTGACCTGTCTGAACGCCAAGCTTTTAGGAATTCTCTACCGTTTTTGGATTTAGGTTCGTCTAGGTCAGTGATGGCGAACTTTTTTGGCACTGAGTGCCAAAACTGGAATGCACGTGCATGTGCGGCTGCCGGAGTCCCGGAAACCAAAAACGGCCCAGAAAAACAGTCCAAAAAATAGCCTGAAAACAGCTAGGAAAACAGCCTGTTTTTTGGCTGTTTTTGAAGCAGTTTTCCAGCGCTCCAGCGCCACTGGAAAAGTCCCATCAGAAGTTGGGAAACAGGCCATTTCTCACCTCCGGAGGGCCTCTGGGGGGTGGAGAAGGCCATTTTCGTCCTCCCCATACTCCTAGAAAGGCTCTGGAGGCTGGGGACAGCAAAAAACCCCCCAAAACCGGTCCTTCCTCACTACCACCTCAAGGCCCTCAGAGGCAGGAAACAGCCCATTTCCCTACTTCTGGAAGGCCCAGAAGGCCTGAAAATCAGCTGGCGCGGGCCACACCTGAGCTCCTGTGCCCACCAATATGGCGTGTGCCACCTGTGGCATGCATGCCATAGGTTTGCCATCATAGTCTTAAAGCATGCAGGCTGAGGAATGCTGGGAATTGAAGTCCAGACATCTTAAAGCGTGCAGGCTGAGGAATGCTGGGAATTATTATTATTATTATTTATTAGATTTATATACCGCCCTTCTCCTTGCGGACTCAGGGCGGTGAACAGCCGAATAAAAAACACTACATAAAAGTTAAAAATTGTAAAACCCATATAAACTTTGGCTGAAAGTTAAAACAATTAAATACTTAAAATACAACAACCCTACAACACTAAAAATTTTAAAAATTCAACAGGGATCAGGCTAGACCGGCAAGCTGGAAAAGATAAGTTTTAAGGGCCCGACGAAAAGTCCGGAGGTTGGAAATTGTTCTCAGTTCTGGAGGAAGATCATTCCAGAGGGTAGGGGCTGCCACAGATAGGGCTCTCCCCCTGGGGGTCGCCAGCCGGCATTGTCTGGCTGACGGCACCCTGAGGAGGCCCTCTCTGTGGGAGCGCACCAGCTGGTGGGAGGCAATTGGCGGCAGAAGGCGGTCCCGTAAGTACCCTGGTCCTAAGCCACGGAGCGCTTTAAAGGTGATCACCAACACCTTGAAACGCACCCGGAAGTCCACCGGCAACCAATGCAGCTCGCGCAGGAGAGGTGTCACGTGGGAGCGCCCTGTCGCTCCCATAATCCCCCGCGCGGCCGCATTCTGCACCAGTTGGAGCCTCCGGGTGCACCCCAAGGGGAGCCCCATGTAGAGAGCATTGCAGTAGTCCAGGCGAGAAGTGACGAGAGCCTGAGTGACTGTGCGTAGGGAGTCCCGATCTAGAAAGGGCCGCAGCTGGCGTATCAGGCGAACCTGACAGAAAGCCCCCCTGGCCACAGCTGTCGTGTGATCCTCTAAGGACAGCCGTGGGTCCAGGAGGACGCCCAAGTTGCGCACCCTTTCCGTGGGGGCCAATGATTCGCCCCCAATAACCAACGATGGTGTCAGCTGGCTATATCGGGATGCCGGCAGCCACAGCCACTCAGTCTTGGAGGGGTTGAGTCGAAGCCTGTTTCTCCCCATCCAGGCCCGCACAGCTTCAAGGCACTGGGACATCACTTCCACGGCATTGTTGGGATGGTCTTGGGGTGGAGATGTACA
Source organism: Masticophis lateralis (assembly GCA_030761175.1). Lineage (NCBI taxonomy): Eukaryota > Metazoa > Chordata > Lepidosauria > Squamata > Colubridae > Masticophis > Masticophis lateralis. The sequence continues at coordinate 4,176,094 of JAUDYJ010000001.1, read as the reverse complement.
GCTGAGTATCATTGAGTATCATTGAATTGAAGTCCAGACAACTTAAAGCATGCAGGCTGAGGAAAGCTGGGAATTGAAGTCCAGATATCTTAAAGCACGCAGGCTGAGAAATGCTGGGAATTGAAGTCCAGACATCTTAAAGCATGCAGGGTGAGGAATGCTGGGAATTGAAGTCCAGATATCTTAAAGCATGCAGGGTGAGGAATGCTGGGAGCTGAAGTCCAGATATCTTAAAGCACGCAGGCAGAGGAATGCTAGGAGTGGAGGTCCACCCACCTTCAAGTCTCTAAGGCGGAGAAACGCTACCCTAAGAACATCAACTCACCTGGTTATCGGCATAACCGAGCAAAACTTTCTTCTTGCCTTCATCCTTCTCATACACTTTCATGCCCAGTAATTTGGACCAGTAATCTACCGATTTCGACAGGTTGGATACAGCCAGGGTTACCTTCAACACCGGATCTGGAAGGTAACAACGACATAGATTGGCTCAAGTCTAGACTTTGTGGCAGGATAAGGTGAGCTGGGGGCCACCTGGCCACTCAAAACATCTCCCCCTGGACCAGATTCACCCTGTGACATTCGGATCCTCGCATAGGTCAACCAGAGGCCTTTACCACTGTTCTGTCCCCGTCTCACACACACACAGAGACAGACAGCCGGGGGTTAAATAAACTGGCAGACAACCAATTCTTTCGATAAGACGCTTGGCAGCCACCCAGTAGCTGCTTGCCAAGAACTTTTATCAACAAACAAAATACCCACAGTAAGAATTGTCCAGTTCGTAAGAATAAATCCAAGGCCGATAATATTGTTTCCAGAGATGCAATGTGACTCGATAGGAGTTAGTTTTGTCCATCACAGAGTCTGAATGGCTAACTCATCCCCTTTTATACCCTGTGGGGTGTGGTCCAGTGACTCAGCCTAATCTCTGGCACGCCTTTTCTTTTGTTGCGCGTGCTTATCCCTGTGACACTGCCGAGGATCCAGCCAAGACTCATTACCCTCATCACTGTCCACCTGTGGCTGCGTGGACATGCTTGGCTCTGGGCCTATCTCTTGGCCTTCGGTGTCCTCCGGAGGCATTGCCAGAGAGGAGGGTTCTGGAGAGGGAGGCCTTGCCAACTCCCTTCCCTCACTCGCAGAGTCTGCATCTGCCGATGACACAGGCTCAGGCAACGGAGCTACAACAACCACTAAATCCCAACGAGCAGTGAGTCCCATGGTTTCCCAACCCCTTCTGAAGGATATCTGAGTGCTTAGAATAAAATAGAGCCGAAAGGGATCTTGGACGTCTTCTCGTCTAACCCTCTGCTCAAACAGGAGACCCTATACCCATGATGGCGAACCTTATTATTATTATTTAGACTTATATACCACCCTTCTCCTTGCGGACTCGGGGCGGTGAACAGCCAAATAAAAACAAAGTACACAAAAGTTAAAATATTATAAAAAGAGCAAATATAAATTTAGCTGATGATTAAAACAAAATTAATTTAAAATAGATATCAAACTCTAAAAACTCTGAAAAATTTAGCAGGGATCAGGCCAAGCCGGCGAGCTGAAAAAAAATATGTTTTTAAGGCCCGATGAAAAGTCCGGAGGTCGGAGATCGTTCTCAACTCTGGAGGAAGATCGTTCCAGAGGGTGGGAGCTGCCACAGAGAAGGCTCTCCCCCTGGGGGTCGCCAGCCGGCATTGTCTGGCTGACGGCACCCTGAGGAGGCCCTCTCTGTGGGAGCGAACCAGCCGGTGGGAGGCAGTTGGTGGCAGAAGGCGGTCCCGTAAGTACCCTGGTCCTAAGCCATGGAGCGCTTTAAAGGTGATTACCAACAGCTTGAAACCCGGAAGTCCACCGGCAGCCAATGCAGCTCTCGCAGGAGAGGTGTCACATGGGAGCGCCCTGTCGCTCCCATAATCCCCCGCGCGGCTACATTTTGCACCAGTTGGAGCCTCCGGGTGCACCCCAAGGGGAGCCCCATGTAGAGAGCATTACAGTAGTCCAGGCAAGAAGTGACAAGAACCTGAGTGAGTGTGCATAGAACCTATGGCACATGTGCCACAGGTGGCACGCGTACCCACTTCGGTGGGCATGTGAGCTCAGCTCCGGCACGCATGTGTGCGCCAGCCAGTTGATGTTCTCTCTCACCTGCCTCCAGAGCCTTTCTAGGAGTCTGGGGAGGCCGAAAATGGCCTCCGCCACCACCCGAGGCCCTCCGGAGGCCAGAAACGGCCAACTTCCAGTGGGGAAAGCTGTTTTTGCCCTCCCCAGGTTCCTAGAAAGGCTTGGAGAGCAAAAAACGGGCCTTCCGGTCCCACCGGAAGTTGGCAAATGGGCCGTTTCCAGCCTCCCCAGACTCATAGAAATGCTCTGGAGCCTGGAGAGCGAGAAAAATGGGCCCACCAGGCCATCACGTGCCAGGAGCGGAGGGAGCGGGGGGTTGGTCGCACATGTTTTGCATGGGGGTGGGGCACATAGAATTATGGGTGTGGGCAACAAACGCATGACTCCCCCTGCCCCGGCTCCTGGCACGCGATGGCAAAAAAGTTAGCCATCACTGCCCTATACCATTTCAGACAAATGGTTGTCTAATCTCTTCTTAAAAACCTCCAGTGATGAAGCGCCCACGATTTCTGGTGGCAAACTGTTCCAGTGGTTAATGGTCCTCGCTATTAGGAAGTTTCTCCTTCATTAGTTTCCATCTGTTGCTCCTTGTCGTGCCTTCAGGAGCTTTGGAGAATAAATTGATTCCCTCTTCTTTGTGGCAACCCCTCAAATAGTGGAATACTGCCATCATTTCCCCCCAAGGCCTTCTTTTCTCTAGATTGGCCAAATATTGGCCATATTCTTCATGTTTTAGTCTCCAGGCCTTTAATCATCTTAGTTGCTCTTCTCTCCACTTTTTCTAAAGTCTCAACATCTTTTTTGTAATGTGGGGACCATAACCGGATGCCGTACGTGTATAGGTAGTCCTCAACTTATGTCCACAATTTGAGGCCAAATGTCTGTGGCTAAGTGAGACATTTCTGAGGTAAATTTTGCTCCATTTTACGACCTTGCTTGCCACCGTTGTTAAGTGAATCGCTGCGGTTGTTAAATCAGGAACCCGGGTTGTTAGATGAATCCGGCTTCCCGGATTCATCTTTGCTTGTCAGAAGGTCGCAAAAAGGGGATCACATGACCCCGGGATATTGCAACCGTCATAAATATGAATCTGTTGACAAACGTCTGAATTTTGATCGCGTAACCATGTTGCAAGGGTCGTAAGTGTAAAAAACAGCCGTAATTTGTGGTCCGCCAACAGCCTGTGAAGCTGGCAGCGGAGTCGGACAGTGAGGAGGCTGGGGAGGAACATGGGCCAGTCCTGGAGTCTGGAGAAGGCCCGGACGAGGGCTCTGCATCGAAGGCAGAGATGGGGCCAGGGCCATCTGGGAGAGATGTGTAGACCTCAGAGACTCCAGAGTCGGACAGCAGAGAGGCAGAGGAACAGGAGGAGCCTGTTCCTAGCGCACGCATGCACAAAGTTGCCAGAAGGCAAGAGCAGCTAAAGCAAAAAGGACGACTCAGGAGTAAGGCCAGGAGATGATCGGCCCCTCCCATAAGGCTTAAAAGAGCAGCAAACTCTTGGGCTCTTTGTAGGAAAGCAACGTTGCTACATTTGTTTCTTGTCTTGTCCCTGAATTTTGTGGGGCTTTGCCAGGAAAACCCTTTGGCAGGGTGCCAAAGAAGATAAAGGTTTGTGATGAGGCCGAAAGACTTTTTCTGAACGACTTGTTTTGGAATTAATTTGGACTAAGCTGGGAAGGAAGTAATTCTCAGCTGTTCTAATAAAATATGTTCATTTAGGAGCCTGGATAGCTCAACAGACTAAAAGCCTGTTATTAACATTCAGCTGTCTGCAATTATTGCAAGTTCGAATCTCCCCAGGCTCAAGGTTGACTCAGCCTTCCATCCTTTCTAAGGTAGGTAAAATGAGGACCCAGATTGTGGGGGCAATAAGCTGACTTTGTATAAATATACAAAAGTATGAAGGCTATTGCTTAATGCATTGTAAGCCGCCAGAGTTTCTGGAGAAGGGCGGCATATAAATCTAATTTAAAAAAAAAAAAGGATGCTCCTGCTGTGTGGATTTACCTCAGAATAGGAGCCTGGATAGCTCAGCAGACTAGAAGTATTGTGATCAACACCAGCTGCCTACAATTACTATAAGTTCGAATCTCACCAGGCTCAAGGTTGACTCAGCCTTCCATCCTTTCTAAGGTGGGTAAAATGAGGACCCAGTTTGTGGGGGCAATAAGCTGACTTTGTATAAAATATACAAAAGTATGAAGGCTATTGCTTAATGCATTGTAAGCCGCCCTGAGTCTCCGGAGAAGGGTGGCATATAAATCTAATTAAAATAAAATAAAAAATAAAATAATTTAGGATGGATTGTGTCTGGCAATAACAACTTGGGCCTTGGTTGATTTAATAAAGAGGTGCTCATCATTCATCATTCTTCAAAGCTCTTGAGGACGTTCTATCATTTCCCCCCGAATTTAGGCTTCAGATGGGCAAACAGAATGGCTGAAGCCTCATTATTCTGTCCTCCTCCTTACCTTCTTGGCCTCGTTCTTTGTCTTCCAGAAAGAACTTATATCCTCCTGGGGCTTCGGATTCATAAATGCCCGCTGAGGTCTCCTTCAGCGGCCACTGCAATTTTCTGGCATTTTTCACAGCCTGGCTGGAGGTAACAGTCATCCCCTGTAGAAGCACGAGAAAAAAAATAATTAAAAAAAAGATGTGGAGACTCTAGAACAGGGATGGCTAACGTTTTTGCCGTCGCGTGCCAAAAGCGGGCGGAGTAGGGGGGATTGCATGCGCGTGTGCTCACACTCATAATTCAATAAGCCCCCCCCACGCATGCACATGTGACCCCCCCCCCCCGCTCTCCCCTTGCTTTTGGCACGTGATGCCACAATGGGCCCGGTAGGCCCATTTTTTTGCCCTCCCCAGGCTCCAGAGGCTTTCTAGGAGCCTGGGGAGGGCGAAAACGGCCTTCCCCACCCTCTCGGAAGCCCTCCGGAGGCCCGGAAACAGCCCATTTCCCTTCTTCCGTTGGGCCCGGAAGGCCTGAAAATCACGCGCTGGACTGAGGTAGGGCAATGCTTGTGTGCCCACAGATATGGCTCCGTGGGCCACCACTGGCACCCGTGCCATAGGTTCGGCATCACAGCTCTAGAAAGAGTGCAGAGAAGAGAAACAAAGATGATTAAGGGACTGGAGGCTAAAACATATGAAGAACAATTGCAGGAATTGGGAATGTCTAGTTTAATGAAAAGAAGGACCAGAGGTGACATGATAGCAGTCTCCCAGTATCTCAGGGGTTGCCCCAAAGAAGAGGGAGTCAAGCTATTCTCCAAAGCACCTGAGGGCAGGACAAGAAGCAATGGGTGGAAACTAATCAAGGAGAGAAGCAACCTAGAAAGAAGGAGAAATTTCCTGACAGTCAGAACAATTGACCGGTGGAACAACTTGCCACTAGAAGTTGTAAATGCTCCAACGCTGGAAGTGTTTAAGAAGATTTGTCTGAACTGGTATAGGAGGAGGTGAAGAACAGTTGCAGGAACTGGGTATGTCTACTTTAATGAAGAGAAGGACTAGAGGAGACATGATAGCAGTCTTCCAATATCTCAGGGGCTGCCCCAAAGAAGAGGGAGTCAAGCTATTCTCCAAAACACCTGAAGGCAGGGCAAGAAGCAACGGGTGGAAACTAATCAAGGAGAGAAGCTACTTAGAATTAAGGAGAAATGTCCTAACAGTGAGGACAAGTAGCCAGTGGAACAGCTTGCCACAAGAAGTTGTGGGTGCTTCAACACTGGAGGCTTTTAAGAAGAGATTGGACAAACGTAACTGCTAATTTATTGGCAAAACCATGATAAAGCATGGCCATGTGATTGTGGGACACTGCAAATGCCATGAATTTGTCTGAAATGGTATAAGGTTTACTGGTTCAGTAGGGGGTTGGACTAGAAGACCTCCAAGGTCCCTTTCAACTCTGTTATTTGGGTCACACAAGAACCAACTGATTGTGCACCTTGGCTGCAAAGTTAATTGTTTGCAGTGCCATCAAAATGTTGAACGGTGGGCCTATGGCAGGCCGTCGGCAAAAGCTACATCTACGCTAGTGAAGAGTTTTCATCCTGTTATGGGTTTCCTCAGGCACAAATAACATCTACTGATCAGATGTTAATATTCATTCATTCAATCATTTTCATTCATTCATTCATTCATTCATTCATTCATTTTGTGAAGCTGCCCAACTCAACCAAGTGAGCAGCTTACAATTCTAAAATTCTAAACCATTTTTTTTTAAAAATTGATTTAGATGCCGTCCTTCTCCGGAGACTCAGGGCGGCTTACAATGCGTTAAGCAATCGCCTTCATACTTTTGTATATTTATACAAAGTCAGCTTATTGCCCCCACAAACTGGGTCCTCAATTTACCTACCTTAGAAAGGATGGAAGGCTGAGTCAACCTGGAACCTGGGGAGATTCGAACTTGCAGTAATTGCAGACAGCTGGAGTTAATAACTGTTAATAACAGTGCTTTAGTCTGCTGCACCAGACTAAAGCACTCTGCTGTCTGAACTGCTGTAGGGTTTCCTGCCTAAGCAGGGGGTTGGACTAGATGACCTCCAAGGTCCCTTCCTATTCTATTCTATTCTATTCTATTCTATTCTATTCTATTCTGAGAAAATAACCTTAAAACGCTAAAAAAATGTTCATGGAACTTTGGAAGGGGGGAAAAAAAGTATGGAATATCTTCATCCAGATAGTCCTCAACTTATGACCATAAGAGACCCCCAAATTTCTTTCGCTAAGCAAGACCGTTCTTGAGTTTTGTCCCAAAGTTTACTTTTCTTGCCACTGTTGTTAAGGGAAGCACAGCAGTTGTTAAATGAATCTCGCTTCCCCGTTGACTTTGCTCATCCGAAGGTCGCAAAAGGGGATCACATGACCCTGGGATACTGCGACCGTCGTAAATACGAGTCAGTTGCCAAGCATCTGAATTTTGATCACATGACCATGGGGATGCTGCAACGGTCGTGTGAAAAAAAAACTGTCATAAGTCACTTTTTACAGTGCCGTCGTAATGTCAAACAGTCACTAAACAAAAAGTTGTAAGTCAAAGACAATCTGTAATACCTTTCCTCCTTTTTATGCAAATTCCAGATTCTATAATGATCAACAAAGCCACACCGGGAATGACGCTTACCAGGAAATCATTGCCAAGGTGGTAATTCCCAACACCGTAGTTGTAAGTTAGCTCTGCGACGAAGTGGCTGTCCTCCGGTCCGTAGCCCACCATAGTTTTACTCCATTTGCCATCATAGGGACTAGAAACATATCCAGCTTAAGTTGTTTACAGGAACAGCATCACAAGTAAAACATCTTATGCTTCCCTCAGAACAGCCTTGAGTTTACAGGTAGGCCTCGCCTTATGACCACAGACGGAACAAGAATTTCCACTGCTAAACAAGGCAGTTGTTAAACGAGGTTTACCTCATTTTACGACCCTTTTTTTTCCCACGGTTGTTAAGCAAATCCCTTCAGCTGATTCGTGAATCATGCGGTCATTAAGCTGCAATGATCGTTAGTGAGAGAGTCAGAAGTGACTTTTTTCCAATGCTGTCGTTGTTGTGGCCCGCCAGCTGCCAGCGGACTCGGATGAGGAGGAGGTTGGGGAGAAACTTGGGCCAGTCCTGGAGTCTGGGGAAGGCTCTGATGGATGCTCTGCATCGGAAGCCAAGAGAGTGAGCCAGGGCAGTCGGACATTTCCCAGCTGCCTTTGTAGGTGGATATGAGTGAGGAGGAAGAACAGCTGGGGCCTGTTCCAAATGTGCATATGCCCAGAGCAGTTAGGAGAGGAGAACAACGGAGGACAAGGAGTCGGCTCGGGAAGCAAGCCACAACTGGAAGCTGAATGGCCCCTCCCTGGCTGGGGAATAAATAGAAGGAAAGGGGAGTGGTGGTCGTAGGAGACAACCGTTCGTATTTCTGAAGATTTTGCCCATTGTGTTTCGTGTCTCAGAGCCTGCTTGAGTGTGTTTAATTTACAGCTTTGTGCCGCGGTGGGATTCAAATAATTTAACAACCTGTTCTCTGCCCTAATGACCAGCTGGGTGGACGTGGCCACGGTGGGCGTGGCCAGGGGTGTGTGACAGGCAGCACTTCGCCTCCAGCACCCCACTGGGAGCAAAAACGGGCCGTGATGGAGGGGTGCCGCCCCCCACGCTCCATTTTGGGCCTAGTAGGCTTCTCTGCAGCCTCCTGGGAGCAGAAATAGGCCGGGGGGACAGCACCGCACACCCCCCATGCCCCGTTTTGGGCTTAGTAGGCCTCCCTGCACTTACCTGGGAGCCAAAATGGGGCGTGTGGGGACTTCTGGAAAGGGCGGGTCCAGCCAGCAATTTAACTACCGTTTCACCCGAACCGACTGAATCTCACCATGGCTTTGTGGCTGGAAGCTCCCAGCCTGGCAATTATCCAAGAACTGATAAGGTCTGCACTTCAGTTAACCCTTGGAAGGGTTAAGGTTGCTTGGACTTTTCTGTGTGCGAATGCCATGAATTCCCAGTAGTTAAATCAAGAGGGTTTTTTCGGGACAAGGGGTTTTTTGTCTCTTCGTTCTGCTAACAGTTGTAACTTCGGACGGTCACTAAACAAACTGCCCTAAGTCGAGGATTCCCTGCACAGCAGCTAAGACAACCCAAAGCTAACGCAGACGGTAAAATCATCATACCTGCTGAAGGGATGCAATTATAAGGCGTCAAATTCTCTGCAGAAGGGAGCAGAGAAGTTCTGCCTAGTTCCCTACACATTCCTCGTTGGTGAGACAGCAGGACCCGTAAACCCTTCAAATCCAGTCAGTTTCTTTGATTAGAGTAGCCTACATACCCATTGCAGGTGGCCTTGCAACCTTCTTCGAATTCTTCATGCCTCAGGATCTGTTGGATCAAGCCGACATCAAACTGGGTCAGTAAACAGAGGGATAGAATCAAGACATTTAATCAAGAATCAATGCGTTATTGCTTAACGCATTGTAAGCCGCCCCGAGTCTCCGGAGAAGGGTGGCATATAAATTGAACTAATAAATAAATAAATAAGATCACGTGAAGTTATTAATACCTCTTTATAAAGCCTTCGTAAGGCCACACCTGGAATCCTGCATCCAGTTTTGGTCCCCACATTACAAAAAAAGATACCGAGACTCTGGAAAGAGTGCAGAGAAGAGCAGCTAAGATGATTAAAGGCCTGGAGACAATTATGAAGAACGGTTGCAGGATTTGGTCAGTCTAGAGAAAAAAAGGACTAGAAGGGAGATGATAGCAGTCTTCCAGTATCTCAGGGGCTGCCCCAAAGAGGAAGGGGTCAAGCTATTTTCCAAAGCACCTCAGTGCAGGACAAGAAGCAACGGGCAGAAACAAATCAAGGAGAGAAGCAACATGGAATTATTATTATTATTATTATTATTATTATTATTATTATTATTATTTATTGGATTTATATGCTGCCCTCTCTCCAAAGGACTCAGGGTGGCTCACATCAAACGAAACAATCCCAATAAATACAGATTAAAACAGACTAAAATCAATTTAAAACAGTAGACCCCCATCAGTCCTGGCTAGGGCATTCAAACAGCCAGGTCTTAAGCTCACGGCGGAAGGTCCGAAGGTCGGGGGCCAGCCGAAGACCCACGGGAAGTTGATTCCAAAGGGTGGGCGCGGCCACAGAGAAGGCTCTACCCCTGGGAGTCGCCAGCCAACATTGTCTAGCCAACGGCACCCTGAATAGGCCGTCTCTGTGGGAACGCACCGGGCGATGGGAATTTGATGCTGGTTGCAGGTGGTCCGACAGATATCCTGGACCGAAGGAATTAAGGAGAAACTTCCTAACAGTGAGGACAATTAACCAGTGGAACAGCTTGCCACCGGAAGTTGAAGTTGCTGCATCATGGGAGGTTTTAAGAAGAGACTGGATAGCCACTTGTCTGAAGGGCAAAGCCAGCTGGGTGACTTTGAGCCAGCCCTTTTCTCCCAGCCCTAGGAAGGAGGCAATGTCAAACCACTTGGGGATGGAGGGAAAAAAAAACACCTCTCCAAGCAAACTGCACTCCACTAAAATTGCAGTTCCTTTCTCTGAAATGGTCTATGATCCATTCAGAATCGTAAGTGGCGGGGAGGGAGGTCATAGGACTAGAAGACCTCCACGAGCCTGGACAGCTCAGCAGACTAAAGCCTGTTATTAACATTCAGCTGTCTGCAATTAGTAAGTTCGAATCTACCCAGGCTCCAGGTTGACTCAGCCTTCCATCCTTTCTAAGGTAGGTAAATTGAGGACCCAGTTTGTGGGGGCAATAAGCTGACTTTGTATAAAATATACAGAAGTATGAAGGCTATTGCTTAACGCATTGTAAGCCACCCTGAGTCTCCGGAGAAGGGCGGCATATAAATCTAATTAAAAAAAAAAAAAAGGTCCCTTCCAGCTCTATTCCGATGGATTGAGCTTGAGATTTAAATCACGGAGGATCCCGGACATGAGCACCTTCCGTCACGCGCTCAAGACTCACTTATTCCATGAAGCCGGCCTGACCTAAGTCTTTTCCCCCTTTTAAATGGGAATTTTAATTTGTTTTAAATTATTGGGATTTTAAATTTTTCAGCCAATTTATTTAATTTCGTTTTAGTCTATTTTAAATTTTGTATTTATATGTTTTATTTTATGGCTGTACACCGCCCTGAGTCCTTCGGGAGTAATAAAATCAATAAAATCTAAAATCTAAATTCTAAAATCACTTGCACAGAGAGAGCGCCACAGGCAAGTGTCTTCCTGAAACCTATTTATTTACAAAACCTATTTCTATACAGTAAGTCCTTGACTTACGATCCCCAAAATTGAGCCCAAAATTTGTGTTGCTTAGTTGTTAGGTGAGTTTTGTGCCCCATTTTATGACCTTCCTTGCCCCATTCATTAAGTGAAGGACTGCTGTAGTTAGTAGTATGTAGTTAGTATGTAGTTAGCATGTAGTATGTAGTTAGTAAGATGTTAGTAACCTGGTTGTTAAGTGAATCTGGCTTCCCCATTGACTTTGCTTGTCAGAAGGTCGCAAAAGGGGATCACGTGACCCTGCGACCGTCATAAATATGAGTCGGTTTGCCAAGTGTCTGAATTTTGATCACGTGACCACGGGGATGCTGCAACGGTCGTAAGTGTGAAACAGGGTCCTAAGTCACTTTTTTCAGCGCCGTTGTAATTTTGAATGGTCACTAAATGAACTGTTGTAAATCGAGGACTCCCTGTAAATGGACAAGCGACTACGGTCTTACTTAGTGCAGAGAAAACAATTTAAATGCAAATCTTGAAAGTTAAAGGTTTTGATTGGCGAAAGCCTGTTGCATCCAAGGAAACTTGGATGCAACAGGTAGCCGTAGTTTAGTGGCCGCTCTAGGGAATCAATTCTCCGTGGACTTCCGCCTCAGAGTGCAGACGGCGATGACGTCATATTTTAGGTTCCAAGCCCTCCGCGTTTTCTAGGGTCTCTGGTCGCCTCTCCCACCTACTTACGCGCATGCCCAGTAGCTCTCGGTAAAAACGGATGGTTTGAGCTCGGTCGCCGACTTTGAAGACAAAGTGTAACGCGCGCCTCGCCTGCATTTTGTTCCCTCAAAAAATCGCGGAGGTAACACGAGTTCTGCGATTGTCGGCTATTTTATTTTGTCGCGGCGTGTCGCCGTCTGAAAACGTCACAGACTCAACATGGCCGGAGACCCGCCTCCATGCGGACTCAGTCTTCCGGTAAAGAAAATCCCCGCCCCCCCCCCCATTGAAAACCAATAGGAGCTGCTATTTCTAACCGGATCTTCCTGTTATTTCTAGGCGCTCTATATCAGTGCCTCTATGGCTGAACTGAACCGTTGTTTTCATTCGAGACAGCTATCAGTCGCCTTGACATCGAAATCTCGCGAGGCTAGCGCTAAGTCTCGCGTCTTTGACTACTTCCGCCCGTGAGCAAGATGGCATCCTTGTTCAGGCATGCGTGGGCTCCCGTGCTCTTGACGCCGTGTCGGATTAGCGCTATGAGCCGCCGCGGCATTCGCGGTCTAAGAAGAAAACCTCTCCGCGTGCTTCCCTCGGTCGCGGAAGCGCAGGAGAAGCAACGGATCGTCACCAGCAAAATTAAGGCCACTTACATCCCAAAAACGCCCCCAAAGGAGCGCCAACCGGAACCGGAAGCTGAAGAGGCGGAGCTGCGTTACGAGCGGGCCGGACCCACTGAGAAAAGACTGCGGTAATTTTATTCGCGCAAAGCATCCTGGGTGCTGTAGTGCGAGCTGGTGGGGAAAATAAACGGAGGTGGAAGGAGCGAACCACAATTCCCAGCGTCCTTCGGGAGAAAGATGAGAGTCGCGGATTGTGACCACCTGCAGTGCTTTCTGGGAATTGTAGTTTTGAGGGGGAAATCAAGGCGAAAAAAGCTATATTTTTCTTTCTTTGGTGAAAAATCCGCCGGGGATGTTCGTTTTTCCTCCGATCCTTTCCTTCTTTCCCTCATCCTGCTGTCATAGCTGACATACTGGACTCCAACTCCTGATTTCCATCAATGCCCATCACTCCCCACAGGCAGCAGCACCAGTGATGTTGGAATACAATCCTTGCTGGCCTCTAACAATGGGAGTTGTAGTCCATTTGATCTAAAGTAAACTGCCTCAGAAAAGCCCTTTTTTCTTTTTTTCTTCACTTATCTGTGAAATATTTTAGGCTTGGATATGTGCAATTGACGTGCCATGATTTAAACGTCTGACCAACCCCTCCATCCCTACACAAATCAGGCCAAAGACAGAAAAGAAGCTTAACTGTCTGGCTTTGCAGTGGAAATTTTAGACTCAGTTGGGGTGGTAAATTAAGGATTACCTGTAAAATAGATCGATGTAGGTAGGTAGACAGAAACACAATAGAACTGGATAGGTATGGATGGATATGATAGATGATACAGATGATATACATAGATAGACGAGAGGGAGGGAGAGATATTGATGGATAAATGATAGAAATAGCTAGAGAACTAGATAGATGATAGATGACATACTGTACATACATATAGATTAGATCGAGATTGATAGATGATACCTAGGTATATATAAAGAGAGATAAGATAGATGATCGTAGGTAGGTAGGTAGATAAAGACACATGATAGAGATGGATAGATATGGATGGATAAATATGATAGATGATACAGATGATATAGGTAGAAGATAGATAGATAGATAGATAGATAGATAGATAGATATTGATGGATGAATGATAGAGATGGATAGATATGGATAGCAAGATGGATATGGATGGGTAATTATGATATAGATGCTGTAGGTAGATGATAGATAGATAGATATTGATGGATGAATGATAGAAATAGAGAGCTAGATAGATACAGATGGCATACTGTACATACATATAGATTAGATATTGATAGATGATACATAAATAGAGATAAGATAGATGATGGAACGTAGATAGATAGATAAAGACATATGACAGAGATGGATCAATATGGATGGATAAATATGATAGATGATACAGATGATATAGATAGATGATAGACAGACAGACATAGATAGACACATAGACATAGATATTGATGGGTGAATGATAGAAATAGAGAGCTAGATAGATTAGAGGCAGAGATAGAGAAAGAAAGAGATAGATAGAATGATATAAAATGAGATAGGTAGATGGATGCATAACCCTATGACTATCCTTAAGTGTTGTACCTTATGATTCTTGATGAACATATCTTCTATGTCCACTGAGAGCATATGCACCAAGACAAATTCCTTGTGTGTCCAATCACACTTGGCCAATAAAAAAATTTCTATTCTATTCTATTCTATTCTATTCTATTCTATTCTATTCTATTCTATTCTATTCTATTCTATTCTATTCTATTCTATTCTATTCTATTCTATTCTATTCTATTCCATTCCATTCCATTCCATTCCATTCCATTCCATTCCATTCCATTCCATTCCATTCCATTCCATTCTAAAAGATAGAGAGATACAGACAGAGATTAGATAGATAGAGGGAGTCAGTCCACTTTTGAGTGATGCCCAGTTTCTTTCTTTTGCTCTTTCTTTTGTTTTACAGCCTTTTTGTCCGGAGAGACTTTCACAGACCCTCTTTTTCCCCAACAGGAATTTGGTGACCCTTGCTAAGTCCAGGGCATTTCGTGAGAAGAATGGGAGAATTCTGCTGGAAGGCCGGAGGCTCATTTCGGACGCTCTGGAGGCGGGAGCTGTTCCGCAGACGATCTTCTTTAGCCTAATGGAGAATCTGAAGCTGCTGCCAGCAGCCAAACTCAAACGGGCCACCCTGGTCAAAGTGAAATACAACGAGATCAAGATGTGGTCGGACGTCATCACACCACAAGGGTTGATTGGTAAGTTCCGCTAGAAATCGGAGGGCTTCATTCAGATTTAGTTGTTATGTATTTATGAGATTTTTATCCTGCCTTTATGACTTCATAAGTCGCTTGAAGCAGGGAACCTATCTAATATTCCTTCCTCCTCCTGTTTTCCTCCCCACAACAACCCTGTGAGGTGGGTTGGGCTGAGACAGGAGCTGGCCCAAAGTCTCCCCCCTGGCTTTCATGCCTAAGGCAGGACTAAAATTCCCAGTCTCCTGGTGATTGGCCCAAAGTCTCCCAGATGGCTTTCATGCCTAAGGCAGGACTAGAATTCCCAGTCTCCTGGTGATTGACCCAAAATCACCCAGTCACCTTTCATGCATCAGGCAGGACTAGAACTCACAGTCTCCTAGTGATTGGCCCAAAGTCACACAACTGGCTTTTGTGCCTAAGGCAGGACTAGAATTCAGTCTGCCAAAGATTGACCCATAGTCACCCAGCCAGCTTTCGCACCTAAAATGAAACTAGAATTCACAGTCTCCTAATGATTGACCCAAAGTCCCCCAACCAAATTTTCTGCCTAAGGGGGGACCAGAACATACTGTCACCTGGCGATTGGCCGAAAGTCACCCAGCTGGCTTTAATGGCTGAGGCGGGACTAGAACTCACCATTTCCCAGTGATTGGCCCAAAGTCACCCAATCACCTTTCATGCATCAGGCAGGACTAGAACTCACAGTCTCCTAGTCACACAACTGGCTTTCGTGCCTAAGGCGGGACTAGAATTCAGTCTGCCAATGATTGACCCATAGTCACCCAGCCAGCTTTCGCACCTAAAATGAAACTAGAATTCACAGTCTCCTAGTGATTGACCCAAAGTCCCCCAACCAAATTTTGTGCCTAAGACGGTACTAGAATACACTGTCACCCGGCGATTGGCCAAAAGTCACCCAACCAGCTTTCATACCTAAGGCAGGACTAGAACTCATCTCCTCCTGGTTTCAAAGCCAGCGCCTTTAAATCACTCCACCAAGCTGACTCAGAGAGTGGTTTGTCCCGGCCTTAGCATCTGGGCTGAGTAGGATCCCACGGGAACCACCTCTGAGTAAAGCTTTTGGTTCTTTCTTGGTGTTTTACCTCGTTGAGCAATCTTTCTTGCTTTTTTTTTTTTCCAAAGCAGTGCGTATAAATTACTCTACAGCTGGCTGCTTTCCAGCAGTTAAAACTTTGGAACAAACTCTTGGGAAACTCTCATAAAAAAAAAAAATCCCTGCAGATTCTTCGCACCTTCTCACGTCTCTCCTTTGTGCGTTGGCGTCCGAGGAGGTTATCCACAGGGCCCTCTGGCTAAGCGCCGCTCAATCTTTTGGGGGATTTTCCTAACCGCAAAATTTTTTTTTCCGGGATGAAGGAAGTTCGGGTGGGAGGGTGAAATCCCATATCCGACGCCGAAAAAAGCAGTTTGTGGTTTTTCAAGAAGGGACCTGCCTTTGTTTTTTAGCGCTCGATTTGCGGGGTTGCGAAAAAGACATTTCTGAACTGTGGAGTGCGAAAGAGAGAAAGAAAAAGAAATTAAGCCGTTTTTGCTCCGTTCCTTTCGTCTTGCCAGCTGAGGCCCCGGGTGGAAAAGATGCAGCAAGTACTGTGCTGGGCTCAGGGTTCAAGACTTGAATGTTGAAAACCGCCCCCTCCCCCCCAACGACAACTTGTCGATCGAAAGGTTGGAAGTTCAGCGGTTCGAATCCCAGTGCCGCATAACGGAGTGAGCTCCCGTTACTTGTCCCAGCTTCTGCCAACCTAGCAGTTTGAAAGAACATAAAAAATAGGGACCCCCTATTTTTTTTTTTGTAGGAGTTGTAAGAGGGTAACATATGATATGGTATGATTTGGATTTCACCTAGGGAAGTCAGGGGGGAGGATGTGGGGGGGGGTTAGGGGAGGGGAGGGTAGGAGGTAGGGGTTATGGGATAGGGGGGAGGGGGGGAAAACGGGGGGGGAAAATTTGTATTTGTAAAACTTTTTCAATAAAAAAAATAGGGACCCCCTTTGTTGGGAAGGTAACAGCATTCCGGGCGCCTTTGGCGTTGAGTCATGCCGGGCACATGACCACGGAGACGTCTTCGGACAGCGCTGGCTCTTCGGCTTTGAAACGGAGATGAGCACCGCCCCCTAGAGTCGGGAACAACTAGATTTATTATATTTATTAGATTTATATACCGCCCTACTCCCGGAGGACTCAGGGCGGTGAACAGCCAACAATAAAAATACATATATACAAAATTTAAAACCCAAATAAAATCAAATTAAATAAATTTGGCCCAGACGGAATTAAAACACCTCACACAATTTAAAACAAATTAAAATTCAACGTTAAAAGAAGAGAGTAGCACATATGTGTCCCAGGAAGCTTGAGGGAGGCCTGCTAGCACCAAAATGAGGGAGGAGTCACACCCATCCCCCCCCCACCACACGCATGCATGCACCTCTTCCGGCAGAGACCGGAAAATCAGCTGGCCAGTGGGAGACATTCAGGCATGCGTGGTGGAACTGACCTGGGCGTCGACTCGCGTGTCCACAGAGATAGTTCTGCGTGCCACCTGTGGCACATGTGCCATAGTTTCGCCATCACAGATCTACGACAATTCGCCACGGCCATCCCACCAGAGGGCGACTCGCCGCGGGATCAGCGTTACACCAATTTCGTCCTCGACTTACGACCACAACCGAGCCCAAAATTTCTGTCACCAAGTAAGATGTTTATGAAGTGAGTTTTGCCCCCCTTTTTATGACCCAAAGCTGGCCCTTTCTTGCCAGGGTCGTTAAGCGAATCACTGGTTGAATTAGGAACCCGGTTGTTCAGTGGCTTTGACTTTGCTTGTCAGAAAGTTGCAAAAAGGGATCGCGTGACTCCGGGATTCTACAAATAGGAACCAGGTGTCTAATTTTGATCATGTGGCCCCCGGGATGCCGAAATGGTCGTTAAGCGTGAAAAGCGGTCCTAAGTCACTTTTTTCAGCACCGTTTGTTACTTGGGGCAGTCTATTGTAAATTGAGGGCTACCTATACCGGTATACATAGATTTCCCTGTTTCTCTTTTTTCCCATAACAACAGCCTTGTGAGGTAGGCTGGGCTGAGAGAGGGTCATTGAGCATGTTAAGGATATTCTTGGCTCATAACCGATGTTGTGGGTTATTGAGCAGAGTACCCTTTGAGTAAACGCATGAAAAGCGACTGGGAGTGGTTGTGAACAATCACAGTCAACATACAAACACACTGAGTTGTTGTAGTCTTTTATTTTTAGACAAAAGTAAAGCAAAATCCAAAACCAATCCAAGTCATACACAGATAAGATGAGAGTTAAAAGATCAATCCAGGGATATTTCAAGTACAAAGTCTTCTTACCAGTTGTTGTCATTACACAATAAAACAGTTCTTCTTGAGTTTCAAAACAGGAACAAGTTCAATATCAAAACATTCAATAAATAGTAGAAAGCAACACGTAGCTATGATCAAACAGTGATCATGCAGAGAGATCAGGTAGAGAGTTACAGCAAATAAGCAGGTAAAATGCTGTAGTGTCCACACAAGCCATGATCCTGACTTCCCTTAAGTACATTGGCCACAGAGCTTAGCCAATCAGGATACAGGATGATGCAAAACAGTCTTAAAGCAATAGAATACTTTTCTGACTGCAAACATACATTGTTGGTTTATATATTGCCTGACCAACTAGTTAGACAAATAACCATTTCCTAACAGAGTATCTGCACTTGGGGGTAGACCGAGACCTATTCCTCTTCCTCTCCTCCCCGCCCCGGACTTTCTCTTCCTCTCCTAGCCAATCACCTCCTGCCTCTCTTGGTTTCTCGCAGGCATTTTCACCATGCCCCATCACGCCAAAATGTCCTACCCCAAAATCCCGCAGGAACACACCCTGCCCCTCACCCTCATCTGCGACAACATTCGGGACCCTGGAAATCTGGGCACCATCCTGAGATCGGCGGCGGGAGCCGGCTGCTGCAGTGTGTTGCTTGTCAAAGGTGAGGAGGGGGCCACTGGGCATTGGGTGGGAAGAAATGGGCTGGAGTCGATCTCTGTTCTTCCTCCACGGGATGGGAAGGGAGAAATTGGCAGAATTGGTGAGGGGGGGGGGTGTTGGATCACTTCTGGCAAAAGTTAGGGCCCGGCTTGGTAATTTTAGGGAGGGGGGGGCACCAGCTGTTTCCCCAGCAAAGGAGAGGAAGGTTTCGTCAGACGAGCCCGAGGGCGTAATCCTGGGGTGTAAGGTTTTCCTATCGCCTATTGAGAGGGGCCGAAAGAAAGTTTTCCTTCTGTGCAGCTTCTTTCAATGTCAAGAACTGTCTTTGCCTGCATTCAGATGACTCCCAGAATTCCCCGGCCAGCCTGCTTTTAGAGGGGTGGACTTCCACTCCCAGAATCCCCCAGCCAGCCTGCTTTTAGAGGGGTGGGCTTCCACTCCCAGAATCCCCAAGTCAGCCTGCTTTTAGAGGGGTGGACTTCCACTCCCAGAATCCCCAAGTCAGCCTGCTTTAAGAGGGGTGGACTTCCACTCCCAGAATTCCCCAGCCAGCATGCTTTAAGAGGGATGGACTTCCACTCCCAGAATTCCCCAGCCAGCCTGCTTTAAGAGGGGTGGACTTCCACTCCCAGAATCCCTCAGCCAGCCTGCTTTAAGAGGGATGGACTTCCACTCCCAGAATTCCCCAGCCAGCCTGCTTTAAGAGGGGTGGACTTGCACTCCCAGAATCCCCCAGCCAGCCTGCTTTTAGAGGGGTGGACTTCCACTCCCAGAATTCCCCAGCCAGCATGCTTTAAGAGGGATGGACTTCCACTCCCAGAATTCCCCAGCCAGCCTGCTTTAAGAGGGGTGGACTTCCACTCCCAGAATTCCCCAGCCATCATGCTTTAAGAGGGGTGGACTTCCACTCCCAGAATCCCTCAGCCAGCCTGCTTTAAGAGGGATGGACTTCCACTCCCAGAATTCCCCAGCCAGCCTGCTTTTAGAGGGGTGGACTTGCACTCCCAGAATCCCCCAGCCAGCCTGCTTTTAGAGGGGTGGACTTCCACTCCCAGAATCCCTCAGCCAGCCTGCTTTAAGAGGGGTGGACTTCCACTCCCAGAATTCCCCAGCCAGCCTGCTTTAAGAGGGGTGGACTTCCACTCCCAGAATCCCCCAGTCAGCCTGCTTTAAGAGGGGTGGACTCCAACTCCCAGAATCCCCCCAGGCAGCATGCTTTAAGAGGGGTGGACTTCCACTCCCAGAATCCCCCAGTCAGCCTGCTTTTAGAGGGGTGGACTTCCACTCCCAGAATCCCCCAGTCAGCCTGCTTTTAGAGGGGTGGACTTCTACTCCCAGAATCCCCCAGTCAGCATGCTTTAAGAGGGGTGGACTCCAACTCCCAGAATCCCCCCAGCCAGCATGCTTTAAGATGGCTGGACTCCAACACCCAGAATCCCCCAGCCTGCATTGCTTTAAGGTGGGTGTACCCTGTAACTGGCCTTGGAATTCTGGGAGTTGAAGTCCTCCCGTCTTACCATTGCCCAGATGGAGTTGCATTGCTGCCAACCCAGCCTTCCTCTCCTCCTTCCTATAGGCTGTGTTGATGCATGGGAGCCTAAAGTCCTCCGGGCAGGGATGGGAGCCCATTTCCGGATCCCCATCGTTTCCAACCTGGAGTGGGACCTCGTGCCCAATTACCTGCCCACCGAAAGCTGCATCCACGTGGCCGAGAGCTGCCGCGAGAGACCCCCAGAAGAGGCCGAACAGGCTTCACCAGCCCAGGCTGGTTGCCGGACCCCCAAATCCTCGAACCGGACATCCCAGCTGGCCCCATCAAAGGAGAACCAGGAGGAGGAGGAGGAAGAACCAAATTGGTTGGAAGTCCAGCCTTATTACAATCCGTGGATGGATACCTCCATCGCCGTCGTGGTCGGCGGGGAGACCCACGGGGTGAGCCCTGAAGCCAAGCAGCTGGCGCAGAGGAGCGGCGGGAAGCAGCTGGCCATCCCCGTGGTCCCCGGCGTGGAGAGTTTGAATTCTGCCATGGCTGCCAGCATCCTCCTTTTCGAAGCCAAGAGACAGTTGCTGGTCAAGGAAGGCGGCGCTTCCAGGCTCCAGTTAAAACAATGAGGACTAGAATCCCGAATCTCGACTTTCGTTTCGAGGCTCTCCGAGTGGTCTCCCTTTCAGCCTCTGCTGCTTTGGGGGTCAGAGGGAAGGCAAAAAAAAATCAAGATGGCCACTGCAATTAGGTAATCAAACTCCATCCCACCCCCTTTATGCGTGTGAGGGTTTGATCACGCAAAGCTGGGGACGGCCCATTTGACTTTTCGAGACATGCACACACAAAATCACACACACTTGTACAGATCTCTCTCTCTCTCTCTCTCTCTCTCTCTCTCTCTCTCTCTCTCTCTCTCTCTCTCTCTCTCTCTCTCTCTCACGGACACACACATACACAAAAGTCTCCTTTCCCTCTAACTAAACGGGACAATTTTTGGCAGCCCTGCGGAGGGAGAGTTGGTGGAGGAAGTTTGCCAAAGGGACTGCGCTGTTGTGGATCAGGATTTGCACACTTCCTTGCCAAATTCAAGCAGAGATCGGAGGAGGTTTCCTCATGCAGCTAGCCCTCAACGATGGTCGTCCAGTCGCCATTTTGGTTATAAGTCACCACTGGCGTTGTGCATCCATTGAAACGTGCTGCAGCTCACGGAAGCTTCGAGTTTTCTTTTTTTTATTATTATTGAAAAGTTTTAAAAAATTTTTTACAAATGTTTCCCCATCCCCCTCCCTCCTCCCCCCCACAACCCTTCCCCCCCCTACTTCCCAGAGCAAAATACAGGGTCTAGCATTTAACAATCATAATCTAGCATAAGCTAACTAACTATAACCTCCTATCTCCCTCTTGTGCTTTAACTCCCCTTTTACTCAACTAAATTAAACACTTTGTAACATCTCTTTATTCATTCATAAGCTATTTGAAATTTTTTAGCCCGATATTTGCTTTTGAATATAGTCAATCCATCTTCTCCATTCCAACGTGTATTTCTCATTCGAATGATCCTTCAAATATGCTGAAGTTTTTGCCATCTCTGCTAAGTTTGCTACTTTTAGTGTCCATTCTTGAATAGTAGGCAAATCGGAAGCTACGAGTTTTCAATCAAATGTTTTGAGTCGGAGTCTTCCTATTTTGGGGAGGGCGTCGACCGATACCGCTGGCCTCCAAAAATGTAATAAAACTCTCGGGGAAACCTGCCATCTGGATTGATTTCTTTCTGATGTTAAAAAGCACGCCGAAATTCAGCAGGTTGCGGGAAATACGAATCTCCTTGAGGAGTTAACGGTACTCATTTCAGAGTAACTGAGTTAGAAGGAACCATGTGAGCGCCTCCCGCCAGCCAGCTGATCTTCGGGTGTGCCACGTGGGGGGGGGTGTGTGCATGGGCGGGGGTGCTTCCATTGCATTTTGGGGGTCCGGGCACCTACGTGTGCATTTCGAGGCTCCAACTGGTCCAGAATGCAGCCGCGCGGGTGATAATGGGAGCGACAGGGCGCTCCCACGTGACACCTCTCCTGCGCGAGTTGCACTGGCTTCCGGTGGTCTTCCGGGTGCGCTTCAAGGTGTTAGTTTTGACCTTTAAAGCGCTCCATGGCATGGGACCAGGGTATTTGCGGGACCGCCTGCTGCTACCAATAACCTCCCACCGGCCAGTACGCTCACACAGAGAGGGCCTCCTCAGGGTGCCATCAGCCAAGCAATGTCGGCTGGCGGCCCCCAGGGGGAGAGCCTTCTCTGTGGGGGCACCCGCCCTATGGAACGAGCTGCCTCCTGAAATTGGTCTGATCCCGGACCTCCGCGCTTTCCGAAAGGCCCTTAAGACTTATTTATTCCAACAAGCCGGCCTTGCTTGCTTGATTTTAATGGGGTTTTTAAAAATTTTGGTACTATTAATTTCTGGGGTTTTAAATTGGGTATTTTAAACGGGGTTTGAGACTTTTATTTTGGAATGCCAACGATTTAATCTAATTTTAAATTTTTTAATATTTGTATTATATGTGTTTTAATTTGGCTGTTCACCGCCCTGAGTCCCCCCTCTCGGGGAGAAGGGCGGTATATAAATTGAAATAAATAAAATAAATAAATAAATAAATTTGTGCACACATGCGCACAGTTTCAGCACTCGGGCACCAAAAAGGTTAACCCATCGCTGCCCTATCCCATTTCAGACAAATGGTTGTCCAATCTCTTCTTGAAAACCTCCAGTGCCCCCCCGACTTCTGCGGGCAAGCCGTTCCACTGATTACAGGGAGTCCTCAACATAACGACCACAATCGAGCCCGACATTTCTGTTGCTAAGTGAGACATGAAGTGACTCTGGCCCCGTTTTACGACCTCTCTGGCCACAATTCTTAAGTGAATCACTGCAGTGAAGTAATTAACACAGTTGGCTAAGCGAATCTTGTCTTCTCCCATTAGCTTTGCTTTGTGACAAGGTCGCAAAAGGGGATTAGGTGACCCCGGGACACTGCAACCGTCATAAACATGAATCAGTTGCCAAGGCTGGGCTGGCTAAATAAGGGATTTTAATGGGTGTTTTAATCTGTTTTTAATTTGGGGCCAAATGATCTAATACGTTTTAAATTGTTTTTAAATTTTGTGTTATATGTTGTTTTATTGTGGCTGTACACCGCCCTGAGTCCTTCAGGAGAAGGGCGGTATAAAAATTTAAATAATAAATAGTAATAAATAAGTGTCCTGAATTTTGATCAGGTGACCGTGGGATGCTGCAGTGGACATAAATATGAAAAAACGATCGTAAGTCACTTTTTTCAGTGCCGGTGTAACTGGATGGTCACTGAACAAACTGTTGTAAGTCTCTAGTATTACCGTATTTTTTGGAGTATAAGACACACCTTTTCCGCCCCAAAAAGAAGGTGAAAATCTGGGTGCGTCTTTTATACTCCGAATGTTGCCCCATTCAGCTTTTCAAACGGAGGTTTCAGAGGCTGAAAAAAGCATCAGAAACGAAAAAAGATTTTTTTCTGAAACAGTTTCAGAAGTTTCAGAGGCAGAAAAAAAAAAGCAAGGCACAGAGCTCACAACCAAGGAACCTGTTGCTAAAATTCACCTCTGGGAACAGCTGATTGGGGGTATTCCGGGAGGCCGATCTACCCGCCAATCAGCTTTTTTCTTATTTTCCTCCCCAAAAACTAAGGTGCGTCTTATACTCTGAAAAATACGATATGTGTAATTGTTCTCACTTGTCAGGAAATCTCTCCTTAGTTCTAAGTTGCTTCTCTCTTTGATTAGTTTCCATCCTTTGCTTCTTGTCCTGACCCTCAGGTGCTTTGGAGAATAGCTTGACTCCCTCTTCTTTGGGGCAGCCCCTGAGATATTGGAAGACTGCTATCATCTCACCCCTAGTCCTTCTTTTCATTAAACTAAATTTCAGAAGTTGGCAGCCGAGGGATTGTTTTTTCCCACCGGTTCGCCTTTTTCACAGATTTCTATTTTATTTTGATTTTTCCATTTTATTTGGAAAAAAACAACGAAAGTCGGTTCAGAGACGGCCGAGCTGGTGAAAACAAAACTTTTGCCAACGTGCACAAAAGAATCTGGATCCTTCTGAGGTTTTATTTTTTTTCTGGCCGAAAAAGTTTATACATTATGCTGCATAAAATCCACTGGCCCTGTCAAAACCCACAGGGTGACATCACTTCTTCCCTTTGATCCTTGGCCAAAAAGCCAGACAGGCTCGCTTACTCCCAAATTTGGCTGTGTCTGCTCAGGAGGAGCTTGGCTCCCTTTGGATTGTAAAAAAAAATATTTTTTTCCCTTGTATCTAACCGCCCTTCCTTTGCAGGGCTCCTGAGATCTTAATCAGTCGTACGTTTTGGAAAGAAAACTTTTTGTTCCAACTCAAACTTATTTTCTTTTTGTCCTGAATGTGTGATTCCCTGGGCATTAGAGTTTAACAGATTAACAGAGTTAGAAGGGACCTTGGAGGTCATCTAATCCAACCCCCCGGCCAAGCAAGAGACCCTACACCATTTCTGACCAATGACAGTCCAGGCTCTTCTTGAAAGCCTCCAGGGATGAAGCTCCCACAACTTCTGAAGGCAACTTCTCTTCCATGGGTTGATTGCGCTCACTGTCAGAAATAATTCCTCCTTATTTCGAAGAATGGACATTAAAAGTAATGAATTTAGCAGAAATGGCAAAAATTTCGGCATATTTAAAAGACCATTCAAATGAGAAATTTAGGGTTAAAATGGAAAAGATGGATAGAATATATTCAAGGCAAATATAAGACTAGAAAATTACAATTAGTTTTTTGAATAAGGAATGGGTTAAGAGAGTGTTATAAAGTATATTAGGTTAGATTAGTTAAAGAGAGTTAAAAGTTTAAGAGGGTATAAGAGACTATAGATTATTAGCTTAAATTAGTTTATGATTGTTTAATGTGATACTCTGTATTTTGCTTTGGGAAGGGAGAGTTGGGGTGGGGTTAGGGAGGGATTGGGGGGAAGGGGAAATATATGTAAAAATGTTTGTTAAAAATTTTCAATAAAAAAAAAAAGAAATAATTCCTCCTTATTTCCAGGTTGAATCTCTCCTTGATCAGTTTCCATCCATTATTCCTTGTCTGGCCTTCAGGTGCTTTGGAAAATAGCTTGACTCCCTTCCTCCTCTCTGGGGCAGCCCCTCAAGTATTGGAAGATGCTCTCCTGTCTCCCCTGGTCCTTCTCTTCACTAAACTATAAATCCGAAATAAATCCGAAATAAACTAAACCCAAAACTAGCCAGGCCCAGTTCCTGCAACCATTCATCATATCTTTTAGCCTCCGGTCCCTTCATCATCCTAGTTCTCTGCACCTGAGTAGCGTAGGGGGCTAATGCCTCCTACTAAAGGCAGCAATTAACATCCAGCTGCCTGTAATTCTGTAATTCTGCGAGTTCAATCCTAGCCAGGCTCAAGGTCGACTCAGCCTTCCATCCTTTCTAAGGTGGGTAAATTGAGGACCCAGTTTGTGGGGGCAATAAGCTGACTTTGTATAAATATATACAAAAGTATGAAGGCTGTTGCTTAATGCATTGTAAGCCGCCCTGAGTCTCCGGAGAAGGGCGGCATATAAATCAAATTAATAAAAATAAATAAATAAAAATAAACTCTTTCTAGAGTCCCAACATCTTTTTTATAGTGTGGTGACCAAAACTGGATGAAATACTCTAGGTGTGGCCTTACTAAGGCTTTACAGATTGGTATTAGTATCTCCCTTGATCTTGATTGTATCCCTCTGTTAATGCAGTTTTTTGGTTTCTGACACTGCTGGCTCATATTTAGCGTATTTATCCTATTAAAACCTCTTTCAAAATCTTTTTCCGCTGAAAACCAATTATAGGGAGTTTGTTGGCTTTTGCTGAGACAGAGATATACCTAAAGAACTTCTGGTTTTGTCTCAAGTTATCTGCAAGACTATTTACATATTGTTAGTCCTTGACTTATGGCTGCAATCAAGACAGGCGTCAAATGAAATCTGCCTTATTTTACGTTTCTTGCCGCCGTTGTTAAGGAAATCGCTGCAGTTGTTAAGTTAGTCACGCAGTTCAGGGGTGGGTTCTAATTTTTTTTACTACCAGTTCTGTGGGCGTGGCTTATTTTGTGGGCGTGGCTTGGCTGGGGGGTAATGTGACTGAGTGGGTGTGGCCAACTTTTTTTTTTTTTACTTTTAAAAGCATTTTTTCTACAACCTTAAGAGGTTGCAGAAAAAAATGGTTTGAAAAGCCTCTGCCGATCAGGCAACACAGCGGAGATCATCAGAGGCCTTTTCAAAGCATTTTTTTTTTACCACCTCTTCGGTTAAAGAGGTTGCAGAAAACATTGCTTTGAAAAGCCTCTGACGATCTCCGCTGAGCCGCGGGATCATCAGAGGCTTTTTTTTTAACTTTTAAAAGCATTTTTTCCGCTGAAGAGGTTGTAGAAAAAATGCTTTTAAAAGTTTAAAAAAAAAAAGCCTCTGATGAGGTGAGCGGGGTAAGCGACTGGCGACCGGGCCGGGGACCGGTTCAGGGGCGTGGCGAACCAATGTTATTACCGGTTCTCCGAATGACTACAAATGTTTACTATCGGTTCTTGCAAACCGGTGCGAACCGAGAGCAACTCACCACTGACGCAGTCGTTAAGTGAATCCGGCTTCCCCATCGACTTTGCTCGTCAAAGGTCGCAAAAGGGAAATCGCCTGGGACACTGCGACCGTCATAAATATGAGTCAGATGCCAAGCCTCCGCATTTGAATCACTTCATCGTTAAGGCTCAAAAGTTTTTACGAAAAATAAAAATAACTCCGAAGCCAACACAGCTGGTTGAAATCAAAGTCCCAACAACAAACCTAAGATTTCCACCAAGCCATCTTTCATGCTCGTTGCGGGCTTAAAAATTAAAACACTGGAAAACCGCAAGAGGCATTTTCCAGCAATGGCTTCTCCCCAGTTAATGAAGGTGGAGCGAATCTTCTGAAATGCTTCTCTTCCCAGGTTTCTCTCCGCCCCTGAGCCGAGCTGCCATTTGCAAGAGGAGTGACTGACAGGAATCCCTTTCTTCTCCCTTGAGGGCTTAGATGTCGTATCTGTTTCCCCTTCCTGGACTCCCCGAATTATTTTTCTCAAATACTTTCCTTTTGGGTTTTTTTGGAAATAAGGCCGGAGAGCTGCTCCTGGCCAGCAGGTGGCGATGTCTTCACTTTAAGGCTAGCTCCCTGGTTTCTGTCTATCTTATCTATCATCTATATCTATCAATCTACTAATCATCTATTTATCTATCCATAATCTATCAATCTATCTCTCTTATCATCCATCCATCCACTATTTATCTATCCATACTACTTATCTCTCCATAGCTATCAATCTACCTATCATTCATCCATCCATCCCTATCTATCATCTATCTACATCTATCCATACTAATCTCTCCATATCTATCAATCATCTATCTTCTCTACATCTATCCATACTACTTATCTATCCATATCTATCAATCTATCATCCATCCGTCCATCCATCCACTCATCATCTATCTCCTAATCTATTATCTATTTATCTATCTACATCTAACCATAGTAATCTATCCATATCTACCTATCTACCTATCATCCATCCCTATCTATCTGTAATCATATCTATCCATACTACTTACCTATCAATTCATACTACTTATCTACCATCCATCCATCATCTATTTTATCTATCATCTATCTATATCCATACTAATCTATCTATAACTATCTATCATCCATCTCTAGCTACCTGTCGTCTATCTACTGTCTATTTAACTATCTATCTGTCTGTCTGTCTCTCTTCTATCCATACTACTTACCTATTTATCTATCCATAATCTACCTATTATCTATTTTATCTATCTCTCTGTATCTAATCTGTTATCTACCGTGTTTTCCCGAAAATAAGATAGGGTCTTATTTTCTTTTGACCCCCAAAATAAGCACTTGGCCTTATTTTGGGGGAGGTCTTCTTAGTTTTGAGGTGCAGGAGGCGACGAGAATTGTCACCTCATGACTTTTTTTAAAAAAAATTGATTTATATGCCGCCCTTCTCCAGAGACTCAAGGCGGCTTACAATGCGTTAAGCAATAGCCTTCATACTTTTGCATATATATATACAAAGTCAGCTTCTTGCCCCCACAAACTGGGTCCTCAATTTACCCACCTTAGAAAGGATGGAAGGCTGAGTCAACCTTGAGCCTGGTGAGATTCGAACTTACAGTAATTGCAGACAGCTGGAGTCAATCACAATGCTTTTAGTCTGCTGAGCTATCCATGCTCCCTGCTTCTGACACAGCCGCTCGTCAGCTGTTCGCCCCTGAGGCCGTACACGTGCTTTCAGCTATGCTTCCCAGGACCGGCCAACTGCTGCGATCAGATGTCCAATTATCGCCATAACCCCCCCCCCCATTCTTTGCTAATGGCTTTTGCAGCGGCCATTAGCGTGACAGAAGGGGTGCGGTGGCTAGGGTTGCGGGAGCGGCCATTAGGTAAGGGCGTGGGGGGCGCGTGGGGCATGTTCCCCCTCCCTTCCCCTCCTCCAGCCTCACCTCCTCACCTCATGTTGTTTGCGCGGCAATCAACCAGAGGAAATGGCGGGGACCGGCTGCGCATGTGGTTAAATATTTTTGGGGAGGGCTTATTTTAGCACATGCGCTCAAAAGCCCGATTGGGTTTATTATCCAGGGAGGTCTTATTTTTGGAGAAACAGGGTATGTATCCATCATCTATCCATATCATTTTCTATTTTACCAACTATCTATCTCTAGTCTGTCATCTATCCATCTATATATTTATTATTTCTATCTCTGTCTTTCTGTCTATTGTCTTGTCTGTCAAATCTGGCAAGGGTGAGACATGGCCCCAAGTCACTTTTTTCAGTGGCCTTGAACAGTCACTATAAATAAACGTTAGTCGAGGACTCCCCATCTTAAGTGTCAGACATTGTTGGTAGAAATGCTTGCATTTCTCCTGTCATGGGCACACAAACGGACCCAGCCAAGGAGAGATATTGGGGTTTCCAATGGACATTCGTTTGGTGAGTTTTGCCCCGTTTTACCATCTTTCTTCCTAGTTGATAAAACGAATAGCTGTCGTAGTGAAGTCAGCCACTGTTGTGGCCTGTCAGCGGCCTGTGTAGCTAGTAGCTGATTCTGACAGCGAGGAGGCTGGTGTGGTGCTGCGCCAGCAGCCTGTGCAGCTGGCGCTTGAGTCAGACAATGAGGAGGCTGGAGAAGAGGTGGTGCCAGAGGCGGGGATTCAGCCAGGGCCTTCAGAACCTCCAGAAGCTCCCATAAGTGAAGAGGAAGAAGAGGAGGAGCCTCTTCTCGATGCCCAGGCGTGCAGAGCTGCCAAAAGGCAGAAGTGGCTCCTCAGGACGAGGTCTCCTCGAGAGTAAGGCTTGGGGCTAATTGGCCCCTCCCTTAGCCTATTTAAGGAGGAATTCCGACTGAAGCAATTTGCAGGGAACAACTTCGTTCACTCTCCTTCGCGTCCGGATCTTAATTATCTGCAAATTGCTTCTGGGCTTTCTGCGAACCACAGTAAGATTATGATTATTTCTTCTTTGGATTCTTGCAGGCTGTTAAGAAAGTTAATTAACAGCCTTTGTTTGAAGAAGACCGATTTAATTTAGTAAACTAAGGTTTGAATGGACTTTGTGTGTGCTGCGTTCTTTGGGGTCCGTAGCTGGGGCAGAACAGCCATGCCGTTGTTAAGTGAATCGGGCTTCCCCGTTGATTTTGCTTGTCGGGAGATCGCAAAATGGGGATCACATGTCCCTGGGGCACTGCAACCCATCATAAACACATGCCAGTTGCCAAGTGTCATAACCCAGTTAAAGGTTACACACAAACAAGACTTTGTGGTGTTATAGAATGCAAACTTAACAAAGCATGCATCCATCCATCCATCTCCAGGGCCTGTTTAAGATGTCTAATATACTGGTTTAAGCTTGAATACAGGTACTTCTTACCACCATTTGTTTAGGGACCGTTCGGAGTAGCAACGGCACTGACAAAAAGTGACTTATGACCATGTTTCACACTTACGACCGTCGCACCATCCCCATTTGGTCACACGATCCAAATTCAGAAACTTGGCAACCGACTCGTATTTATGACGGTTGCAGTGTCCTTGGGGGTCTCGTTGATCCCCTTTGGCGGCCTCCTCACCAGCAAAGCCACCGGGGGAAGCCAAGTTCACTTAACAACCATGTTCCTCACTTAACAACGGCAGCGATTCACTTAACAGCCGTGGCCAGAGGGCTCGTCAAACAGGGCAAAACTCAACCAACCGCCTCGCTCAGCAACAGAAATTTTGGGCTCAGTTGTGGTCGTAAGTCGAGGACTACCGTACCCGCAGTTCTGTTTGGGAAAGGAAGTTCTTGAATCGTCTTTAAAACGGGATTTGTGACAAAAATGAAGGAGGCCGCAATGGCGGTACCTCTGAAGCAAATTACAGCGTATTGTGAGTTTATTAGAACCGTTTTTATTACAAAGATCCAACCACCATGTAGTTTTTACAACTTCCACTTAGCCAGAAGAGGAGAAGACAATGCGTTAATTCCAATTTCCCCAAATCAAAAATCAGCAGAAATCTGCGGTAGAATTTTATCTACAATACAACTGTTCTACCAAGATGGGGAACAGAGGCACAAAAAAAAAAGAGAGAGAGAGACATTTGGATTAAAAGAAAAGAGGGAGAAATAATCTAAAAATCGTCCTGGATGTTATTTTCCGAGTGGTATTTCCCCCCCCCTCCTCTGTGAGCAATGGGACTACAGATCCCAGAATCCTTAGCAGCTGGAATGTTCAGAGCTGTTCCATAGCACCTTCTGGCTTAAAAAAAATAACAAGAGGCTGATTTTAATTAATTGCTATAGTTATTACAATTAATGGCTTAGGGTGGTTAAGACTGCAACATTCAACAAAATATCTGGGGTTTGCCCCATGAGTGGGGGGGGGGGAGGGGAGCGGGCGGTCCCAATTTCAGGAAAGTCACCGAAATAACGAAGTTTATCATTGTTAGAAACCTTTTGGCGCAGTTTTGATAAATGGCACGATTGAAATCACCACAGCCCCTGCGAAGTCAGCTTGACCACCTGCCAGAAATCCACCGCCGCTCATTTTAAATTTCCCACGGGGCCATTTGGTGCACGGCCCGACAACCGCTGCCTCCTTGTGCGAACGATACAATTACCGCAATCTGCATTATTGTGTTGTCTCGCTGCTTCAACCTTTCTAGGCTTGGCGAAATAAACGAAGGGTTTCATTTTTCCCGTAAAAAGTGGGCAGGAGGTTGAGGAAAAGAGGGAGAGGCAGGAACACCAAAATTGTTCCCGGCTTGGGAGCGTCACTTCTGAATCCATCCCAGCTATGTTAGAAACCTTTTTGGCGTAGCTTTGAGAAATGGCACGATTGAAATAGGCCCGGCCCTCCGCAAAGTCAGGCCGATCACCTTTCAAAATGGCACCACTGGTCATCTTAAAAATCTCCCACGGGGGCATTTGGTGCAAGGCACGACGACACATCCCGCGCCTCCTTGTGCAAATGTTACAATTACACAATCTGCGTTTGTCTCAGGACGTTCTGGCATAGATGACATTGTGCCCAGTCCTGTATGAGTTTGGGGGGTCATCTCTTATAGCTAAAGCGTACCCATTTCACTTTTGACTAAAGGATTCTAGCTGCCCCCTCGTCTCCAAGATGCCTTCACAAGAAACACAGACCCACTAGCAGTGGTGAAATCTGATTTTTTTTTGTTTACTACCGGTTCTGTGGGCGTGGCTTGGTGGGCGGGGCAGGAGAAGGATATTGCAAAATCCCCA
The DNA here is from genome assembly GCA_030761175.1 of Masticophis lateralis. Classification (NCBI taxonomy): domain Eukaryota; kingdom Metazoa; phylum Chordata; class Lepidosauria; order Squamata; family Colubridae; genus Masticophis; species Masticophis lateralis. The sequence continues at coordinate 4,144,242 of JAUDYJ010000001.1, read as the reverse complement.
TTCCCACCCCACTCTCGGGCCAGCCAGAGGTGGTATTTGCCGGTTCTCCGAACTACTCAAAATTTCCGCTACCGGTTCTCCAGAACCTGTCAGAACCTGCTGGATTTCATCCCTGCCCACTAGCCCAGTAACCATCTCTGAATCCAGGGTTTGGGGTCAGTTTTGGATTCTATCTCGAGCAAAGCATGGAGACCGGGTTCGGTGAACCAGGATTCAGCATCCCAATCCATCAATTCCATGAATCCGCACCCTTAAAATACTTTTCCTGCCCCCGCCCCGCCAATCGAAAGACGACATTTTGCAATAAGCTGCGGTGTTTCTCAACAGTGAGAACTTGAGGATGGGTGGACTTCCACTCCCAGAATTCCCCAGCCATCATGTTTTAAAATGAGTGGACTCCAATTCCCAGAATTCCCCAGCCAGCATGCTTTAAGAGGGGTGGACTTCCACTCCCAGAATTCCCAGGCAGCCCTGCTTTACGATGGGTGGACTTCAAGCTGCTACGATTGAGAAACACAGCAATACGGATGGAGTGCTAACGTCTTCTTCAATGATTTAGTTTGCTAGCATATTCTCAGGAAGCGGGATAGAAATGCCAAATTTACCCCAAGCTCGGAGCGTCACTTTTGAAATCCATCCCAGTTATGAAAACCACTGGCAACGAGGAGTTTTTAAAAAGTGTCTTCTGCTTGCCCTTTCTGGATGGCCTCTGGGTACCCCTGTCCCTTTCCCCCTCACCATCCCACCCCCCCCAAAAGCCAAATCTTCCCCTTCCCCGGAGACCCCCACCCCACCCCGTTGCTTGCAAAAAAAGCACCTGGAAAGTGTTTGGACAGAGATATTATTCTGGGGTTTAAAACAAGGCACCACAAGGAAATTACGGCCGGCCCGCACCGAAGGGGTGGTGTTGGACCGATCCGGCCATTTTTAAATAGCGTCTAAGAGATGGGGGGGAAAGGGGTGAGAAAAGACCCCCTCCCACTCCCTTGCCCCAGCTTCGGCTTTAGATAGGCTCAGGTTTCAGTTTATCGGCCAGAAAGTCATTCACAAAAGTTTCAACGATCGGTGGCGTGATCTCTTCAACATCCATGACGTATTTAGCACGGGCTGACATGTCCAAGATGGTGAGGAGAGGGGCAGCTTCGGGCAGGTTGGTGTAATCCCGAAGAGAGTCGGTCATGTCATCCTGGATAAGGAAAAAACAAGGGAAAAGAAAGAATAAATGTCATTAAAATTGGTTTGGGCATTAATGTCTGGTAGCTCATCAGACTAAAAAGCATTGATTAACACCAGCTGTCTGCAATTACTGGAAGTTCGAATCTCACCAGGCTCAAGGTTGACTCAATCTTCCATCGTTTCTAAGGTAGGTCAATTGAGGACCCAGTTTGTGGGGGCAATAAGCTGACTTTGTATAAATATACAGAAGTATGAAGGTTATTGCTTAACACATTGTAAGCCGCCCTGAGTCTCTGGAGAAGGGCGGCATATAAATCAAATTTTTAAAAAAAGTCCTCCACTTACGACCACGATAGAGCCCAAATTTCTGTTGGTAAGTGAGACGTTTGTGAAGCGTGTCTTGCCCCACTTTGCAATTTTTCTTGCCACAGTTGTTAAGTGAGTCACCGCCTTTTTTTATTATTATTAAAGTTTTATTTTAATACAAACATCTCATCTTTCATTAAGTGGTGTGTTGTCTGAGTACAATTTTTTTGTGTGTCTTAACAGTTAAAACTTTACCACCATATTCATTATTTATATCTGTTCTTATATTAATGCTAATACTTAACATACCTATTATCATAACATTTCTCTTCTTAACTTACTTAACTTTATAATACATTGCTTTCATATTTGTTCTCTCACCATTGATAAAATAACTCCCATATAATATAAAAGTCAGATTCTTCCTTTCCTTTAATTGCAAGTGTTAATCTATTCATTTCTGCACATTCTAATATTTTCTTAATCACATTTCTATCCGTAGGAATCTCTTCGCTTCTCCAATTTTGAGCAAATACCACTCTACCTGCAGTTCCTACATGAATAATCAAATATACATTTCCTTTACTATAACTTTCGGGTAAAATCCCCAACAGGAATAATTCAGGTTTTAAATCAATACGTTGTTGTGTCATCTTCTCCAACCACGTACAAATTTTTGCCCAATATCTTTTTGCTTCTATGCATGTCCACCTGTTGTGACCCGTCAGCAGCCTGTGCAGCTGGTAGCTGATTCCGACAGCGAGGAGGCTGGTGTGCTGCTGCGCCAGCAGCCTGTGCAGCTGGCACTCGAGTCAGACAATGAGGAGGCTGGAGAAGAGGTGGTGCCAGAGGCAGGGATTCAGGTGGGGCCTTCCGAACCTCCAGAAGCTCCCATAAGTGAAGAGGAAGAAGAGGAGGAGCCTCTTCTCGATGCACGGGCGCGCAGAGGAGCCAAAAGGCAGGAGTGGCTCCTCAGGAGGAGGTCTCCTCGAGAGTAAGGCTTGGAGCTAATTGGCCACTTCCTTAGCCTATTTAAGGAGGAACGCCGACTGAAGCAATTTGCAGGGAACAACTTCGTTCATATTCCTTCACGTATTGACTCCAGAAACGTCTGATCGGCTCTTGTTTCTCTCGTCAGTTTTCCTGCAAATTGCTTCTGGGCATTCTGCCAACCACAGTAAGATTACGGTTATCTGAAATACTGTGCCTCAGAATTGAGTTATTATTCCTTGGATTCTTGTCGGCTGCTAATGAAATTAAATTAACCGCCCTTGTTCAGAAAAGACTGATTTAAACTGTACTTGTGTTTGAAAACTCATTAGTAGTCTTTAATTTTAGTAAACTAAGGTTTGTACGGACTTTGTGTGTGCTGCGTTCTTTGGGGTCCGTAGCTGGGGAAAAACACCACCACGTATGATAATACGACCCCGGGGTCTGGTGACATCACACGGTTGTTAAATGAATCTGGCTTGGGGAATCTGGAAAGGGATCCTGTGATTCCCTGGACACAGCGACCGTCGTAAATGTGAGCCATGTTGCCAAGCATCCGAATGTAAATCACATGGGGACGCCGCAGAGGTCGTTAAGTGTGAAAAACTGGCCATGAGTCACTTTTTTCCGTTGCAACTTTTAACAGTCACTAAGCAAACTGTTGTTAAGTCGAGAACTACCTGTAGGGGAGTCCTTCACTTACAACCATTCATTTAGTGACCGTTGAGGAGTTACGACAGCACTGAAAAATGGACTTGTGAGCGCTCTTCGCACTTACGACCGTTGTAGCATCCTCGTGGTCACGTGACCTACATTCGGACGGGTTCATATTTACGACGGGTTCATATTTACGACGGTTGCAGGGTCCCAGGGTCATGGGATCCTGTTTTGCAACCAGCAAAGTCAGTAGGGAAGCCAAGTTCACTTTAACAGCCGTCTTCCTAACTCAGGGGTCAGCAACCCGTGGCTCTTTCATCCCTCTGCTTTGGCTCCCTGTCGCCAGTTGGCGCCACATTTGATAGAGCTTTCTGTTAGGACAGGTAGCGGAAAAAGGACGTCACTCTAGGAGGAGACTCTATGGTGAGGGAACTAGACTTCTGATTGGCTCCAGAATTGAATGGGGCTTACGGTTAGGACCTTTCTGGCTCTTTGAGTGTTTAAGGTTGCCGACCCCTCTCCTAACTTAACAACGGCGGTGTTTCACTTAACAAACTGTGGCAAGAAAGTTCACAAAACGAGGCAAAACTCACTTAACAACTGTCTCGCTTAGGAACAGGAATTTTGGGCTCCACTGCAGTCATAAGTTGAGGACTATTTGTAACTTCAGATGTATTTTTCTACCCCAAACCCAGTTTTTATTTTTTTTCTACAAAGTCTGTGGAAATCTCGAGGATTTGAACAGGAGATAAAACTTTTAATATTCTCTCTCTCTCATCTATCTCTATCGATCGTACGGTACCAACCTATCTACCTATCTTCCATCATCTATTTTATCTCTTATTTATATATACCTATGTATCATCTATCAGGATGAATTTTATCCATATGTGAGTTTTATGTATGTATAGATAGATAGATAGATAGATAGATAGATAGATAGATAGATAGATAGATATAGATAGCTATAGATAGAAAACCTGAATAACCAAAGACCTACAGATAGAGAGAGAGAGAGAGAGAGAGAGAGATAGCTATAGATAGATAGAAAACCTGAATAACCAAAGACCTACAGAGATAGATAGATAGATAGATAGATAGATAGATAGATAGATAGATAGATAGATAGATATAGCTATAGATAGAAAACCTGAATAACCAAAGACACAGAGAGAGAGAGAGAGAGAGAGAGAGAGAGAGAGAGAGAGATCAGTGGTGAAATCCCCCCCCCCTTTTTTACTACTGGTTCTGTGGGTGTGGCTTGGTGGGCGTGGCAGGGGAAGGATACTGCAAAATCCCCATTCCCTCCCCACTCCTGGGGGAAGGATATTACAAAATCTCCATTCCCACCCCACTCTGGGGCCAGCCAGAGGTGGTAACCCCCCCCCCTCTTTTTAAGTCTAAAGTTTTATGGGTTTTAAATTTTAATTGTCTATTGGTTTTTTAAATTTGTTGGGCCAAAATTATTTAATTCTTTTATTAATATTTTAAATTTTGTATTGGAGTGCTTTTATTCTTGGCTGTACACCGCCCTGAGTCCATTAGGAGAAGGGCGGTATATAAATTTAATAAATAAATAATAATAATAATAAATAATTTGCCGGTTCTCCAAACTGCCCAAAATTTCCCTTACCGGTTCGCCAGAATCTGTTTGACCCCCTTACAATCTCCAATTTAATTTGTTCACGGCATTTTGGTGGACAGCACCCTCTTCGGATAAGGTTATGGTGCTGACTTGAAAGGCCAAAAGTTCCAAGCAGGCAGGGGACGATGGGTTGAAGACATCCGCCGTCCAAACAGGCCAAGAGATTTCCTAAGATTTCCTAAGGCTGAAAATTTCCTTGCGGTCGGGATTAAATTGCATCATCTCCAGCCGCGAGGGCAGTCTCTCCAAACCACATTCTAGGCTTCCTTAATTATGGATTTTCCTGCTTGCAAGCATTTCTCAATATCCGATTTATTCGAAGCTGAAATTCTTTGCTTTAATATCTTTCTTAGGGCGGAGGGAGGGGGGAGATTTTAAGCCTTCTTCTGCCTGTTTCATTTCAGGTCTCCTGTTTATAACATTGCTCCTCGAAGGCTTGAGGAAGCAATATTTTGACATTTTTGGGGCGTACAATCAAATCTTTTTTTTTTTTTTTGTACTTCTAAATTTTTGCCTTCTTTAATAGCATCTTCCATTCCTCTCAATTTTATCCCACAAATTACAAATTTCGGAAGTAGACTTAGCTGTACGGTGAGTGACTGAGCCAAAATTGCATAATTCTCTTTACAGCAGTGTTTGTCACACCTGGCAAATTTAAGATGGTTGGAATTCCCAGAATTCCCCAGCCAGCATGCTAACTGGGGAATTCTGGGAGTTGAAGTCCATCCATCTTAAAGCATGGTGGCTAGGGAATTCTGGGAGTTGAAGTCCACCCATCTTAAAGCATGGTGGCTAGGGAATTCTGGGAGTTGAAGTTCACCCATCTTAAAGCATGGTGGCTAGAGAATTCTGGGAGTTGAAGTCCATCCATCTTAAAGCATGGTGGCTAGGGAATTCTGGGAGTTGAAGTCCATCCATCTTAAAGCATGGTGGCTAGGGAATTCTGGGAGTTGAAGTCCACCCATCTTAAAGCATGGTGGATAGAGAATTCTGGGAGTTGAAGTCCATCCATCTTAAAGCATCCTAGTTGAGGAATTCTGGGAGTGGAAGTCCAGCCATCTTAAAGCATCCTAATTGGGGAATTCTGGGAGTGGAAGTCCACCCATTTTAAAGCATGTTGGCTAGGGAATTCTGGGAGTTGAAGTCCATCCATCTTAAAGCATGGTGGCTAGGGAATTCTGGGAGTTGAAGTCCATCCATTTTAAAGCATGGTGGCTAGGGAATTCTGGGAGTTGGAGTCCAGATATCTGAAACTGGCCAAGACTGAGAAACACTGATCCAGAATCTGCTATGTATAGTGTGTGGTCCCTTTCCCACATTATACAACACCCTTGCAAGGTATGTCTCTACCTTCATCCTTTCCTGCTTGCTTTAAAGTTGGTCACCATATCCTCTCCTTGGCAGTTTGGCATCCGCCAAGGAGGGGGCCCTTTTTCTCGCCCCCCCCCCAAGCCCCCGGAATACCTTTTTATTATCCCAATTTTGGCATGCCCTATAAATGCCAAAACTGAGGAAAAGCCCTTCGGAAGCATTTCTTTGCCTAGATGTTTTTCCATCCTTGGACCGCCAGCAAATGTGTAAATATTTTGGACTCCCCCCCCCCGCCCCTTCCTTTTTAAATAGCATCCGTGGCCTTCCACAATTTGCTTTCTGGTGGCCAACTGCTCTCCACAGTCAGCTTTTTCTTCTTTTTTTTTTTCTTCCCCGAAAAAAAAAATGAGATAGACCAGAATTATATGTAAGTCAGCAAAAATAAATCTCACCCCGGGAACTGGCTTCATTCTGTGGCTGCTTTTTTTTGTTTTTTTCCAGAGGCTCCCCCCAAATTGTAAAAGAAAAAAAAGAAAAAAGGCTTTGCTGGTTAGAATTTATGGCTGAATTTATTATCTCTCCCGGCTTTGTGTGGTTCTTCCTGGACCTCCCGCGGCCCACCCACCCACCCACCCACCTGCTTCCCTGCGTCCATCTTGCATCCCTGCTCTCAGCAAAATGGCGGGTGTGTGTAAGTCCCGAATGCCAAAGACCCCGAGAGGGGGCAGGGCTGTTGTCGAAGACACGTGTGTGTCTGTCTGAAACCGGCATGCCGTTATTGTTCTCCCCCACGTCACCCTTCCCCGCAATGCCCCCGAGACCCCAGCCGGGAGTCCCAAGACGATGCACCTTGAGCTGGACTGGCGACAAAATTTAGAATTCCGTGCCGTGATCCCCCCATCCTCCTTCGGCTAGGAGGGGGCAAAAAATTGGAATTTGATGTAAATCCCCCCCCCCCCACCCAGGGATTTCCCTACCCCACATATACATAGGATCATAGGTTCCTAAGACCGTCTGTGTGTGCCTGGTTTTCCTAGGAAACAGGTGCTTTTCCCTGCTCCGAAACTGGACTCCCTCTTCATTTTTTTGTTTCTCCATGTCGAGACCCTCTCTGCAAAGACTAACCTACCCAGGGAGGGGGGCGGTGTAGAAGAGTCAGCCTCCCCCCCCCCACAATCTATCCCCATAGTTGGCCTCTTCCCACCCACCCCGCCGCAGCCCCCTTCCCCTCGCAGGGCCGTCCCGAACGGGAGAAGCGTGGCGTCCGATGAATGGGTCATTCAGAGAGCTGTCAGCCGAGCCGGCGAGCAGATGGCAGGGCGAATGAATGAAGTTGTTGTGTGGTTGGGGGCAGCCCCGGCCACGGAGTGGGGTCGGAGGAGGGATAGGGGTGTGGGGATTGGGGGCTGCAGGGAGGGGGGGCAAGGGGGGGGCGCAGAAGATCTTTTGTTTTAGGGTTCATCGGGCCGACAACGGCCACATTCAGCGATCTCCGGAGCAGGCGTGCAAGGCAGAGTGGGTGGGAGTGTCTCCTGAACTTTTGGAAGGGGGTGGGGAGAAGGACAGAGGGGTGGGAGATGGGGTTGGTGGTCCCGGGGAGAGTGGGAAGGGCTGATGGGCTAAGGTGCCCTCGCTTAACTAAAAGTGGAAGCAACAGAATAGAGAAAAGCAAGGACCTCAGCCTGACAGCCAAATGTAGATTAGGTCCCTCTCTTCAAGAAATCCTCGATTTACGACACTTCACTTAGTGGCCGTTACAAGTTACGACAGCACTGAAAAAAGTGACTTATGACCCATTTTTCACCCCTATGGCGGTTGCAGCATCCTCATGGCCAGGTGATCAAAATTCGGAGGCTCGGCAACTGGCATGTACTTATGACGGTTGCAATGTCCCAAAATCACGCGATCTCCTCTCCCCCCTTTTTGCGACCTTCTAACGAACAAAGTCAAGGGGAGGGGGAAGGTCGGATTCACTTAACAACCGTGTAGCTCGCTTAACCATGGAATGGATTCACTTAACAACGATGGCGAGAAAGGTCATCAAACCCCCCGAACAAATGTTTCATTTAGCAACATCAATTTTGGGTTCGACTGTGGTCATTAAGTCGATGACTAAATGTAACGAGGCTGCCGCTGAGGCTTCCCAGCTTGTGAAAACCGGGCTAAGGCAGGCCCGATGGATCTATTCGCCTGTCTGAAGTACAGCTGCCCATAAACCACGAATGTCGGCTAGTTTTTCGCTTCCCCGCTCCCTTCTGCCCCATACCTCTCCGGCCACGAAAAACAGCAGTGGGGTCTCTTCATCTTTGGCTTTGTATTGGGCTATGATCTTCTCGGCAATCGGCTGGATCAGCTGCTTGGCCGCTTCGGATTCTCCATCGTCATCGGAATCTGAAACATGGCGACACAGAAGGAGGAATGAGGATCGCGTTCCCAAAGGGGGTTACAGACAGAAAAAGGAGGAAGGGAAAGAGAGAGGCAGAGAGAAGAGAGAGAGAGAAAGAGAGAGAAGAAGAAGAGAGAGACAGGAAAGAAGAAAGAAAGGATAGAGAAAGAGACAGAGAGAAGACAGAAAGAAGAGAGACAGACAGAGAAGAGAGAGAGGAGAGACAGAGAGAAGAGACACACAAAGAGAGAAGAGAGACAGAGAAAGAGAGAAAGGAGAGAGAGGAGAGAGACAAAGAGAAGAGATAGGCAAAGAGAAAGACAAGAGAGAAAGAAGAGAGATGGAGAGAGCAGAAAAAGGGAGAGAGAGAGGAGGGGAGAGACAGACAGACAGAAAGAAGACAGAGAGAGAAAAGAGACAGAGAGAGCAGAAAGAGGGGGAGAGAGAAAGAAGGGGGGAGAGAGAGAGGAGAAAGAGAGAAAAAAGAGAGACAGACAGAGAGAGCAGAAAGATGGAGAGAGAGAAAGGAGTGGGGAGAGAGAGACACACACACAGAGGAGAGACAGAGAAAGAGAGAAAGAAGAGAGAGAGAGAAGAGATAGGCAGAAAGAAAAATGAGAGAGAAAGAAGAGAGAGAAAGAGGGAGAGAGAGAAAGGAGATGAGAGAGAGAAGACAGAAATAAGAGACAGAGAGAGACGAGAGAGAGAAGAGAGAGAAGAGACACACAAAGACAAGAGAGACAGAGAAAGAGAGTAAGGAGAGAAAGAAGAGAGAGAGGAGAGAAAGAGAAGAGAGAGGCAGAAAGAAAGACGAGAGAGAAAGAAGAGAGACGGAGAGAGCAGAAAAAGTGAGAGAGAAAAAGGAGGGGAGAGAGTCAGACGGAGAGAAGACAGAGAGAGAGAAAAGAGAGACAAAAAAGAGACAGACAGAGAGAGCAGAAAGATGGAGAGAGAGAAAGGAGCAGGGAGAGAGAGAGACACACACACAAAGGAGAGAGAGAAAGAGAGAAAGAAGAGAGAGAGAAGAGAGACAGAGAAGAGAGACAGAGAAGAGATAGGCAGAGAGAGAAGAGAGAAAGACAAGAGAGAGAAAGAAGAGAGATAAAGAGAGAGGAGAAAGAGGGAGAGAGAGAAGAGAGAAAGGAGATGAGAGAGAGAAACAGAGAAAGAAGAGAGAGAGACAGAGAGACAGGGAAATAGAGATAGAGAAGAGAGAAAGAGACAGAAACAGAGAGAAAGCGAACGAGCGAGAAGAGTGCAGGGGGTAGAGGGTTGCTGTAAACACCTTACAAAGAGTCCTGAAGTTATGGCCACCATGGAGCCTGGCAATTATGGTCGCAAAGCGAATAAGCATGTAATTGGACCCATTTTTGTATCTTTTTTTGCATTCCGTCATAAAACGAATCCATTGTTCGTTACGGGTCAGTTTTCACCAGAACTGGAAGTAAATGCCAGTTTTTGGGGGGAAAGTCATAAATTGTGGTCATATGACTGTGGGCCAATTACAAAACTCTCGAAATGTAGTCATGTGGCCATAGGGGGTAAAAGATGACATCCAAACTTCAAATCGGAGTTGTACGTCTCTGGGGTAGGGGTGGGGAGGGGGGAGTCCATCCGAACTTAGAACTGTTGCTAAGCGACTGGTTATAAGCCGAAGGACTACATCTGGAAGAATTTCCTCTCCATTTTAGGGTGACTGCTGAAAGTGGCAGAACACACATTTCAAGTTCCTAGTCCTCAGCCTTCAAGAGCTGCCTTTTTTTCTGCTTCTGCTTGGATTCCTAGCTTTTTGGGGGGGGGGGCTGAGGCCTTTGTTCCCTTTATTTTAAGCATTTCTCTCCATATTTTCCTCCTCCTCTCTGCAAACCCCATTCTCTTCTTGCACTGATGATGTTACCTAGCTGGGTCACGAAATGTCTGGAAAAAAATAACCAAGCTCAGAGAGCACCAAGGACCCCACAGTCTTCCTCCTCCTCCGGATGCTGCGCCGGACGTAAGTGTGAAAAATGGTCAGATGGCACCCTTTTTTTGAGTGCCGTTGTTAACTTTGAACGGTCCCTAAACGAACGGTTGTTAGTCAAGGGCTATCTGTGGGTCCAGGAAAAGGCTGGGCCGATCAGGAAAACCTCAGCAGGTTTGGAAGCGGGAGTGATAAATTTTTGACATGTGGGGAGGTTGTGGGGAGGGGGCGAGAAGCCGTCTGTACCCCCCCTCCCTCCCCAAAATGAGCAATCCGGCCCAGTGTTATTTAAACCCCAGAAGAGAATCTGCTGAGGACCACAATTCAAATTCCTCCCAGCTTCTTTCTGTGTTTGCATTCAGCGAGAAAACATTATTAATGGGATTAATCCTGTGGCCCCCCCATGCCCCCCCAAGCCCCTTGGCTCAGATCCAGCTCTGGGTTTTTTTTGGGGCTGACCTCTCCTGCGCTCCCACCGAGGGGGCAAACATCAACAGGGTGAAACCGATTAACAAAGGCCCCCCCACCCATGCGAGGCTGGGCAGAGGAAGAGACAGGCAGTGGGGACGGCCCCCAGCCTCAAAAAGGAGCCTCTGCAATGGAGGGAGGGCGTGGGGAGGGGGGAGAAAGAGGGGAGACAGGGAGGGGCGCAGGGGGGGGTCACCTGAGAAGGGAGCAACTGAGGGGCAGGAGAGAACGCGGAGCCTAACGCCAATATCGTTTTCTGTTGTGTAGTGTTGTGTGGTGTTATTTTTTTATTATATTATGTTTTATTTTATTATTTTTTTCATGTTTCATTTTATTACTTTATATTTTATTTTACTTTATTCGTATTTTATGCTTTATTTTATTGTTTTGTTTCAATTATGTTTTATTTTATTTTATTAATATTTTACATTTTGTTTTTTATTTTATTTTTATTTTGTTATTTTATGCTGTTGTTTCATTTTTGTTTTGTTTTATATTTTATATTTTATTATATTATAGTTTATTACTTTTCATTTTATTATTTTATAGTTTATTTTATTCATATTTTATGCTTTATTTTATTGTTTTATTTTATTTCAATTGTTTTATTTTATTATTTTATTAATGTTTTATATTTTATTTTATTTTTTATTATAGTTTATTATTTTTTTCATTTTATTATTTTATAGTTTATTTTATTCGTATTTTATGCTTTATTTTATTGTTTTATTTTATTTCAATTGTTTTATTATTTTATTAATGTTTTACATTTTGTTTTGTTTTTTGTTTTATTTTTATTTTGTTATTTTAAGCTGTTTTGTTTCATTTTTTTGTTTTATATTTTATTTTATTTTTTATATTATATTTTATTATTTTTTTCATTTTATTATTTTATAGTTTATTTTATTCATATTTTATGCTTTATTTTATTGTTTTGTTTCAATTATGTTTTATTTTATTATTTTATTTATATTTTATATTTTGTTTTGTTATTTGTTTTGTTTTATTTTTATTTTGTTTTGTTATTTTAGGCTGTTTTGTTTCATCTTTGTTTTGTTACGGTTTATTTTTTTATTCTATTCTTTTCTATTTTACTTCTCTTACTTATTTTGTTTTTATTTTTTACTTTATTATTTTATTTTCCTTTATGATTTCGTTTTATTTGATTTTATTACTTTATTTTCCTTTTTTCTTTTCCTTTCATTCTATTCTATTCTATGCTTTTATTTCTTTTAAATTTTATTTCTTTTTCTTTGACTTTCTTTTCTTTTACTGTTTTCTTGTGCCTTATTTCGTTTCATTTTATTCTATTCTATTTTTTTTAAAAAAATTGTTATTTGATTTTATTTTTGGGTCATCCCGGATTTACAACCATAGTCGAGCCCAACATTTCCCTTGCTAAGCGAGACAGTTGTCAGGTGAGTTTTGCCTCGTTTTACGCCCTTTCTCGCCATCGTTGTTAAGTGAATCAATGCACGTGTTCAGTTAGCGACACGGCTTCTCCGCTGACGTTGCTTGTCGGAAGGTCGCAAAAGGGGACGAAAAGGGGAGGGATGCGGATTTTCAACAGGTCTGGCAAACCGCTAATTTTTCCTTTTGAAAAAGGCCGCTTCAAATTCAGGATGGCACCTCAGCAGAGGTTGGCATCCAACGTGAGCTTTTTAATTCTATATTTTTAAAAAAATTTCTAAACAAACATTGAAATCATTTTTTATTCTTTCTCTTTAGGAATAAAAATATTTATTCATTCTTTTAATTCTCTCTTTTTTCCTTCTTCTTCTTCTCTTCCATCTCCCCCTGAAGTCCGGGATGACCCAAAATAAAATAAAATTAAAATTAAAATTAAAAAAGAAGAGAAACAAACAGATAAAAGAGTAGACGCACACTCTAAATAATAAATCCGAGATGGCCCGGCGTTGTCCTAAAGAACGAGAGGAAAATGGCCATTTCTTTTTTGGGGGGGTGAAAGGGGGAGGGAAAGAAATTTTTTCCTCTGGAAAGCAATGGATTTGCCACATTTGGGCCCTTCTGGATATTCACATCTGGTCTCATCAGATCCCATCGTGCCATCAGAGCCAAAAAAAAAAAAAAAAATTATGCATTTTCACCCAAATGAAATATGTGACACATAATATATGTGGCTATATGCAGAATTCTTATTTATCTATATTTATTTATATTAATTTATTTATTCAGTCATCTTTATGTAGTATATATTGGAGGTATATACCCTTTGAGAACTGCATGGAACAAAATTTCACTTTAATGTATGCTAATTAGCGTACATTCAAATAAAGTTATTATTCTATTCTATTCCAATTCTTATTGTTCTGCTCTTCTCTTCTTCTATTTAAATCTTATTCTATTCTATTCTTCTATTTAAATCTTATTCTATTCTTCTATTTAAATCTTATTCTATTCTATTCTAATTCTTATTGCTATTCTATTGTATAATATTCTATTGCTATTCTATTCTATTCTCATTGCTCTGCTATTCTATTCTATTCTTCTATTTAAATCTTATTCTATTCTATTCTATTTCTTATTGCTATTTTATAGTATAATATTCTATTCTTACTACTATTCTGTTCTTCTATTTAAGCCTTATTCTATTCTATTCTATTCTATTCTTATTTTCTCTTCTACTTAAATCTTATTCTATTCTATTCTTATTGCTATTCTATTGTATAATATTCTATTCTTATTGCTATTCTATTCTAGTCTTATTGCTTCTCTTCTATTTAAATCTTATTCTATTCTATTCTTATTGCTTTTCTATTGTGTAATATTCTATTCTTATTGCTATTCTATTCTATTCCATTTAAGTCTTATTCTATTCTATTCTTATTGCTTTTCTTCTATTTAAATCTTATTCTATTCTATTCTTATTGCTATTCTATTGTATAATATGCTATTCTTATTGCTATTCTATTCTATTCTTCTATTTAAGTCTTATTCTATTCTTATTGCTTCTCTTCTTCTATTTAAATCTTATTCTCTTCTTCTATTTAAATCTTATTCTATTCTATTCTTATTGCTATTCTATTGTATAATATTCTCTTCTCTTCTCTTCTCTTCTCTTCTCTTCTCTTCTCTTCTCTTCTCTTCTCTTCTCTTCTCTTCTCTCCATTCCTATTCCTATTCCTATTCCTATTCTATTTTCATATTCTATTCTGTTCTGTTCTGTTCTGTTCTGTTCTATTCAAATGCTGCAAATCTCTGGACCGTTCGGACATCGTGCTAAATAAATAGACTGAATTTCTGCCCCTCTGGCCAGACACCAAGGAGAAAGAGAGAGAGAGGGAACCCCACGACTAGACTAACCGTTCTCTCCCAGAGTTATCCATCACTGGTGGAGACAAGCAGCCTCCCTCCCCTCTATTAAACCCACCCAATGTGGGTCGCATGAAAATGTATTCCCACCCCATCCCGCAAGCCTGGGAAATGTGCTTATTGTGCGAATCCTCCCTTCTTAACTAGACAGCCAGGAGGGGTGGAGGGAAGGCTTGATGGGGCATAGGTTATGAATTGTTTTTTGGGGGGTGAGGTAAGGGGACCCCCCAGGAGAGGGGGGGGGCAGGGAAATATCAGGCTAAATCTAGAATTCAAGATGGCCTCTTCCTTTTTTCCCCCCTTTTCTTCCTTCCTTCTTTCCTTTCCTTTTCTTTCCATTTCTCTCTTTCTTCCTTTCGTTTCCCTTCTTCATTCTCCTAACTTTCCTTCTTTCTCTCCTTCCTTCCTTCCTTCCTTCCTCCCTTTCTTTTCTTTCCTTTCTTCTTTCTCTTTCTCATTATCTTTCCATCTTGTATTCCTTACTCTTTTTCCCTCCTTTGCTTTCTTTCAGGCTGTTCCTTTTTTCTTTTTCCTGCTGACTTTCTTTTTCTCTCCTTTCTCCTTTCCTTTCTCCTCCCTCTCTCTTTTGTCTCGCTATTCTTCCTCCTCCGCTTTCCTTCCTTCCTCCCGCGGGAAGCCCCCCCATTCTTTCCCTCCCTCCATGCCCCTTCCTGCTATCTCCTCCTTCTTCCCTTCCCTCCTTTCTTCCTTAGATTCTTCCTTCCTTTCCTCTTACCTATTTCCTTTCCTTCCTTCTCTCCCTCCCTCCCATCTTTCATCTTTCTTTCCTTCCTTTTTTCCATCCCCCTTCCTGCTTTCTCCTCCTTTCCTTTCCTTCCCTCCTTCTCCTTTCTTCCTTAGATTCCTCTTTCCTTTCCTTTCTCTCCCTCTCTCTTTCCCTTCCTTCCTTTCTTTCCACCATCCCCCTTCCTGTTATCTCCTCCTTCTTTCCTTCCCTTTCTCCCTTAGATTCTTCCTTCCTTTCCTCTTGCTTATTTCCTTTTCTTCCTTCTCTCCCCTCCTTTCTCTCCATTCCTCCCTTCCATCCATCCTTTTTCATTTTTCCTCCTTCCTGCTTTCTCCTCCTCCTTTCCTTCCCTCCTTCTCCTCCTTTCCCTCTTCCTTTCCTCTCTCTCCCTCTTTCCCTTCCTTTTTTCCTTCCTTCCTTTCCCTCCACCATCCCCCTTCCTGCTATCTCCTTTCCTTCTTTCCTTTCCTTTCCTTTCCTTTCCTTTCCTTTCCTTTCCTTTCCTTTCCTTTCCTTTCCTTCTTCCTTATGATTCCTCCTCTTCCCTATTTCCTTCCTTTCCCTCCCTTCCTCTCTCCCTCCCTCCCTTCTTTCCTCCCTCCCCACCCTTCCCCCTTCCCCAGAACTGCCTTACTTCTCCACTTCCCAAATAGCTTCCATTTTACAAATGTCTATTTGTGTTCTGAACGCATTTGTGCCATGGGGTCCCATGGGGTTGCTATTAAACAGCGCACAAAATAATGAAAATCCAGACAAAGGCAAAAACCGTCCAAGGACGGGAAAAGCAGGTGCTAAAAAGTGCACGGATTAAAATGGAAGCGGGGGGAAACGAAACCACCAAATCAGGGGTGAAATCCAGCAGGTTCTGACAGGTTCTGGAGAACCGGCAGTGGAAATTTTGAGCGGTTCGGAGAACCAGCAAATACCACCCCTGGCTGGCCCCAGAGTGGGGAGGGAATGGGGATTTTGCAGTATCCTTCCCCTGGAGTGGGAAGGGAATGGGGATTTTGCAGTATCCTTCCCTGAATTTTGCAGTATCCTTCCCCTGGAGTGGGGAGGGAATGGAGATTTTACAGTATCCTTCCCCTGGAGTGGGGAGGGAATGGAGATTTTACAGTATCCTTCCCCTGGAGTGGGGAGGGAATGGGGATTTTACAGTATCCTTCCCCTGGAGTGGGAAGGGAATGGGGATTTTGCAGTATCCTTCCCCTGGAATGGGGAGGGAATGGGGATTTTGCAGTATCCTTCCCCTGGAGTGGGGAGGGAATGGAGATTTTGCAGTATCCTTCCCCTGGAGTGGGAATCCTTCCCCTGGAGTGGGGAGGGAATGGGGATTTTGCAGTATCCTTCCCCTGGAGTGGGGAGGGAATGGGGATTTTACAGTATCCTTCCCCTGGAGTGGGGAGGGAATGGAGATTTTACAGTATCCTTCCCCTGGAGTGGGGAGGGAATGGGGATTTTGCATTATCCTTCCCCTGGAGTGGGGAGGGAATGGGGATTTTGCATTATCCTTCCCCTGGAGTGGGGAGGGAATGGGGATTTTGCATTATCCTTCCCCTGGAGTAGGGAGGGAATGGGGATTTTGCAGTATCCTTCCTCTGGAGTGGGGAGGGAATGGGGATTTTACAGTATCCTTCCCCTGGAGTGGGGAGGGAATGGGGATTTTGTATCCTTCCCCTGGAGTGGGGAGGGAATGGGGATTTTGCATTATCCTTCCCCTGGAGTGGGGAGGGAATGGGGATTTTGCAGTATCCTTCCCCTGGAGTGGGGAGGGAATGGGGATTTTGCAGAATCCTTCCCCTGGAGTGGGGTGGGAATGGGGATTTTGCAGTATCCTTCCCCTGCCACGCCCACCAAGCCACGCCCACAGAACCGGTAGTAAAAAAAAAATTGGATTTCACCACTGCCCCAAATCTTTCACTCCCAGCCTCAATCTCACCCACGCCAACCCCTGGTCTTCCCAACTTGCTTGGGAATGAAAAGATTGAATCGAAGATGGTGACCGGTAAATAATAATAATAATAATAATAATAATAACAACAACAACAGCAACAACTTTATTTCTATACCGCCCTTCTCCCGAAGGACTCAGGTCGGTGTACAGCCTATTAAAAGCACAAAGACAAACCTGAATTTAAAAATAATTAAAATTATTAAATAATTTCGGCTCAAATATAAAACCCCAAATTTAAAATCGTTACACTGATAGCCCAGTAGTCCTTCACTTACAACTCCTCGCTTAGTGACCGTTCACAAAGTTACGACACCGGGAAAAAAAGCAACTTCACGCCATTCTTCACACTTCCGACCGCAGCCACGTGACCAAAATCCAGAGGCTGGGCCACTGGCATGTCCTTGCGACGGTTGACGTATCCCCAGGGTCACATGATTCCCTTCAGACCAGCAAAGTCAATGGGAAAAGCCAGGATTTCACGGAAAAACCCTGCTACTAACTGAACCACTGCAGGGATTTCACTTAACAACTGCAGCAAAAGAGGTCGTAACATTGGGACAAAAATTCGCTCTCTCACACTGCAACAGATATTTTGGGCCCAACGGTGGACGTCGGTCAAGGTCTACCTGTATAATACTGGTTTCCTTGGGGCAGGATTAACTATGACTGTTAAGAGCCTGGATACCTCAGCAGACTAAAGCATTGTGATTAATATCAGCTGCCTGTAAGTTCGAATCTCCCCAGGCTCAAGGTTGACTCAGCCTTCCATCCTTTCTAAGGTAGGTCAAATGAGGACCCAGTTTGTGGGGGCAATAAGCTGACTTTGTATAAAATATACAAAAGTATGAAGGCTATTGTTTAAAGCATTGTAAGCCGCCCTGAGTCTCCGGAGAAGGGTGGCATATAAATCAAATTTTAAAAAATATAAAAATTCTACATTTAGGCAAGAGAAACGAAATGCACAGGTACAGTATATACTACTTGCTCAATAGTAGTAACTCTGAGAGGGATTTTGGAGTCCTAGTGGACAACCACTTAAATCTGAGCCAGCTGTGTGCAGCAGCTGCCAAAAACGCCAACACAGTTCTAGGCTGCATCAACAGAGGGATGAAATCAAGATCACGTGAAGTGTTACTACCGCTTTATAAGGCCTTGGGAAGGCCACACTTGGAATAATGGATCCAGTTTTGGTCGCCACGATGTAAAAAAGATGTTGAGACTCTAGAAAGAGTGCAGAGAAGAGCAACAAAGATGATGAGGGGACTTGAGGATAAAACATATGAAGAACAGTTGCAGGAACTGGGTAGGTCTAATTTAATGAAGAGAAGGACCAGGGGAGGCATGATAGCAGTGTTCCAGTATCTCAGGGGCTGCCCCAAAGAAAAGGGAGTCAAGCTATTCTCCAAAGCACCTGAAGGCAGGACAAGAAGCAACGGGTGGAAACTCATCAAGGAGAGAAGCAATTTAGAACTAAGGAGAAATTTCCTGACAGTTAGAACAATTAATCCGTGGAACAACTTGCCTCCAGAAGTTGTGAATGCTCCAACACTGGAAGTTTTTGAGAAGATGTTGGATAACCATTTGTCTGAAGTGGTGTAGGGTTTCCTGCCTAAGCCGGGGGTTGGACTAGAAGACCTCCAAGGTCCCTTCCAAATCTGTTATTCTATCCTATATCAATCTGCGTGTCGAAACTGCATACCAATCTAAATGCACATCCATGTCACTCCAACCCCCATGGTTCCCTGCTTCACCAACTGTACGAGGGTAATCCGGCCAGTGCAAAAAATATTACAGGCAGTCCTCAACTTACAACAGTTCATTTAGTGACCGAAGTTGCAACAGCACGGAAAAAAAGTCACTTATGACCGTTCTTATGACGCTTAATAATAGCCCCACAGTCAAAAAGTGTCCAAAATTCAGAGAGGCTTGGCAACTGATTCTTTCTTTCTTTCTTATTTATTTATTTACTTATTTATTTTTAAACAACTTTTATTGGTTCCCCCCCCCCCAACATTTCCCCACATCTTTTTTGAACAGAGTATTGGCCGCTTCTTGTCTTATACAATTAATTAAATTCAAATATATTTGACTCAATTACAATTCTTGCCAAAATCTTCTCCCCCCCGCCTTTTTAAAAATCATATCTCACTATTTCTATGCTTACTTACGCTTGCAACTGACTCGTATTTATGACGGTCTCGATGCCCCGGGGTCACATGATCCCCTTTTGCAACCTTCCGACAAGGAAAGTGGACATGGAGAAGAAGCCAGATTCATTTAACAAGCGCGTGACTCACTTAACGACGGCAAATGACAAACCAAGGAGGCAAAACGCGCCTGACAAATCCCTGGCTTAGCCACAGAAATGTTGAGCTCAGTTGTGGTTGTAAATTGAGGGTCAGCTATCAATGCACAGATATTTCACACACCCACACACATTACAACTCTCCCTTTAACCAACTATAGGAGAACGCGGGAGGATAATTCAGCCGATGCACAAATGACACGCTAGACAACCAGAATCCGCACACCAACACGCGTGCAAAGGACACACAACCGATTCCAAGCGCTGAGCACGGTGGGTGTGTTGTGGTGACCCCATTGAACAAGCTTTGTTGCCTGAGGAAATCCAGAAAACGTGCCGATTAAGGCTTAAAAGCAAAACCAAAAAAAAAAAAAAAAGAATTAATTACGGCACAATTGGGCTTCTAACCAGCCACCCCCTGCGTTTTCCCCTTATAAAACCCCGAAAAATGGAAACAAGAAGGGCTTAAAACGCATGTGCTGTTTAAAGACGGATGAACTAAGCTGGCTGCGCACCCCAGGGGTTTCACAAATACCCCATTCAGACACAGCGGGGCGCAAACAAGAGTGCCTGTGATGGCTGGGCCAGAAACAAATGCAAGCATATGGAATTGTCGTGTACGGAGAGAGAGAGAGAGAAAAAAAACAACACATCTGACTTTCCTTTCGGGGAGGATCTGAACGTTCGCCAGCAGGAGGGGAGTTCGGCTTTAAGCCGATTCCCTGCATTCCCCCATAGCAGGAATTTATATAGTAGAGGGTCAAAGCAGGGCTGTGTTTTTGGAACTCGGTAATTTTAAGAAGTGTGGACTGCCACTCCCAGAATTCCCCAGCCAGCCTGCTTTAAGATCGGTGGACTTCAACTCCCAGAATTCCCTAGCCAGCATGCTTTAAAATGGGTGGACTTCAATTCCCAGAATTCCCTAGTCAACATGTTTTAAGGTGGGTAGACTTCAACTCCCAGAATTCCCCAGCCAGCCTGCTTTAAGATCGGTGGACTTCCACTCCCAGAATTCCCCAGCCAGCATGCTTCAAGATGGGTGGACTTCCACTCCCAGAATTCCCTAGTCAACATGTTTTAAGGTGGGTAGACTTCAACTCCCAGAATTCCCCAGCCAGCATGCTTTAAGATGGAGGGACTGCCACTCCCAGAATTCCCCAGCCAGCCTGCTTTAAGATCGGTGGACTTCCACTCCCAGAATTCCCCAGCCAGCATGCTTCAAGATAGGTGGACTTCCACTCCCAGAATTCCCCAGCCAGCATGCTTTTAAGAGAGGTGGCCTTCAATTCCCAGAATTCCCTAGTCAACATGTTTTAAGATGGGTAGACTTCAACTCCCAGAATTCCCCAGCCAGCATGATTTAAGATGGAGGGACTTCAACTCCCAGAATTCCCCAGCCAGCATCCTTCAAGATGGGTGGACTTCCACTCCCAGAATTCCCCAGCCAGCATGCTTCAAGATGGGTGGACTTCCACTCCCAGAATTCCCTAGTCAACATGTTTTAAGGTGGGTAGACTTCAACTCCCAGAATTCCCCAGCCAGCATGCTTTAAGATGGAGGGACTGCCACTCCCAGAATTCCCCAGCCAGCCTGCTTTAAGATCGGTGGACTTCAACTCCCAGAATTCCCCAGCCAGCATGCTTCAAGATGGGTGGACTTCCACTCCCAGAATTCCCCAGCCAGCATGCTTTTAAGAGAGGTGGCCTTCAATTCCCAGAATTCCCTAGTCAACATGTTTTAAGATGGGTAGACTTCAACTCCCAGAATTCCCCAGCCAGCATGATTTAAGATGGAGGGACTTCAACTCTTGAAAAGACTTTCTGACAAGCAAAGTCATAGTCTTTTCTCTAGACCAGTCACGGCTAACCTTTTTGCCACCATGTGCCAAAAGTGGGGGGAGCGCAGGGGGGTCGTGCGTGTGCCCACACCTGTAATTCAATGCTCCCCCTGCGCATGCGCGCAACTCACCCCTCACACTCCCCTCACTTTTGGCACATGGCGGCACTTTGGGCCCAATGGGCCCAGTCTTTTTGCCCTCCCCAGGCTCCAGATGCTTTCTAGTAGCCTGGGAAGGGCAAAAACAGCCTCCCCTCATCCCCTGGAGGCCTTCCAGAGGCCGGAAACGGCCTGTTTCCCGACTTCTGGTGGGTCCTGAAGGGCCGAAAATCAGGTGGATGGCACACGCATGCGTGCTGGAGTGGAGCTAGGGCAATGCTCACGTACCCACAGATATGGCTCCGCGTGCCACCCATGGCACAGATTCGCCATCACGGCTCTAGACTGACCAATCCCAAATCCTGCAACCGTTCTTTGTATAATTTTTAGTCTCCAGGCCTTTAATCATCTTAGTTGCTCTTCTTTGCACTTTCTCCCCCCCCCCCCCCCCCAAAGTCTCAACATCTTTTTTGGTAATGTAGTGACCGAAACCAGATGCAGGATTCCTGGTGTGGCCTTGCCAAGATTTTTCTAAAGCGGTACTAATAGTTTGCATGATTTTGATTCTGTGCTTCTGTTTATACCTTCTGTGTGTTGGGACGCGACGCAAATCAGCTCTTTGAAAACAGGAATTGCTGGAGCAAATTTTAACCGTGGGGTGCCGGAGACAAGCAGAAAGAAAGAGGGCAGAGGACAAAATAAATCTAATAAATAAATAAATAAATAAAATATTCAGGCTACGGCACGTTGGGTTGATCCAGGGTGGAGCAGGATTTCCACATTGGTTCCAAATTATAATTCTGTAATTTATTATTTATTTATTTATTTATGCCATTTATATGCCGCCATATCTCCAAGGACTCAGGGCGGCGGCTCACAACAGTAAAAATGCATTAAAACGGTGACAATTAAAAATTCGAATTTAAAACAATTAAAATTGATTAAGACAATCCCCGTCAGTCCAAACTTCGGAACAACGCGGCGGAACGAGCGAAGGTCAGGAGCCATGCGGAGCTCCGAAGAAGTTGGTTCCAGAAGGCGGGTGCGCCCACAGAGAAAGCTCTCCCCCTGGGGGTCGCCAGCCGACACTGTCTGGCCGACGGCACCGTGGAGGCCCTGTCTGTGGGAACGCACCGGGCGATGGGGAATTGTCGCTGGCTGCAGGGGGTCCGACAAATATCCCGGGCCTAGGCCATGAAGGGCTTTCTAGGTAATAACCAGCACCTTGAACCTCACCCGAAGGGCAACCGGTAACCAATGGAGGTCACGCAGGGGGGATGTAACATGGGAGTGTCGGGACGCTCCCATCACAACCCGCGCAGCCGCATTCTGCACCAGCTGAAGCCTTCGGGTGGTTTTCAAGGGCAGTCCTAGGTAGAGAGTGTTGTGGTAGTCAAGACGGAAGGTGACCAGCGCATGAGTAACAGTGCGTAGGGCATCTTGGTCCAAGTAAGGCCGCAACTGGCGCACCAGGTGGACCTGAGTGAAAGCCCCCCTGGTCACCGTCGTCACATGATCTTCCAGAGACAACAATCTGCAGCGTCATGTCCTAAAATTCCATACTGTGGCAGGAGGCTTTCACGCAAAACATGTTTTCTTTCGTTGGGCGCACGGCTCATCAACCCCTCAGGAGTTAAAAGAGGGCAGACTTCATATAAGTCCATTTCTTAAACCAGCAGGAATCTAAATTCAGCCTCCTCGCGTTTTTGACATCCTCCATCCCCACAAATGTCTCTTTTGCGATAAGGAGGACTAGAAACTTCATCAGACTTGAGTACTTTTACAAAAAAACTATGCCTTCGCCACCCACTAGTTATCTCTTTGCAATAAGGACTAGAAACTTCACTGGTTTTAAGTACTTTTACAGAAAGTTACACTTCCACCACAAAACTGTCCCATAAGTATCTCTTTGCAATCAGGAGAGCTAGAAACTTAATCAGATTTAAGTATTTTTTAAAGAAGAGTACACTTCCACCAGGAGATTGTCTCCACAAGTATCTTTTTTGCAATCATGAGGACTAGAAGCTTCCTCAGACTTAAGTACTTTTATGTAAAACTACACTTCCACATTGTCTCCATAAGTATCTCTTGGCAATGAGGACTAGAAACTTCATCGGACTTAAGTAGTTTTACAGAAGACTACGCTTCCACCAGGAGATTGTATCCACAAGCATCTCTTCGCAATCACGAGGACTAGAAACTGCCTCAGACTTAAGTACTTTTACTTAATTTATTTATTAAAATAAATTTAATAAATAAATGTAAAACTACACTTCCACATTGTCCCCATAAGTATCTCTTGGCAATGAGGACTAGAAACTTCATCGGACTTAAGTACTTTTACAGAAGACTACACTTCCACCAGGAGATTGTCTCTGGAAGTCTTTCTCTGCAATCACGAGGAGCAGAAACTTCACCAGACTTAAGTACTTTTACAGAAAACTACATTCCCGCCAGCCAATTGTCCCCACAGGTATCTCTTTACAATCAGAAGGACTAGAAACTTTGCCAAACGTAACTACTTTTACAGAAGACTTCACTTCCACTAAGAATTGGTCCCCAGAAGTTTCTCTCTGCAATCATGTCTCCATAAGTATGGAGTATGGTTTCTAGTATAAGTATAAGTACTAGAAACTTCATGAGGCCTAAGTACTTTTATAGCAAACTACCGTTCCATCCATCAGATTTTTCGCTCCATTCTTGTTGGTTGGCAAAAGAGAAACAAACGACAGCAAAATCCGATTATATTGGGGAGTGTGAGGCGGTTTGCATACCTACAAAAAGGACAAGACAAGGACCCTCGTTCAGCTGGACAGCATTGGAGTCGGTCAGCTCTAAGACAGGCTTGGGGTGCCAGGGGAACTCCTGGCATTCAATGTCATTCAGGACCTCGACTCGGCCCTGTCGGGTGATGACGTCTCCCTTAGTGTCCAAGACGATAAGAGTAGGGATACCTGCGATCGGACAAGACGAAAAACAAACCGAGATAAAGAGAGGGTTTGAGGAGGAAGAGAACGTAAGCATACATCGTGTCATATTATGTGCTATATTTCACATCGCCCAGTACTTAAGTCAAACATTGTGCTAAAGTCGAGATATACGACGTCTACGCAGCATTCCCACAATCCATGAAGAAAATTATTGGATTCAAAAAAAGCAATACAATTAATCCAATAAATTTCTGATTTTGACAGACTTGGGCCCGTTATTAATCTGAGATCAATGAAATTCTGTTACTAAATTTTGATGGAATAAAAGTTTTTTTAAAATTTCTACATTAATTTTCCAGTCATGGGATAATGGTCAAACTCTCTTTCCTTCAAGAAATCGTAAGGGTCCCATAAGGTCCACCCCTCTTAAAGCATGCTGGCTGGGGAATTCTGGGAGTGGAAGTCCACCCATTTTAAAGCATACTGGATGGGGAATTCTGGGACTTGAAGTCCACCCTCTTAAAGCAGGCTGGCTGGGGACTTCTGGGAGCTGAAGTCCACCCATCTTAAAGCATGCTGGCTGGGGAATTCTGGGAGTGGAAGTCCTCCCCTCTTAAATCATGCTGACTAGGAAATTCTGGGAGTGGAAGCCCACCTCTCTTAAAGCATGCTGTCTGAGGGATTCTGGGAATGGAGGTCCAGCCTTCTTAAAGCAGGCTGGCTGGGGAATTCTGGGAGTGGAAGTCCACCCCTCTTAAAGCATGCTGTCTGGGGAATTCTGGGAGTGGAGGTCCAGCCTTCTTAAAGCATGCTGGCTGGGGGATTCTGGGAGTGGAAGTCCACCCCTCTTAAAGCATGCTGGCTGGGGAATTCTGGGAGTGGAAGTCCACCCCTCTTAAATCATGCTGTCTGAGGGATTCTGGGAGTGGAGGTCCAGCCTTCTTAAAGCATGCTGGCTGGGGAATTCTGGGACTTGAAGTCCACCCCTCTTAAATCATGCTGACTAGGGAATTCTGGGAGCTGAAGTCCACCCCTCTTAAAGCAGGCTGGCTGGGGGATTCTGGGAGTGGAAGTCCACCCCTCTTAAATCATGCTGACTAGGGAATTCTGGGAGTCGAAGTCCACTCATCTTAAACAATTCTGGCTGGGGAATTCTGGGAGCTGAAGTCCACCCCTCTTAAAGCAGACTCCCTGGGGAATTCCATGCACTGAAGTCCAACTATCTTAAAAGTTGCTGATAAACATTGGTTCCCCGTACAGATAGTCCTCGACTTACCACCCCAACTGAGCCCAAAATTCCTGTTGCTAAGCAAGACATTTGTTAAGTGAGCTTGGCCCCATTTTACAATCTTTCTTACCACAGTTGTTGGGTGAATCCCCGCAGGGGATGACAGGACCCTGGGACACTGCAACCCATATCGTAAATATGAGTCCGTTCTCAAGTAGCCGAATTTTGATCACATGGGCATGGCGGTGCTGAAACGGTCGTAAGTTTTAAAAAATGGCCATGTCACTTTTTTCAGCGACGTTGAAAAAATGAACTTGTTGTAAGTCAAGGAGTACCTGCATAGGCAATTTTTGCAGAAGCTGTGTGGATCTGTGTGTCTTTGGACTAACTAACCAATGCGTCGGGAGTGGAGAGGGCGATCTGAGCCTCTTCTGCCTTACTCTGCCCACTGCACTTCAGGACCCAAAGCCTGTCTGTGCAATTAGTGGCTGAGGTTTTCCTTGTGCAAAGGGCCTTGCAACGTAGCGTAGGGGGGGTACGCTCTCCATTGCAATAATTCAGACTTCCTGGAATCAGACGGTATACTCAGAGGAATCAGACAGATACTCAGAGGAAAGGATGCAGGAGGGAGGGAAGGAGGAGGAGGAGGAGGGAGGAAGGGAAGAAGGAAGGAAGGAGGAAGGGAAGAAGGAAGGAGAGAGAAGGGTGGAAGAGAGGGAGGGAGGAGGAGGAAGGAAGGAAGGAGGAAGAAGGAAGAAGAGAGGTGGAAGAGAGGGAGGGAGGAGGAGGAAGGGAAGAGGAGGAGGGAGGAAGGGGGGAAGGAAGGAGGGGGAAGGGAGGAAGGAAGGAGGAGGAAGGGAGGAAAGGAGGAAGAGGAAGGGAGGAGGAGGAGGAGGAAGGAATGAAGGAGAAGGAACAGGAGGAAGGAAGGAAGGAGGAGAGAGGGAAGAATGAAGGAGGAGGAAGGGAGGAAGGAAGGAAAGAAGGAAGGGAGGAAGGAAGAAAGGAGGAGGAAGGAAGGAGAGAGAAGGGTGGAAGAGAGGGAGGGAGAGGAGGAAGGGAGGAGAAGGAGGAAGGAAGGAAGGGGGGAAGGAAGGAGGGGGAAGGGAGAAAGGAAGGCGGAGGGAGAAGGAGGAGGAAGGAAGGGAGGGAGGGAGAGAGGAGAGAGAAGGGAGGGAGGGAGGGAGGGAGAAGGAGGAAGGAAGGAAGGAGGAGAAAGGGAGGAAGGAAGGAGGAGGAAGGGAGGGAGGAAGGAAGGAGGAGAAAGGGAGGATAAAAGGGAGGAGAGAGAAGGGTAGAAGGAAGGGAGGGAGGGATGGAGGAGGAGGAGGAAGGGAGGAAGGGAAGAAGGAAGGAAGAGAAGAAGGAAGGAAGAGAAGAAGGGAGGGAGGAAACCTGCAAAAGGCTTGGGGAAAGGGGGACTGCAAATTTTAAGATCGGTTGGGAATAGAAAGTGCCCCAAACGAAGTCACAGCCTTTCTATTTTAGCCCTTCTGGATCTCTGAGAGAGACTTTTTTTCTCTTGCTGTCAAAGCCGCAAATTGCCGGAGAAACCCGATCCAGGTTAGGAGGAGCAGCCTGTTCCGAGCGGCCACCTGTTCCTCAGCTGCTCTGGAATCGGATTTCCTGCCGGATGGATGCGGCGGCCACGGCCCTCCCCGCCCTTCCCTTCCCTTCCCTTCCCTTCCCTTCCTCCCTCTTCAGCAGGGAGGGCAAAAGCGGCAACCACAAGAGGCTGTCCCTGGGCCCCTTGCGTGATGCCGCAGCCGAAAAGGCAAATGCGATTCTTGGCTGAGTTTAAGAGACCCCAGATTCCCCAGGAGGCAGGACCCCCGATTCACAGATACGGCATTTCCCGCCGTTCCTCAGCAGAGAAAGTTCAAAGCATCCCAAGCCACGTTATCGCCTTCCAGGCAGTCCTCGACTTACAACAATTCATTTAGTGACCGTTCCAAGTTACGACAACACTGAAAAAAAAAGGG
The DNA here is from genome assembly GCA_030761175.1 of Masticophis lateralis. Lineage (NCBI taxonomy): Eukaryota > Metazoa > Chordata > Lepidosauria > Squamata > Colubridae > Masticophis > Masticophis lateralis. Next base: position 4,116,928 of record JAUDYJ010000001.1, on the reverse strand, counting down.
ACTTAGGACCATTATCCACACTTACGACCGTTGCAGGATCCCCCACGTCCACGGGGTCAAGATTCAGGCGCTTGGCGACTGACTCGTATTTACGACGGTTGAGGCGTCCCGGGATCACGTGATCCCCTTTGGTGATCTTCTGGCAAGCCAGATTCACTTAACAACCATGGGACTAACTTAACAACTGCAGCAATTCGCTTAATGACGGTGGCAAGAAAGGTCGTCAAACAGGGCAAAACTCACTTAACAAATGTTTTAACTTAGCATCGGAAATGTTTTTAGTTCGATTGTGGGCGTAAGTCGAGGACCTACACTGCAGGGTTGTTGTGCGAATAAAGCAATTTGACATTTTCAGGCTTTCTGGGAGCCTGGGAAGCCTCCAAGCAGCGTGTTCCCCAAGTGATGTTTTAGTGTCCCCTTCGCAGGGTTGTTGTAAGGATGACTGTTCTAATGGACAGCTAGTCCTCTACTTAGGACCATAATTCAGCCGGGCAATGACAGTTGCACGGCGACTCAGAGAGACAACGAAAATAGGTGACATGAAAAGACCTCGTAAGCCATTGAGTTTTTATATTTGTTTATTTTTTAAATTTTTGACGGATGATGGAAGCGTTCCGATTTTATGACCTTTATATTTATATTACGCTGTTATTTTTCATTTCGGTTAGGAAAGAAAGCTAGAACAGATAGGCCAGTCCAGAAAAAGAAAGAGAGGGAGGCAGGGAGGGAGGGAGGGAGAGAAAGAGAGAGAGAAGTAGATAGGTATGGAGAGAGAGGGAGGGAGGGAGAGAGAGTGTGAGAGTGTGGGAGGCAGAGTGCGAGAGCGGGACGGAGGGAGGAGGAGAGAGAGAGCATGGGAGGGAGGGAGGGAAAGAGCGGGTGGGAGGGGGAGAGAGAGCGAGCGAGTACGGGAGGAAGGGAGAGAGAGGGAGGCGGAGAGAGAGGGGGGGAGGGAGGGGGGAGAGAGAGAGAGAGAAAGACAGAAAGCGGGAAGGAGGGAGAGAGAGGGAGGCAGAGAGAGAGAGGGAGGGAGGGAGCAAGTGCAGGAGGGAGGGAGGGAGGGAGGGAGAGAGAGAAAGAGAGAGCGGGAAGGAGAGTGAGTGAGTGTGTCTGTGTATGTTAGCGTTGAAATGTAAAATTTGTTGCTACTGGTTCTGTGGGCGTGGCTTGGTGGGTCATGTGACTGGGTGGGTGTGGCCAACTTTTTTTTTTAAAAAAAAACTTGTTTAAAGCAATTTTTTTACTACCTATTCGCCAGAACCGGTAGTAAAAAAATGCTTTAAAAAAGTTTTTTAAAAAAGGTTCCACCGATCGCGCGGCACAGCTGTGATCATTGGAACTTTTTTCTTACCTTTTTAAAGCATATTTTACTACCGATTCGCCCGAACCACATAGAACCGGTAGCATTTCACTCCCGGGTTAAATGGAAATGCTCCAAACCACCCACCAGATCTGATAAAATCCAAAAAGGGAATTACTTTCGTTTACCTTGAATGCCGTAGAGCCGGTTAAGACGCGACCGCCGTCCTTCATCGGGGTAAGGGACCGATAACCAGGGCATCTCGCTGAAATATTGTTTGAACGACTCCTCCGACCTGCAGGCGACGCAGGAATCAGAATAACAGAGTGGGAAGGGACCCTGGAGGTCTTCTAGTCCAACCCCCTGCTTAGGCAGGAAACCCTACACCACTTCAGACAAATGGTTATCCAGCCTCTTAAAAACTTCCAGTGTTTCAGCATTCACAACTTATGGAGGCAAGTTGTTCCACTGGTTAATTCTTCTCACTGTCAGGACATTTCTCCTTAGTTCTAAGTTGCTTCTCTCCTTGATGAGTTTCCACCCGTTTGCTGCTTCTCCTGCCCTCAGGGGCTTCGGAGAATAGCTTGACTCCCTCTTCTTTGGGGCAGCCCCTGAGATACTGGAATATACTGCTATCATGTCTCCCCCAATCCTTCTTTTCATCAAAGACGTAACCAGTTCCTGCAACCGTTCTTCATATGTTTTAGCCTCCAGTCCTCTAATCCTCTTTGTTGCTCTTCTCTGCACTCTTTCTAGAGTCTCCACGTCTTTTTTACATCGTGGCGACCACAACTGAATGCAATATTCCACGTGTGGCCTTACCAAAGCCTTATAAAGTGGTATCAACACTTCACGTGATCTTGATTCTATCCCTCTGTAGATGCAGCCCAGAACTGTGATGGCTTTTTTGGTAGCTGCTCCACATGGCTGGCTCAGATTTAAACGGTTGTCCACTAGGACTCCAAGATCCCTCTTTCAGAATTACTACTATCTGTGTATTTGGTCTTCCTCCCTCCCTCTCTCATTACTCTTTCCTTCCTTTTCTTCCTCCCTCCCTTTTTATTCTTCCTTCCCTTTTTTCTTTCTTCCTCTTTCCTTCCCTTTTCTTTCTTATATTCCTCCCTCCCTTCCTTCTTGTCTCTCTTTCTCTTTCCTTCCTTCCTTCCCTCCTTCACTTGACTTCACTTATTTATTTAAACCTTCATTCATTCCAGTCTTCCTCCCTGTTTTCTTCATTCTCCGAAGCTTCCGTGCTCTGTTCCCTCATCTCATTTTCTCTTCTTCTTTTTTCTCCATTTTCTTTCCTTCTTCTCTTTTCCTTCCTCCCTTTTTCTCCTCCTTTCTTTTATTCCCCCTTCCTTTCTTCCTCCCTCCCTTTCCTTCTTCCTTCCTTTGTTCCTTCCTTCTTTCCCCTTTCTTTTTTATTCCTCTCCCTTTCTCCCTTTCCTTCCTTTCTTTTCTTCCCCTTCCTTTCTTTTCTTCCTCTGTCCTTCCTTTCCTTCCTTTCTATTTCCTTCCCCTTTCTTTCCTTCTCCTTTCTTTCTTTTCTTCCTCTCTCCTTCCTTCCTCCCTCCCTCCCCCTTTTATACAAAAAGGAGGGCTCAGAATACCTCACCGAGCTCCGTTCTACCCAGGTATAAAAAAGGGCTAAAAAAGTAAAACAGGATTTATGCCCCCCAGTTTGGGATTCATATTCGATTACCTGTCTGCACTAACAAAGACAATCTCGAATTTTTGACCAGCATCTTTGATTTTCCGGTAAGATTCCACCAGAACCCGAGTGAGACTTCTACACGGCGGGCACTGCAGAATGAAAAAGTAAAAAAGAAAAGAAAAAAATTAAAATTGGGGCAAACAGCCCCAGGAATTCACTCCTCTAGGGAATCTCTTGATATATTACAAGACATTTCCACCCCACCCACCCCGATACATGTGAAGGACTAGAAACTTAAGTGAGTTTTCCCTCAGCAAAATGCACGACTACTAGCAAATGCAGCCACATAAACACTGTTACAAGCTAAGGATGAATCAGAAAACAGGTAGTTACCCTTGACTTACAACAGTTCATTTAGTGACCATTGAGAATTACAGCGGCAGTGAAAAAAGTGACTTGTGACCGTTTTTTGCACTTGCAGCCAGTGTTGCGTCCCCACCGTCAGGTGCTCAAAATTCGGACACAAACTGACTCGTATTTATGACGGTCGCAGTGTCCCGGAGTCATGTGATCCCCTTTTGCGATCAAGTCAATGGGGAAGCCGTAGATTCATTTAACAATTGCAATGATTCGCTTAAAACAAGAGTGGCAAGAAAAGTCGTAAAATGAGGACTACCTGTGTGTAAGGGATTCAGAAGTGCAGTCACGTGACCTGGAGCCCCCCTCCCCGACCCCAACCATCAGATCTTTGATTCCAAGTCATAAATTCTCCCCTCCCCTCAAGTAGGCCCGACGGATCTTTAAACGGTTGCTAAGCATCCGGTTGTAAATCGAGAACTCCCCGTAATCCAAACCTGAAGCCAAATTTGTGCCATTTTTCAAGGAATGAGGAAAGATTCAGGACAACCCAGATGCAAATAGAGACACCCCACCCCCCCGAGACCCACCCTGGAAAGGACAAAGGAGAAGTGAGGGTCTCACCCAGTGAGCAGAGAAGTAAACCCCGATGTGGGAACCTTCCAGAACGTTGCTTTCGAGGGGAGGCCCGCTATTTCGGAGAAGAGGGCCGGCCACCACCTCGCTGAATGGCCGAGGACCCCACGGGAACTCCAGACCTGGGGGAGGAAAACAGAAAAGAGAATGGTCAAGAACCACAGGGGATGCCGAGAGATATTTATATTTATTTATTTAATTAAAATGTTTATATCCCACCCAACTTTCCTTGAATGAGAGAGCCAGTACTGGTCTGGTGGTTAAGGCATCAGGCTAGAAACTAGGAGACGGTGAGTTCTAGTTCCGCCTTAGATATGACTTTGGGCCAATCGCCAGGAGAAGGTGAGTTCTAGTTCCACCTTAGGCATGAAAGCCGGCTGGGTGACTTTGAGCCAATCACCAGGAGATTGGGAGTTCTAGTTCCTCCTTAGGCATGAAAGCTGGCTGGGTGACTTTGGGCGAATCACCAGGAGACTGGGAGTTCTAGTTCCTTCTTAGGCATGAAAGCCGGCTGGGTGACTTTGGGCCAATCACCAAGGAGACAGTGAGTTCTAGTTCTGCCTTAGATATGACTTTGGGCCAATCACCAGGAGACAGTGAGTTCTAGTTCCGCCTTAGATATGACTTTGGGCCAATCACCAGGAGAAGGTGGGTTCTAGTTCCACCTTAGGCATGAAAGCTGGCTGGGTGACTTTGGGCCAATCACCAGGAGATTGGGAGTTCTAGTCCAGCCATAGGCATGAAACTTGTTGGGTAACTTTGGGCCAGTCTCTCTCTCTCTCTCAGCCCAATCCACCTCACAGGGTTGTTGTTGAGGTGAAAACAGAAGGAAGGAGCATTAGAAGTATGCTCGCTGCCTTGAGAGTTATTTATAAAATAACCCCAGGCCACCCCAACGATGCCGTTGAAGTGATGTCCCGGTGTCTGGAAGCTGTGCGGGTCTGGATGGGGAGAAACAGGCTCCGACTAAACCCCTCTAAGACTGAGTGGCTGTGGCTGCCGGCGTCCCGATATAGCCAGCTGACGCCATCGCTGACTATTGGGGGCGAGACATTGGCCCCCACGAAGAGGGCTCGCAACTTGGGCGTCCTCCTGGACGCACGGCTGTCTTTAGAAGAACACATGACGGCCGTGGCCAGGGGGGCTTTTTATCAGGCTCGCCTGATACGCCAGTTGTGTCCCTTTCTAGATCGGGACTCACTACGCACAGTCACCCATGCTCTCGTGACTTCCCGCCTGAACTACTGCAATGCTCTCTACATGGGGCTCCCCTTGGGGTGCACCCGGAGGCTCCAACTGGTCCAGAATGCGGCCGCGCGGGGAATTATGGGAGCGACGTGGCGCTCCCACGTGACACCTCTCCTGCGCGAGCTGCACTGGCTCCCGGTGGTCTTCCGGGTGCGCTTCAAAGTGTTGGTGACCACCTTTAAAGCGCTCCATGGCTTAGGACCTGGGTACTTGCGGGACCGCCTTCTGCCGCCAATAGCCTCCCACCGGCCAGTACGCTCGCACAGAGAGGGCCTCCTCCGGGTGCCGTCGGCCAGACAGTGTCGGCTGGCGACTCCCAGGGGGAGAGCCTTCTCTGTGGCAGCGCCCGCCCTCTGGAATGACCTACCCCCGGAGATACGCAGGATTCCAGATCTCCGGACCTTTCGTCGGGCCCTTAAAACCCATTTGTTCCATCTAGCTGGGCTAGCTTGATCCCATCCTCCGTTTTTAAATTTGACATTGATTTTAAATTGGGTTGTTTTAATTCTCGGCCGAATAATATTTAATAATTTTTAATTGTTTTTAACTTTTGTATACCATGTTTTATTCTGGCTGTTCACCGCCCTGAGTCCGCAAGGAGAAGGGCGGTTTATAAATTGAAATAATAAATAAATAATAAAATAAAAAATAATACAGGCAGGAAATAGATTGATAAATATATAAAATAAATAAAACATCCACTTGACTCCACCTCTGAGGATGACGGTAAAAAGGGCAACTTTGCTCAGAACGGGAAGGTATCCTAGATCAGGGGTGGGGAGCGATGGCTTTTTTAGGACTTGCGGACTTCAACTCCCAGAATTCCTGAGCCAACCATAGATTGGCATGGGCTATCGCTTCCCATGCTGGCTCAGGAATTCTGGGAGTTGAAGTCCGCAAGTCCTAAAAGAGCCATCGTTCCCCATGCTGGCTCAGGAATTCTGGGAGTTGAAGTCCGCAAGTCCTAAAAGAGCCATTGTTCCCCATGCTGGCTCAGGAATTCTGGGAATTGAAGTCCGCAAGTCCTAAAAGAGCCGTCGTTCCCATGCTGGCTCAGGAATTCTGGGATTTAAAGTCCGCAAGACCTAAAGAAGCCATCATTCTCCACCTCTGTACCTAGATCAGGGGTGTCAAACTCAATTTCATTGAGGGCTGCATCAGGGTTTTGGTTGACCTCGAGGGGCCGGGTAGGCGTGGCCAACTGTGTGGGTGTGGCCAGCTTGACGCCATTCCCCAAACTGCTGGCATGTTTCCTCCTCGCATTGGGTAAATCGGGCCGAAGAAATGAGAGCCGTCCCCTTACATTTTCCAGGACGTCCCCGTGGCCAGATCCGACCGCATTGTGGGGAACGATGGGTTGCCGGAGGCTGTGGCAGCCGAAAACGGACCTTGGGTGCCTGTTTTCATTGGCAAAGTGCTACAGGCGCCCTCGATATGAGTTACATCGAGCTGGCCATGTCCCCTGCCCCCCCCCCAGCGGTCAAATACAACCCGGATGCGGCCCTCCAACGAAACCAAGTTTGACACCCGTGATCTAGATGGACGGGAAGAATTATGCTGAACCAATCGGGAACCTGCTCCGTCTCCGCTTACCTTCTGGGTCATCCCGGATCACCAAGAGGCCGTTCCGACAAACCACTTTCCCGGTGTTGGCATCTATAAATATCAGCGAGGGGATGTTGGACACCCGGAATTTGTTCCACAGTTTCAACTGGCACGGCAGAAGAAGACAAAGAAGAAGAAAAAAAAAAAAGAAGAAAAGAAAGAAAAGAGAATTAAAAACCCACGATGGAACCAGAAATGCAATTAACACAAAAAGAAAAAAAAAAACAGGGAAAGAAATTATCTGTATGTAGGCCAGGGATGGCTAACCTTTTTGCCATCGCGTGCCAAAAGTGTGGGGGAGCGCAGGGGTGTCGCATGTGCTTGTGCCCACATTCATAATTCAGTGCACCCCGCGCCACCGTGCCGTGTGTGTGCGATCCGCCGCGCTCTCCATGCTATTGGCACGCCATGGCACAGTGGGACCGGAAGGCCTGTTTTTCACCTCCCCAGGCTCCAGAGCCTTTCTAGGGGCCTGGGGAGGGCAAAAACAGCCTTCCCCAACCCCACCGGAGGCCCTCTGGAGGCCGGAAACGGCCCATTTCCTGACTTCCGGTGGGCCTGGAAGGCCCGAAAATCATCTGGCCTGCATGCACACGTGTGCTGAAGCCGAGCTAGGGCAATGCTCGCATGCCCACAGATATGGCTCCCCCATGGGTTTGTCATCACGGGCGTAGGCCGTCCTCCATTGATGACCATTTGAAAGTTACAACGTGACTTACGACCAGTCCTCACACATACGACCATTCCAGCAACCCCTTCCCCTCACAGTCACATGATCGAAATTTGAGCACTTGGCAATATTGACAACAATTGTGCCAAGTGGAGATCACGTGATCTCTATTTGTGACCTTCCCAGCCGGTTTCCGATGAGCAAACGGAGGGAAGACAGATTCACTTAACGACCAGGCGATTCAATTAACAACTGCAAAGATTTACCTAACAACCCCGGCAAAAAAAAGTCATTAAAATCAGGAGAAACTCACTGAATAACCACCGTGCTTAGTAACAAAATTGTGGTCGTAACTTGAGGATTATCTATGTAATGCTTGATTGATTCACTTAACAACTGGACTGATTCACCTAACCGTGGCAAAAATGGTCGTAAAATCAGGCGTAACTCACTTAACAACCGCCAGATTTAGCAACACACATTCTAGTCGTAACCCGAGGACTATTTATTTGATTGATTCCCGTAACAACTGCAATTACTAATTTAAAAACCACAGCAAGAAAAGGTAAAATCAGGCGCAACTCACTTACCAACCAAAATTCTGGACATAAGTTGAGGACTATCTATGTAATGCTCGATTGATTCACTTAAGAACTGGAACTGATTCACTTAACCACCGTAGCAAAAATGTCATAAAAATCAGGTGCAACTCACTTAACAACCGCCAGGCTTAGCAGCAGACATTCTAATCGTATCTCGAGGACTATCTATATCATGCTTGCTTGATTCCCATAACAACTGCATTTATTATTTTAAAAACCACAGCAAAAAAAGGTCTTAAAATCGGATGCAACTCACTTAACGATCAACATTCTGGCCGTAAATCGAGGACTACCTTCATAATGTCGGATTATAATCTGGTTTTGGCTCACAATTCAGACAGTAAGCAGCTTCGCATCGCTTTAAGAATTACTTCTCCGCTGGTCACATAATTATAAAATGACAATGTCTACAGCATATAAGGAGAATTTGTATAAGATGGCTTACAGGTGTCATTTATCCCCGTCAAGAATAGCCAGAATGTTCCAGAATAAATCGGAGAAATGTTGGAAATGTCATCAGACCCCAGGATCCTACTACCACATGTAGTGGACATGCGCAGAAGCAAGGAGATATTGGACTGAGATACATACGTGGTTGGAAAAAATGATAAAGAGACATATTGATTTTAAACCAGAGATATTTTTATTAGGGATCGTACCGGAGATATACAAGAAAGAATTGCAATATTTAATCGTGAATTTCTTGACAGCAGCCAGAATTGTATTTGCTAAAACCTGGAAAGGAGAGAAGTTACCTAATGATGAAGAAATTATTAAGAAAATGATGGATGGTGCTCAAATGAGCAAATTGACATTTGAAATAAGAGAACAGGAAGATAGGCAATATTATTTGATATGGGATTTATTTTATCAATGGATAGAGAATAAGAATTGGAAATAATTATGATATAAATCAATGTTGAAATTTTTTGAAAATAGGTTAAAATGTTTAGTGATAAATTGGAGAGGAGGAGGAGGAGCACAAAAAATGTCAGCGACTGTTACACTGTCTTTGATTGTATGGAATGATAATGGTTTTTATATTGTGTTTTGTTTTGTTTTGTTTGACAATAAATTTTTTTTTATAATAATAAAAAAAAAAGAATTACCTCTCCGCAAGCCAGTTGGTGAATTGGCAGTTTCCCTTCCAAATCTGTGCACGATGGGAGTTGAGATCCAATAAACCCAGAAAGCCACGAATTGCCAAAGCCTTAAATTCATGCGCACTCACACACACACAAAACTGAAATAAAACCTCTCTCTGGTTTATTCAGCCACCAGATTCTTTTGCAATAAATAGATTAAATGAATGTACAAGGAGTAGCTACAAAAACGGGAAGCGAGAAGGGGAAAAAAAAATATGCATCCCACATCTTATTTTTATTCAGGAAGGAAGGAAGGTTGCTCTGGGCACGAACACAGAATTTTCTCCTCTTAAATCGTTTTATTCATTGCAGCAGGACTGATTTCTGAAGCGAATCCAAAAACCACAGTCCTTGATAAACAACAGTTTGTTTAGTGACCATTCGGCCCTGAAAAAAAAGTGACTTATGACCGTTTTTCACACTTACGACCTTCGCAGCATCCCCATGGTCATATTGATTTACATTCGGATGCTTGACAACTGACTCACATTTACGACGGTTGCTGTGTCCCTGAGCCACCCTTTGGAGACCTTCTCACAAGCCAAGTCAATGGGGAAGCCTGATTCACTTAACAACCATGTTACTAACTGAAGAACTGCAGGGATTCACCTAACAAACGTGGCAGGAAAAGTCGTAACATGGGACAAAACTCACTTAGCGAACTTCTCACTTAGCAACAGAAACGTTGGGCTCAATTGTGGTCGTAAGTAGAGGACTATCTGTATTAAAAGAATTCCCTATATTATTTTGATTTTTTTCACCCTAAGCGGAGAATACACCTTTTCTAGTTTTTGATATTTTACAAACTTTAAAAATTACTCAAATATTATATATAAAGGGAAGGGGGAAACCCCCTTTCATTTTAAACCCTGAACCCAAAACTACATGAAAGCTTTCATTTAGATAGATAGATAGATAGAGATAGAATAATAGATAGATAGATAGATAGATAGATAGATAGATAGATAGATAGATAGATAGATAGATAGATAAATAGAGATAGATAGATAGATAGATTTAGATAGATAGAAATGGGTATTAGATAGATAGAGATAGATAAATAAATAGAGAGAGAGATAGGTAGATAGATAGAAATGGATAATAGATAGATAGAAAGATATAGATAGATAGAAATGGATAATAGATAGAAATGGATAATAGATAGATAGATAGATAGATAGAGATACAGATAGATAGAAATGGATAATAGATAGATAGATAGATAGAGAGACAGACAGACAGACACACATACATACATATACACTACAGCAATAAAAATCCAATTTAAATCCATTGAGTTAATTAAACTCAATGGATTTAAATCTCTCCATCAAGTTTATCCAAATGGGTTTATGTGATTCTTATTTTGTGACATTCTTCAGGCTGCATCTAATAAGCACACTCAATGGGAGAAAGTCAGATCGGCTTAAGGACCGCAGAAAAAAGGCGGTAAAATTGGATAGGACTCATTTAACAACAGATTCGCTTAGAGACAGAAGTTCTGGTCTCAACGACGGTCGAGGACTACCTGAATTTTAAACCTCCACCTTCCTCCTCCCGTATTTGCATTTAGTCTTTCTTCACAGTAGTTTGGGAAAAAATATACCAGACTGGCAAGGATCTGCTGTTTTAATTTGCCCCCATTTAAACATTTATATTTAGAAGAGCCTGGATAACTCAGCAGACTAAAGCATTGTAATTAAACCCCAGCTGTCTGCAATTACTGTAAGTTCGAATCTCACCAGGCTCAAGGTCGACTCAGCCTTCCATCCTTTCTAAGGCAGGTAAATTGAGGACCCAGTTTGTGGGGGCAATAAGCTGACTTTGTATAAATATGCAAAAGTATGAAGGCTATTGCTTGGCGCATTGCAAGCTGCCCTGAGTCTCCGAAGAAGGGCGGCATATAAATCAAATTAAAAAAAAAATACCAGAGATTTGCAACCCCCCCCCCCCCCAAAAAAAACCACCCCAGTTTCAAAGGCCTGGCTGCAGAGTTTCTGCAAAGTGAAATTCTTAATGGGATAAAACAGGATGATGAAAGCTGTCCCGTTAACTGCTTTTTCAGTAATTCCATCCCCTTTTCTTTCAGTTGAATTTGAACTGAGTTAACTTTTGGGTAGTTTAAATCCTGGTCCTCTTTATTTTTTTTTGAAGAGGGTGCTGGACAACCGGCCAGGCAACCAAGGATGAACCAAGAGTGGTCAAAATAAGAATGCAAGAGGGCAACCCTAACTCTGTTTAAAAACTCTTATCTTTTTTCAATAATGCGAACTTGGTGCTCTCTGAGCTTGGTGGTTTTGTTTTGTTTTGTTTTTTTAAAATTTGATTTATATGCTGCCCATCTCCGGAGACTCAGGGCGGCTTACAATGCGTTAAGCAATAGCCTTCATACTTTTGTATATTTATACAAAGTCAGCTTATTGCCCCCACAAACTGGGTCCTCATTTGACCTACCTTAGAAAGGATGGAAGGCTGAGTCGACCTTGAGCCTGGTGAGATTCGAACTTACAGTAATTGCAGGCAGCTGGTGTTAATCACAATGCTTTTAGTCTGCTGAGCCATCAGGCCCCTTTCTTGGAGGCCTTTCATTACCTAACTGGGTAACATCATCAGTGCTAAAAAGTAGAGTTTACAGGAAGGAGGAGCAGGAGATGGAGGAAGAGGAGGAAGAGGAAAAGGAGGAGGAAGAGGAGGAGAGGGAGGAGAGGAGGAGGAAGAAGAGGAAGAGGAAAAGGAGGAGGAAGGAGGAGGAGGAGGAGAGGGAGGAAGGGGAGGAGGAGGAAGAGGGAGGAGAAAGAGGAAGAGGAGGAGAGGGAGGAAGGGGAGGAGGAAGAGGAGGAGAGGGAGGAAGGAGGGGAGGAGGAAGAGGAAAAGGAAGAGGAGGGAGGAGGAGGAAGAGGAGGTGAGGGAGGAAGGGGAGGAGGAGGAGGAGAACTGTGGACTCCTTGGTGCTCCCTAATTTTGGTGAATTTTTTGGAGACGTTTCATGACCCAGCTAGATAACTTCATCAGTGCCAGAAGGGAGGGTGGTTTATCATGAGGAGGAGGAGGGAAAAGGAGGGGGAAGAAGGAGGGGGAAGAGGAGGAGGAGGAACAGGAGGAATGGGAGGACGAAGAAGGGGAGGAAGGGGAGGAGGAGGAAGAAGTGGGGAGCAGGAGGAAGAGGAAGAGGAGGAGGGGAGAGGAAGAGAAGGAAAAAGACTGTAGAGTCCTCGGTGCTTTCTGAGCTTCATGGTTTTCTTACAAGCATTTCATGACTCAACTAGGTAACATCATCAGTGCTAGAAGGGAGCCGGATTTGCTCTCTGTTTATATACTAGTCAGATGGAGGGTCCTTGGTAGTTCCTAGATTGATGTATTGTTCATGGTTTGATTGTGCAATGAAAACTCAGATAGGCAGAGATTAGCCCCAGAATTAAAACCAGACCAAGAAATAAGCACTGATGATGTTAGCTAGTTGGGTCAAGAAACGTCTGCAACAGAACCACCAATTTCAGAGAGTATCAAGGACACCCAAAATCTTCTTCCTCCTCCTCCTGCTCCTCCTCCTCCACTCCCATCCCTTCTAGCACTGATGCTGTTACCGAGTTGGGTGATGGAACATTTGCAAGAAAACACAACCGAGCTCCGAGAGCACCAAGAACCTACAGTCCTCCTCCTCCTCAACCCTCTCTCCCTTCTAGCACTGATAATGCTACCTAGTTAGGTCAGGAAACGTCTACAAGAAAACCACCCAGTTCGGAGAGCACCTAGCAACCCACAGTTCCAATCCTGAGCTCCAAATATTCTCTTCCATCGTTAAAACCCACAACGAGCAGATCCGCCTCCCGTAATCAGAACCCCGATGGCGCTACGTCGTCGAACGGAAGTCCGTTTCTCCCACCGCCGTTTAACCGCCCTGCTGGCTGGCTCATTCGGCCGTTCAAATTGGAAACCTTTCAGCTGCAGCCATTCAACCGAGGATGCTCGCTCGCTCGCTGGCAAGTTTCTGATCCCGAAGACGGAGGAAGAATTTGAAGAGCCCGCAGGCTTTGGAGACGGCCCAAGAAGATCTATTTGCAAACTCTCTTCAAGCAGAGTGTCCACTTCAAACCGGCCAAATCCTCCTGTTTGTTTGGCCTGCACCTTCCAGAAGAGCCTCTGGTGGGTGGTTTGGGTTGAGTCAGCTTTTTTGGCAGGCCGACAAGCCAAGGGCTTTTGGCCTCGGGTTACAGCTGAACCCATGTGGCATTGAGAGCCGACGGCGCAGGAAGCCAAGGGCCGTCTCGGGAAACGAAAAGACAAGATTACGCTCGCAAAGGAGAAGGAGGAACGCAACGCAGCCAACACAAGCGGAAGGGGATGAGGGACCGAGAGGTTGACTCAGGAAAAAGTTATTACAGGCAATCCTTGATTTACAACCACCACAATCGAGCCCAAAACAATTTCTGTGGCTAAGCAAAATGTTGGTTAAAGTTGGAAAGTTTTGCAACCTTTCTTGCCACAGTTGTTAAGTGGACAGGACAGGATAGGATAGGATAGGATAGGATAGGACAGGACAGGACAGGACAGGACAGGACAGGACAGGACAGGACTGGAATGGAATATGGGGATAAGATAAGATAGGATAGGATAGGATAGGATAGGATAGGATAGGATAGGATAGGGTAGGGTAGGATAGGATAGGATAGGATAGGATAGGATAGGATAGGATAGGAATAGGAATAGGAATAGGAATAGGAATAGGAATAGGAATAGGAATAGGAATAGGAATAGGATAGGAATGGAATAGAATAGAATAGGAATATGGGAATAGGATAGGATAAGAATAGAATAGAATAGAATAGAATAGAATAGAATAGAATAGAATAGAATAGAATAGAATAGAATAGAATAGGAATATGGGAATAGGATAGGATAAGAATGGAATGGAATGGAATGGAATGGAATGGAATGGAATGGAGTGGAGTGGAGTGGAGTGGAGTGGAGTGGAGTGGAGTGGAGTGGAGTAGAGTAGAGTAGAGTAGAGTAGAGTAGAGTAGAATAGAATAGAATAGAATAGAATAGGAATATGGGAATAGGATAGGATAAGAATAGAATAGAATAGAATAGAATAGAATAGAATAGAATAGAATAGAATAGAATAGAATAGGTGGAATGGAATGGAATGGAATGGAATGGAATGGAATGGAATGGAATAGAATAGAATAGAATAGAATAGAATAGAATAGAATAGAATAGAATAGAATAGAATAGGAATATGGGAATAGGATAGGATAAGAATAGAATAGAATAGAATAGGTGGAATGGAATGGAATGGAATGGAATGGAATGGAATGGAATGGAATGGAATAAATAGGATAGGATAGGATAGGATAGGATAGGATAGGATAGGATCGGATAGGATAGAATTCTTTATTGGCCAAGTGTAATTGGACACCCAAGGAATTTGTCTTGGTGCATAATCTCTCGGTGTACATAAAAGAAAAGATACATCTGTCAAGAGTCATAAGGTACAACACTTAATGATAGCCATAGGGAACAAATAAGCAATCAAATCATATTAGGAAACAGTCAATATAAATCTTAAGGATACCAGCAACAAGGTTACAGTCATATAGTCATAAGTGGGAGGAGATGGGTGGTGGGAATGATGAGAAGATTAATAGTAGTGCAGACTTAGTGAATAGTTTGACAGTGTTGAGGGAATTATTTGTTTTAGCAGAGTGATGGCATTCGGGGAAAAACTGTCCTTGTGTCTAGTTGTTCTGGGGTGCAGTGCTCTAAAGCCTCGTTTTGAGGGTAGGAACTGAAACAGTTTATGTCCAGGATGCGAGGGGTCTGTAGATATTTTCACAGCCCTCTTTTTGACTCCTGCAATATTCAGGTCCTCCATGGAAGGCCGGTTGGTAGCCACTGTTTTTTCTGCCGTTCTAATGATCCTCTGAAGTCAGTGTTTTACTTGTTGGGTTGCAGAACCAAACCAGACAGTTATATATTGTTAACTGAATCAAATGGTTGTGAAGTAAATCTGGCTTCCCCATTGATTTTGCAAACCGGATTTAAAAAAGCCAGACACAAGGCCAATGACGATCCATCAAACAAACACCTTTCAACAGCCCAGCAGGTGGGAATACAACAGGGAGAGGGCGAAACCGTTGCACGCCCCCTCAGATGATTTGACTTTTGCCCTTCCTGCTCTGATAGGTTTATGATCATGGTTCTCCACTGAGACAAAAAAGGGTGTGTTTTTTTAGGAGAATGGACTAAAATAGGCTTAATCCAGTAGCGTTATGAATTCTCACTCTATGTTTGATTGCAATGGACTTTTTTTAAAAAACATACCTGTTTAATTTAAGCTATTGGCCTACCACATTAACACCTGTCAAAAGCAAAACATGATTGTTCATAATATTAAATAAAACAAAGCAAAAACGTTTTCCCAGAATTCCCCAGACAGCATGCTTTAAGAGGCCAGCTTGCTAGGGAATTCTGGGAATTGAAGTCCACAATGCTTTAAGGTGCAAGCTGGCTGGGGAATTCTGGGAGTTGAAGTCCAACCATCTTAAAGTATGCTGGCTGGGGGATTCTGGGAGTGGAAGTCCACCCCTCTTAAAGCATGCTGGCTGGGGAATTCTGGGAGTTGAAGTCCACCCATCTTAAAGCATGCTGGCTGGGGAATTCTGGGAATTGAAGTCCACAATGCTTTAAGGTGCAAGCTGGCTGGGGAATTCTGGGAGTTGAAGTCCACCCATCTTAAAGCAGGCTGGGTTGGGAATTCTGGGTCTGAAAATTCATTCTGGGAGTTGAAGTCCAAGCATCTTAAAGCTGCGTGGGGAATTCCGGCAGTGGAAATCCATCCGTCTTAAAATGTGGCAACTGGGGAATTCTGGGAGTTGAAGCCACTCTCCACCAAGTTGCCAAGGTGCCCGGAAGGCCTTCCTGTGCCTTAGATAAAAAGAAAATCCACATGGCCTCAGAGATTCTAATTTCCCTTGAAATAATGCTTAATTGAGGAAAACGGGACTGCCGCAGAGAGGCTGCCAACTCCCTGCTTTCTGGGCCAAGACGTGGCTCCTCCGAACGCTTTTTTGACAACGCTGAAATTATCAAAGACACGAAAGCCCAGGAGGGCAATTTTGACTCTCGGTGCATCTCACACGGCAAGAATGGAAGAAGGGAGACCATTTCTCCTGGCAGAACCATAACTTCTCCCAAAACTCTGAGAGTGACGGACAAATAGCCGATTGCAAACACCCCCAAAACAAGAAACCTACCCTCCGCCAAGCGTGCCCCCCCCCGTCTCACCCATTTTTTGCACGCCTAATCACATTTGGCGATGCACGCTTGGCTCCTAGCCCTTGATTTGTTTGGAGAGCATCCGGCAACTGACAACGGCCAGGAAAAATCCATCTTATTTGTCATAACAAATCCAAAGCAAACACAGAGGCATTAGCCAATTAAAGTGGAATGCGGCAGCCAAAAGAGAAAGCTTGACTACAGGAGGGAAGAACGGATTTGGGGAGGGGGGGGTTTTTGCAAAACGAGGCCTGGGGGTCGCCCCAAATTCCATCAGAAGAAGAGGAAAAAAAGAGGGGGGGATTAGCACTATGGTAAAACGACAGAGAATCAGAGTCAGATGACTGGATGCGCACGATGTAGGGGGACATAATCGGTTTCCTATTCCACACCCAGTGGCCCCCACCTGAGATTTGGGTGGCAGCCTAAATCACCCAGAATTTTGGCCTGGATCCAATGCAACCCATGTCCAACCCTTTGGCCTGGCCAGGACACAAAAGGATATTATGAAGGTTGTTAAGGCAACGTTGCAAGAATGCAAGGAACGGTCCGGAATCTCAGCTTTAATTCATCTGCAAGTTTCAGAAATACCCACTAAGATTCATCCGAATAGCAGACCGGAGTCTTAAAAAGAAAGGAAAAACACTAAGATACAGATAGTCCTTGACTTACGATCACAGTTGAGCCCCAAATCCATTGTTAAGTGAGCTTTGCCCCATTTTACGACGTTCCTTGCCACAGTTGTTAAGTGAAGCAGTGCAGTTGTTCAGTTAGTAGCAACAGCACTTAGATACCGCTTCACAGAGCTTTTACAGCCCTTTCTAAGTGGTTTACAGAATCGGTCTCTTGCCCCCAACAATCTGGGTCCTTATTTTATTCCACCTTGGAAGGATGGAAAGTTGAGTCAACCTTGACCCGGTCAGGATCGAACTTCCTGACTGTGGGCAGTGTTTAGCCTGCAATGCTGCATTATAACCACTGTGCCACCACGGATTCCTTCCTTCCTTCCTTCCTTCTTGCTTTCCTTCCTTCCTTCCTTTCTTCCGTCCATCCTTCTTTCCTTCCTTCCTTCCTTCCTTTGCAAGGAATATCACTTAAGACTTATATACCGCTTCATAGTGCTTTACAGCCCTCTCTAAGCAGTTTACAGAGTCAACCTCTTGCCTCCCAACAATCTGCGTCCTCATTTGACCCATCTCGGAAGGATGGAAGCCTGAATCGGCCTTGAGCTGGTCAGGACTGAACTTCCTCGATGTGGGCAGAGTTAGCCTGCAATACTACATTATAACCACTGCGCCACCACAGCTTGCTTCCTCCTTCCTTCCTTCCTTCCTTCCTTCCTTCAATCCTTCTTTCCTTCCTTCCTTCCTTCCATCCTTCCTTCTTTCCTGCTTGCTTTCCTTCCTTCCTTCCTTCCTTTCCTTCCTTCTTTCCTTCTTTCCTGCTTGCTTTCCTTCCTTTCTTCCTTCCCTCCTTCCTTCCTTCCTTCCTTCTTTCCTTCCTTCCTTCTTTCCTGCTTGCTTGCTTTCCTTCCTTCCTTCCTTCCTTCCTTCCTTCCTTCCTTCTTTCCTGCTTGCTTTCCTTCCTTCCTTCCTTCCTTCCTTCTTTCCTGCTTGCTTTCCTTCCTTCCTTCCTTCCTTCCTTCCTTCCTTCCTTCCTTCTTTCCTTCTCTCCTGCTTGCTTTCCTTCCTTCCTTCCTTCCTTCCATCCTTCCTTCCTTCCTTTGCAAGGAATATCACTTAAGACTGTGATGGCGAAACCTATGGCACGCGGGCCACAGGTGGCACATGGAACCATATCTGTGGGCACACAAGTGTGACGCTAGCTCATCTCCAGCGCACATGTGCACACCGGCCACCTGATTTTTGGGCCTTCCGGTCCCACCGGAAGTTGGGAAACAGGCTGTTTCCGGCCTCCGGAGGACCTCCGGGGCTCTGGGGAAGGCTGTTTTCACCCTCCCCAGGCTCCTAGAAAGCCTCTGGAGCCTGGGGAGGGCGATAACCGGGCCTTCTGGCCCCACCGGAAGTTGGGAAATGGGCCATTTCCGGCCTCGGTTGGGCCTCTGGGGGTGGTGGGGAAGGCTGTTTTTGCCCTCTCCAGGCTCCAAGAAAGCTTCTGGAGCCTGGGGAGGGTAAAAAAAACGGGCCCACTGAGCCATCACATGCCAAAAGCATGTGAAGCGTGGGGGGCCAGGGCGCATTGAATTATGCACATGGAGTCAAAAAGATTAGTCATTACTGCCTTAAGACTTATATAGGACCAGGGTACTTACGGGACCGCCTTCTGCCACCAATTGCCTCCCACCGGCCGGTTCTCTCCCACAGAGTGGGCCTCCTCAGGGTGCCGTCAGCCAGACAATGCCGGCTGGCGACCCCCAGGGGGAGAGCATTCTCTGTGGCAGCCCCTACCCTCTGGAACGATCTTCCTCCAGAACTGAGAAGAATTGCCGACCTCCGGACTTTTTGTCGGGCTCTGAAGACTCATCTCTTTCAACTTGCCGGACTTGCCTGATCCCTTCTATTTTTAAAGTTTTTAAAGTCTTTAGAGTTTTACTTGGTTTTATACTTTCAGCCTAATTTATATTGGTTTTAGTATGTTTTTTAACTTTTTTGTATTGGTTTTTAATTGGCTGTTCACCGCCCTGAGTCTGGTAGGAGAAGGGCGGTATAGAAATCTAATTAATAAATAAATAATAAATAAATAAATAATAAATATAGTGCTTTACAGCCCTCTCTAAGCAATTTACAGAGTCAGCCTTTTCCCCAGCAACAATCTGGGTCCTCATCATACCGACCTCGGAAGGACGGAAGGCTGAGTCAACCTTGAGCCAGTCAGGATCGAACTCCTGGCAATGGGCAGAGTTATCCTGCAATTTTGCCTTTTAACCGTCATGCCACCACGGCTGTAGTAACCCAGTTGGTAAGTGAATCTGTTTCCCCCCCCCCCAACTTTGAGTGTGCTTGTCAGAAGATCGCAAAAGGAGATCACACTGCAACCGTCATAAGTCCATGTCAGTTGCCAAGCATCCAAATTTTGATCACACGACCAGGGGAATGCTATCACAGTCAAAAGCGTGTAAACTGGTCATAAGTCACTTTTTCCAGGGCCGTTATATCTTCAAATGGTCACTAAACGAACTGTTGTAAGTCAAGGACTTCTTGTAACTTAAACCCATCTGTAGCCTTCGCTGATTGACCACTTAATGAACGCTGCAAAAAAAAATTTTTTTCGTAAAACTAGGTTGGTCCTGTAGATTTCCCAACCTTCCATCATCGCATACGGAGGAAATTCCAAGCTCCATTATAGTCATAAGTCGAGGACTAGCTGTAACTTCACAGAACCACCTCTGAAAATCATTTTGTCTGGCCTTCACACTCACACACACACAAACCACACACCCCAACCTGCACCACACTCTGTATTCCTCAAGTAGGTGGGGAACATTTAAAAAAAATTAATTCCATCTTTTCCAGGTCTTTCAGCAGAAGCTTCTTCAAACATAAACGGGACCAAGGGCCAAAAATCCTGAAAAAAATTTAATACCCAGAAAATCCCTTTGTCCCTTAAGGCCCTTGGAGAAGACAATCTCCCCATTTAATTTTAGTTCATACAAAAGAAAGGGAGAGCCGCATAGCTGACTTTTCAAAAGCAACTCCTAATCAGAAGAGGATTCTGTAGCTAATCCCCTTATTAAGTTTTCGCCAGATATTTCTGCCGTATCCTTGACAGACCCAACACAGCGCAAAACAGAGGGGGGACACGCTCAGAAATTGGAGGGGAAGGAATCCGGTTTTGGAATTGGAAAAAAAATAAATAAATCCAGAAATGGCCCAGAGCTTCAGTACTTTGGAATTCTGAGTAAGCCAAATTTCATTTTGAAATTTTTTAAAAAAAGAACTTACTGTGTTGTGAGATGCTAGAAATTTTGCATTTATTGGGAGATGCTAAGAGTTTTGCACTTAAAGAGTCAGATGCTAGAATTTTGAATTTGTTGGGGGATGCTAGAATTTTGAATTTATCAGGAGATGCTAACATGATTTTAGTGTGAGATGCTAGGATTTTGCATTTAGTGTGAGATGCTGGAATTCTGTATTTACTGTGAGATGCTAGAATTTAGTGTTTATCAGGACAGTTTAAATTTGTTGGGAGATGCTGGAATTCTGCATTTATTGGGAGTTGCAAGGACTTTGCCCTTGGTGCGAGATGCTAAAATTTGGAATTATTGGGAGATGGTAGAATTTTGAATTTATCAGGAGATGCTAACATTTTGCACTGAGTAGGAAAGGCTAGAATTTTGCAGTGAGAGATGCCAGAATTTTGCATTTATTGGGAGATGCTAGAATTTTGAATTTATCAGGACATGCTAAAATTTTAGTGTGAGATGCTAGAATTGTGAATTTATCAGGAGATGCTACAATTCTGCATGTACTGTGAGATGCTAGAATTCTTTCAGGAGTTTACATTTATTTGGAGATGCTAGAATTTTGCACTTAGGATGAGATGCTAAAATTTTGCATTTATTTGGAGATGCTAGAATTTTGTTGAGGAATGTGAAGTCGAAACAAAATAAAAACTAATGAGAGACGGATCTAGTTGCCAGTGGATCTGTTTTGTAATTATTATAAAGTTTTAAACCAACCGAAAGAATTTATGGTTTTCAACTCTGCAAGACTGGGTTTTTGTACCAATGCTAAGCATGCGATTGCTAAAACGCATAAACTTTTATTAAAACTGAAAGCAGAAGAATATTTTTTTTATCGTTTCAAATGTTTTTATTGCCTTAATCGTTTTTAATTTTAGAGCCGGAAGCCACCTAGATTCACGGACTGAGATGGCCAGCTATAGAAACTGGAATGAATGAATGAATGAATGAATGAATGAATGAATGAATGAATGAATGAATAAATAAATAAATAAATAAATAAATAAATAAATAAATAAATAAATAAATAAATAAATAAAAAGAGACGCAAGTTAGAACTAAGGGGAAATTTCCTAACAGTCAGAACAATTAACCTTGCTTCCAGAAGTTGTAAATGCTCCAACACTGGAAGTTTTTAAGAAGATGTTGGATAACCATTTGTCTGAAGTTCCTGTTCTTCCAACAAGCTGGCCTGGCTTAAATGGTTTTAATGGGGATTTTAAATTTTTAAATTTATTGAGCTTGGGTTTTAAATTGGGAATTTTTTTTCGATTTTGTAGATTTGGGATTTTAAATTGGTAATTGCTGATGATTTAATTTATTTTAGTTTTTTCTTAACTTTTGTACTATATGTGTTTTAAGTCTGGCTGTTCACCGCCCTGAGTCCTCACCCCCGGGGAGAAGGGCGGTATATAAGTTGAATTAATAAATAAATAAATAATAAATAAATAAAAGTGGTGTAGGGTTTCCAGCCTGGGTTGGACTAGAAGCCCTCCGAGGTGTCTTCCAATTCGGTTATTCTATTCTAAATCCATGTATAATAAAGTGGGATTAAAAAACATGGTTATTACATAACAGAGGGAACCGTGGGGAAAACAGGTGGTTGAAAAGATTGAAATTTACCCTGTGTAACGTAAACAGGAATTTTTATAAAATGATGTACCGTTGACGTATGTCGCCAAGGGATACTCTCCGGAACGGAATTTTATTTTATTTTATTTTATTTTATTTTATTTTATTTTATTTTATTTTATTTTATTTTATTTTATTTTATTTTATTATTTTATTTTATTTTATTTTATTTTATTTTATTATTTTATTTTATTTTATTTTATTTTATTTTATTTATTTTATTATTTTATTTTATTTTATTTTATTTTATTATTTTATTTTATTATTTTATTTTATTATTTTATTTTATTTATTTATTTATTTAATTAGATTTATAAACCGCCCTACTCCCGAGGGACTCAGGGCGGTGTACAGCCATAAATAAAACATATAAATACAAAAATTTAAAATAGAATAAAACGAATTAAATAATTTGGCTGATAATTTAAAACCCCAGTAATTTAAAACAAATTAAATTTGCAATTTTAAAACAGAGGGGAGGTTTCTAGTCCTCATGAGCACATACTGTAAAAGGCATTTCAAGGGGTGAGAACTGTGGCAGCAGACGAAGAAGAAGAAGAAGGAAAAAAAAAACACTTTAGATTTATAGTCTGGACATGTTTACTCCGAGGAACCACCCGCTGCGTTTTCGGTAGGTTACAACTTGTTCTGCCGTGTGTGTGTGTCGAATTCCAGCTGCTCTCCAGCCGCTTTGATGATTGGATCAGAGTTGGAAAGCAACACCGTGATCTGTGCCAGTTTTGGCAAATTAATCTACAAGTTGTTTGCAAGCTGCAAAAAATAATAATAATAATTTTTTTTTTAAAAAATAGAAGCTTCTTTGCATTCAGAAAAACAAGAGGATTTAACTCCGGGGGAATTGGCATGCAATTCCTTTGCACGCCCACGTACGAAAATTAAACAACCGATACAGGCAAGTCCTCGATTTACGACCACAATTGAGCCGAGGATTTCCGTGGCTAAGCGAGACAGTTGCTAAGTGAGCCCTAGCCCATTTTACTCTCCGGAACGGAATTTTAAAACGGAGGGGAGGTTTCTAGTCCTCATGAGCACATACTGTAAAAGGCATTTCAAGGTGTGAGAACTGCGGCAGCCCTTTCTTGCCACCGTTGTTAAGCGAATCGCTGCAGTTTTTTTAAGTCAGTCACGCGGTTGTTAAGTGAATCCGGCCTCCCCGTTGACTTTGCTTGTTAGGAGGTTGCAAAAGGGGATCCTGTGACCCGCGGACACTATGACCGTCATAAGCATGAGTCAGTTTGCCAAGCGCCTGACTTTTGATCACGTGGCCACAGGGATGCTGCAACGGTCGTAAGTGTGAAAAACGGTCATAAGTCACTTTTGTCAGGGCTGCTGTAGCTGCGAACGGTCACTAAACGAGCTGCTGTCAGTCAAGGACTATCTGTATGCTGAGTGTTCTTTAGCCATTGCAGGAAGTTCTCGACTTACAACTATTCGTTTAGTCACGGTTCAAAAGTTACAACGGCACTGAGAAAAGTGACTTATGACCATTTTCACACTTACGACCCGTGCAACGTCCCCCATGGTCACATGATCAAAATTCAGACACTTGGCCAGCCGACTCATATTTATGATGGTTGCAATTTCCCAGGGTCACATCATCCCTTTTTGTGACCTTCTGACAAGCAAAGTCAATGGGGAAGACAGATTTGCTCAACAACCATGTGACTTACTTAATAACTGCAGTGACTCACTTAGCAACTGTGGCAAGGGAAGGGAAGGGAAGGGAAGGACGAAGGAAGGGAAGGAAAAGAAAAGGGAGGGAGGAATAGAAGATAGAAAAGTGGGAGGAAAGGAAAAAGGAAGGAGGAGGAGGAAAGGAAAGGATGAAGGAAGGGAAGAGAAAAGAAAGAGGGAAGGGAAGGGAAGAGACGGAAAGGGAAGGATAGGAAGGGAAGGGAAGGGAAAAGGGAGGGAGGAATGGGAGAAGAGTGGGAAGAAAGGAAAGAGGAAAGGAAGGAGAAGGGAAGGAAAGGAAAGGAAGGGAAAAGGGAGGGAGGAATGGAAGATAGAAAAGTGGGAAGAAAGGAAAAAGGAAAGGAAGGAGAAGGGAAGGGAAGGAAGGGAAAGGAAGAGAAAAGAAAGAAGAAAGGGAAAGGAAGAGAGAAGGGAAGGGAAGGAAAAGGGAGGAAAGGAAGTAGAAGGGAAGGAAAGAAAAAGGGAGGGAGGAATAGAAGATAGAAAAGTGGGAAGTAAGGAAAAAAGAAGAAGGAGAAGGGAAGAGAAGGAAAGGAAGAAAAGAGAGGAAGGAAAGAACAGGGAAGGGAAGGGAAGAGATTGAGAAGGGAGAGGAGAGAAAAGAAGCTATTGAGAATGCAAGGGAAGGGAAGGGGAGGGAGGGGAGAGGGGAGGGAAGAGAAGAGACCTTTGAGGTCATCTAGTCCAACCCCCTGCTTAAGCAGGAGACCCTATATATATATATATTTGCCATTTCTGACAGATGGGCTGTCCAGTCTCTCTTTGAAAGCCTCCAGGGACGAAGCCGCCGCAACTCCATTTTTTCATTTCTTCCTCCACCCCAAATATTTCCCTCCTCCTTTTTTAAAATTAAAGCCAGAGCCGCCGCATTTGATCTCTGCTTACTCAAGCATTTCCCAGAAGCAAAAAGGAGATTAATCTCAGTGTGCCAAGTAGGGCCCAAGAACAGCCCGTGGGGCAACCCTCTTTCCCTTCATAAATCTGTTTTCTTCTTGCAGAAAACGACTGGAAGTCCTCGACTTACGACCGCAACATTTCTGTGGCTAAGCGAGACAGTCGTTAAGTGAGTTTGGCCCTGTTTTACGAACTTTTTTGCCACAGAGAATCACTGCAGTTTATTAAGTTAACAACATGGTCGTTAAGTGAGTCGGTCTTCCCCACTGACTTTGCTTGTCAGGAAGTCGCAAAAGGGGATGACGTGACCCGGGGACACTGCGACCATCATAAATACGAGTCAGCTGCCAAGTGTCCGAATTTTGAGCATGGAGAGGCCACAACGGTCGTGAGTACAGGCAGTCCTCGACTTACAACAATTCATTTAGCGACCGTTCAAAGTTACAGCATTGAGAATAGGGATTTACGACCGTTTTTCACACTTATGACCGTTGCAGCATCCCCCATGGTCACACGATTAAAAAATTCAGATGCTCGCCAATTGACTCATATTTATGACGGTTGCAGCATCCCGGAAGTCACGCAATTCACTTTCGCGACCTTCTGACCAGCAAAGTCAACGGGGAAACGCAGATTCACTTAACCTCACTTAACGACTGCAGTGATTCACTGAACAACTGGCCAGAAAGGTCATAAAACAGGGCAAAATCTGCTTTCCAAACGTTTCACTTAGCAACATAAATTTTGGCCTCAAAATTGCGGTCGTTAAGTCGAGGACTACCTGTACCGAAAATGGTCAGAAGTCCCTTTTTCCCGCGCTGCTCTTATCTTTGGACGGTCGCTAAACAACCGTTGTAAGTCGAGGACTACCTGTACACTCGTGTGAAGGAAAATTCAGGATGGAGGGTTCCCCCCCCCATCTGGAAGTTTATCTAAGTTTCCTAGCCAAACAGGAAGCCGAGCTGGATGCCGGCCAATCAGGAAGCCTGGCGGAGATCCAGCGGATCCCAAACACTAGAAGGATCTGTTCAAAGGTAGGAACGAGAACCAACGTCTCTCGCGGTTAATCCAAAAGGAGCTTGGATCCGAACCAAAAAATACCAAACACAAGACAACAGGAATTCAGTAAAATATAGAAATGGGAATTCAGGAAACGCCAAAAAAAATGGGATTTTTTAAATTGCTGTTTTGCTGTTTGAGCATCCCACATTTGCCGAGAAGGAAGAGGGATCCTACTGGGTCCCAGCGGGGAGCTGGCGAGGGGATCTATAGATTGGCAAGACAAGCAGGAAACGGAGGTTTTGTTCAATGACGGATTTTGGACGGATATCCAAAACAGATTTCTTTGCCTCGCTTCTCAAACGACGGAGACATGTTATCTCCGGTTGAAATTGTGAGGGCTCGGCTTACAGAGGGTCCTCGGCTTACAAACATTCGTTTAGTGACCCTTCGAAGTTACAACGGCAGGGACGTACAACTAATCTTCACGCTTATGACCATCACGTGATCGAAATTTGACTGCTGGGCACCTGGCACGTAAGAGGTAGTTCTCGACTTACAACCGTTCATTTAGCGACCCTTCGAAATTACCGCAGCAGTGAAAAGGGGGACTTACGGCTCATCCTCGCACTTATGGCCGTCGTGGCATCTTGTCACATGCTGCGTGACAGCTTGGCAACTGGCACTTACAAGACAATCCTCGACATAAAAGTTCATTTAGTGACCGAAGTTAGAACTGCACTGAAAAAAAGTGACTTACGACCATTTTTCACGCTTATGGCTTTCGCAGCAGCCCCGTGGTCATGTGATTTGCGTTTGGTTGCTTGGCAACTGGTTCGTATTTATGACGGTTGCAGGGTCCAGGGGTCACATAATCCCCTTTTGTGACCGACTGATGAGCAAAGTTAACGGGGAAGCCAGATTCACTTAACGACAGTGTTATTAACGTTAAGGACTGCCACGATTCACTTAACAACGGTGGCAGGAAAGGTCGTAAAACGGGGCCAAACTCACTTAACATCTGTGTCTCGCTTAGCCACGGTAATAATGTTGGGCTGGATTGCGGTCCTAAATTGAGGACTCACTCATTTGACCACTACACCAGCCAATGTCGTAAAATGAAACAAAATTCGCTCATGCAATTTCTCGTTTTACAACATAAATTTGGGGCTCAATTGTGGTCGTAAGTCGAGGATTACCTCTATTTAAGAGGAGTGGCAGAGTCCCAGGTTATATGATCACCATTTCCAATAAGCAAAGTCAATGGGGAAGCCGGATTCACTTACTGACCATTGGATTCATTTAACGGATGCAGTGACTGGCTTAACAACCGTGGCAAAAACAGGCGTTAAATTGACTCACTTAACAACTGCCTTGTTTAGCAAGAGGAATCCAACTGTGGTCGTAAATACGAGGACTTGTCAGAAGCCGGCTGGGAAGGATACTGGGACTGGTTGCCAACAGTCATAACTGTGGAAAACAGTGCTCCGTCACTGTTTTCAGTGCCGTTGTAACTTTGAACGGTCGCTAAATGAAACGTTGTAAGTCGAGAGCCGGCTGTGTGTCTCTTGGCCTATACTTGCAGCTCAAAGCGCCGGAAGAAAACTCCTGAATATTTTGCCCTCAAAGAGCTAAATTCTCTGCTAGCACAAAATTAAGTCTGGCAAGGAAGAAGTTTGGCTAAAATTCCTAATATATTGCTTTTTTCAATTAGCCCAGAGTATGTGGATTTTAATGGCACAACGCTATTTGCTTTTGCGGTCTCCCTTTAAGTGTGCCTGTTTTAATGCAGGGGACACGGAATATGTTTGTCTTCCAACCTTGGGAGACTTTAAGATAGGGAGGGAGGGAGGGAGGGAGGGAAGGAAGGAAGGAAGGAAGGAAGGAAGGGGGAAGGGGGGAGGGAGGAAGGAGATAGAAGGGTGGAAGGAAGAGAGGAGGAGGAAGGAAGGAGGAAGAGGAGGAG
This sequence comes from Masticophis lateralis, assembly GCA_030761175.1. Classification (NCBI taxonomy): domain Eukaryota; kingdom Metazoa; phylum Chordata; class Lepidosauria; order Squamata; family Colubridae; genus Masticophis; species Masticophis lateralis. Next base: position 4,089,304 of record JAUDYJ010000001.1, on the reverse strand, counting down.
GAAGGGAGGGAGGGAAGGAGGAAAAATAGGGAGGGAGGGAGGGAGGGAGGAAGGAAGGAGACAGAAGGGTGGAAGGAAGGAAGGAGTTAGAAAGGAAGGAGGAGGAGAAAGGGAGGAAGGGAGGGAGGGAGGAAGGAGAAGGGTGGAAGGAAGGAAGGAGGAGGAAGAAAGGAGGAAGAGGAGGAGGAAGGGAGGGAGGAAGGGAGGAGACAGAAAGGTGGAAGGAAGGAAGGAGTTAGGAAGGAAGGAGGAGGAGAAAGGAAGGGAGGGAGGGAGGGAGGAAGGAAGGAGACAGAAGTGTGGAAGGAAGGGAGGAGGAGGAAGAAAAGAGGAAGAGGAGGAGGAAGGGAGGGAGGAAAAAATAGGAAGGAGGGAGGGAGGAAGGAAGGAAGGCGACAGAAGGGTGGAAGGAAGAGACGGAGGAAGGAATGGAGGAGGAAGAGGAGGAGAAAGGGAGGGAGGAAGAGGAGGAGAAAGGGAGGGAGGAAGAGGAAGGAAGGGAGGAAAAATAGGGAGAGGGAGGGGGAAAAAATAGGAAGGGAGGGAGGGAGGGAGGAAGGAAGGAAGGAGACAGAAGGGTGGAAGGAAGAGACGGAGGAAGGAATGGAGGAGGAAGAGGAGGAGAAAGGGAGGGAGGAAAAATAGGGAGAGAGGGAGGGAGGAAAGAAGGAAGGAAGGAGTTAGGAAGAAAGGAAGGGGGAGGGAAGGAGGAATAGAATAGAATAGAATAGAATAGAATAGAATAGAATAGAATAGAATAGAAGAGAAGAGAAGAGAAGAGAAGAGAAGAGAAGAGAAGAGAAGAGAAGAGAAGAGAATTGAATTGAATTCTGGGAATTGAAGTCCACCCATCTTAAAGTCGCCACGGTTAAAACCTGCCTCTACTCTGCTCCCAGCCTTAAAGCAGCCAACTCCCTCTCTCCCTGGGTTGAGTGCAAGAAAGCTGGGCATCCCAACCACACGTGGGAAGCCTCCTGGTGTCTCTCCCCCTTCCCCCTCCCTCCCTCCCTCCCCCCCCACCCCCCACCCATCTGAGAGATTTCCAGGACGTCAGATGAACCTGCTCAGGCAGAAAAGTTGCCTTTAATTTCCTCTAATTACTTGCATTCTTGGCAGAGGCTTACAAAGAGTTGTTAGCAGAAAACTAATGGGGGGGGGAGCTTGGAAGTGGGGGGGGGACACGTAATGTTCCATGGAAATCCACCGCACCCACCTGGAAGAGTTTGGATGTACACGGTGCCAGCCCAGTTCAGTGGCACTCAACACAGCTAGTCCTCGACGTACATTTTCGCGGCTAAGCCAGACAGCTGTTAAATGAGTCGTGCCCCGTTTTACGACCTTCCTTGCCACAGCCGTTAAGCGAATCGCTGCAGTCATTAAGTTAGGAACATGGTTGTTAAGCGAAGCCGGCATCCCCACTGACCTTCCTCATCAGGAGGTCGCTAAACGACGCTGCGACCGTCACGCATATGAGTTGATCGCCAAGCGTCTGAATTTTGATTAGGTGACCCTGGGGATGCTGCAACGGTCGTAAGTGTGAAACACGGTCCTAAGTCACTTTTTTCCCCCAGGGCCACTGTAATTTTGAAAGGTCACTAAATGTACTGTTGACAGCAGAGGATTAACCTGTACCACATTTTATGAAATTTTTCTTTATTTCTCACCTTTATAGATTGTATAAATGTCAAACTTTTCGACCACTTATTTTGCCATTGTTCGAACGGTCACTGAATGAATGGTCGTATGTTGAGGACAGCCTGTTTTCACACTTGACCTGAAACTTTTTTCAAACTTTTTAAAAATTCTCTGCCTTCTCAATTTCCCCCCTCAAACTATCAACCATCTATTTTCATGTAAGCTGATGCTTTTTAATAAAATATGTTAGTCTAAAGAAAAAAGGGCGAGTAGATATGCAGAGAATTGCGGGGTGAATATTTCTTGAGGAAAACGTAGAAGCGTTTGGCCGATTCTTCGTTTATTATTTCATTTAATTCAATTCCAAGTTCTCAGATTCTCCAACTCTCTTTTTATTTAAATTTATACAGGTAGTCCTCGACTTATGACCACAATGGACCCCCCCCCCCCAAATTTCTGTGGCTAAGCAGAAACATTTGTGAATTGAGACATTTTGTGAATTTTGCCCCATTTTACAACCTTTCTTGGCCCCATTGTCGTTAAGGGAATCCCTGCAGTTGATCAGTTGGTAACCCCAGTCGTTAAGCGAATCCGGCTTCACCTTTGACTCTGCTTGTCGGAAGGTCGCCAAAAGGGGATCGTGCGACCTCGGGACACAGCAACGGTCATAAGTACGAATCGGTTTTGCCAACTGTCCGAATTTTGATCACGGGGCTGCTACAAAGGTCGTAACTGTGAAAAGAAAGATTATAAGTCACTTTTTTTCCAGTGCTGCTGTAACTTGGAACGGTTCATTAAATGAACCGTTGTAAGTGAAGGACTACCTGTTTTTGCCTTGCTGATGGGGCTGTGTTAGAAGTCATCTCCAAGGCTGTTCTAACTTTGAACCGTCATTAAATGAACGGTGGTAAGTCGAAGACTCTCTGTTCCACTGGACAGAGAGGGAGAGAGAGAGAGAGGGAGCGAGAGGGAGAGACAGAGGGAGAGAGAGAGGAAGAAGATAGAGAGAGAGAGGGAGGGAGGGAGAGAGGGAGGGAGAAGGAGAGGGAGAGGAAGAGAGAGGAAGAGGAAGAGAGAGAGGGAGAGGGAGAGAGGGAGGGAGAAAGAGGGAGAGAGAGAGGGAGGGGGAGAGAGAGGGAGAGGAAGAGAGGGAGGGAGGGAGGGAGAGGGAGAGTGGGAGACAGAGAGAGGGAGGGAGGGAGAGAGGGAGAGAGAGGAAGAGTGGGAGAGAGGGAGGGGGAGGGGGAGACAGAGAGAGGGAGGGGGAGAGAGAGGGAGGGAGAGACAGAGGGAGGGAGGGAGGGAGAGAGAGAGGGAGGGAGAGGGAGAGAGAGGGAGGGAGGGAGGGAGAGAGGGAGAGAGAGGGAGGGAGGGAGAGAGAGAGGAAGAGGGAGAGAGGGAGGGAGATGGGAGAGAGGGAGGGAGAGGGAGAGAGAGGGAGGGAGAGAGAGGGAGGGAGGGAGAGAGGGAGAGAGAGGGAGAGGGAGGGAGAGGGAGGGAGGGAGGGAGAGAGAGAGGAAGAGGGAGAGAGGGAGGGAGAGGGAGAGTGGGAGAGAGGGAGGGAGAGGGAGAGGGAGAGAGAGGGAGGGAGGGAGAGAGAGAGGGAGGGAGGGAGGGAGGAAGGGAGAGAGTGGGAGAGAGGGAGGGAGAGGGAGGGAGGGAGGGAGAGAGAGAGGAAGAGGGAGAGAGGGAGGGAGAGGGAGAGTGGGAGAGAGGGAGGGAGAGGGAGAGGGAGAGAGAGGGAGGGAGGGAGAGAGAGAGGGAGGGAGGGAGGGAGGGAGGAAGGGAGAGAGTGGGAGAGAGGGAGGGAGAGGGAGAGAGGGAGAGGGAGGGAGGGAGAGAGGGAGGGAGGGAGGGAGGGAGGAAGGGAGAGAGAGGGAGAGGGAGAGGGAGAGAGAGGGAGAGGGAGAGAGAGAGAGAGGAAGAGAGGGAGGGAGAGGGAGAGGGGGAGACAGAGGGAGGGAGGGAGGGAGAGAGAGAGAGAGAGAGGGAGGGAGGGAGAGAGAGAGAGAGGCCGAGGATTTTCCGAGGCCGAAGCGATTGGAGTCCAGCTGTCTGCTTTGGCTCCGAAGCCAGGCGCTGAGGACACCAAGGGCGCTGGGACCAGGCGCTGATTCCCTGAATAGACTTCCTAAAGGCTTTCGTTCCGGATAATCCCTCTTGCCCAGCTCTTCAGGGTTAAGATCCCACATGACGGAGGGCAAAGTGGGGGCGGGGGGGGGGTTCATCCTCCGGAGGCCCCAGGGAAGCCACAGGAATCTAACACAACGGGAGTCGATTCTGGGGGGTTTAGAAGGGAGGGAGGGCAAAGGAAGGAAGGGAGGGGAGAAAGAAAAAGAGAAAGAAGAAAGAAGAAAAAGAAAGAAAGAAAGAAAGAAAGAAAGAAAGAAAGAAAGAAAGAAAGAAAGAAAGAAGAAGGAAGAAAGGAAGGAAGGAAGGAAGGAAGACTGACGGAGGGAGGGAGGGAAGGAAGGAGAGAGAAAAGGAAGGGAGGAAGGGGAAGAAGAGAAAAAGAAGGAAAAGAAGAAAAAGAAAGGAAGGAAAGAGGGAAGGAAGACAGAGGGAAAGAAGGAAGGAAGGAGGAGAGGAAAGGAAGAAGGGTAGCAGGAGAAAAGCATGGAATAAAGCAAAGAGAAAGAAGAATAAATAATACAAGGTGGAAAGAGAAGAAGGAGGGAGGAAGGAAATAGGAGGGAGGGAGGGAAGGAAAGAGGAGAGGAAAGGAAGAAGGATAGCAGGAAGAAGAAAAAAGGAAAAGCATGGAAGAAAGCAAAGAGAAAGAAGAATAAATAATATAAGGTGGAAAGAGAAGAAGGGAGGGAGGGAGGAAGGAAGGAAGGAAGGAAGAAAGGAAGGAAGGAAAAGCAAGAAAAGAGATCGAGACCACTGTCTTATGAAACAGCTCTATGTCGCCAACAGCCCATCCAAACCGAATCCTCGGAAGATACGAGTCCCAGACTCAAGAAAGTGACTCTATATGGAAGACAAAGAGAACCCTGTGAGCCAAATCCTAGGACGGCAGACCCTCCACAAGCAGGAGCAGTCTACCCTCGGTTTTCCAATTCTCGGAGGCCAGCCAGAGGAGCGCCATTTTCTCACAAGCAACGGCCGAGCGCCGGATCACATTCGCATCTGCCGGACGTCCGTTCGGCTCCGGCTGCTCCGTCCCTGATTAAACACCCTAAGAAGTCACCATCGACTTTTGCAGCTCCGAAAAAGAATTCATCAGACCGAGTCGGGTGACTCAGGCCCAAACTCTTGAGGTGGCTGATCTGAGATCATCCTGGACGTGATCCCTGAATCCTTCCACGCCGGCGTGACCACAGCAGCTTTCCCTAATCTGACAAAAATCCAGGGAATTCAGGAAAAAAATTTTTTTAAACGTCCTGTGTGTTGTTTTTTTTTTTACAAGGTTTTGCCTTCTTAAACTTATGTTTTCAGGGTTTGCAAAAAGCTTCCTCTTTGGGCGATGATTCGGCTTCTGTGCAGCCAAGAGGACTAGAAACTTGATTTCTTTATAATACTCCATCTTTCATTTAAGACGGGGGTTCCCAACTTGGGGTGCGAGACGATATTCCAAGAAGTGCGGAAACTTTAGAAGTATGTATGCCTAATTCTATGCAAATTATAGGAATATAAATGCTTCATTAGAGTATATTTTTTGGAAATTTTAAAATGTTAAACAAGGATGTAATATAATTATAACATAATAATCTATGCAAATTATATGCATATGATTACCCCAAAAATAAGACCGGGTCTTATATTATTTTTTGCTCCAAAAGGCATGCTATGACTTATTTTCTGGTTAGATCTTATTTTTGGGGAAATACGGTACTAAATGCATCCATCTGGCTGGCAATCTTAACTGGGGTTTATTTGGAGGCTTATATTGCGAGGATCCTGAAAAAATCATGCTAGGCCTTATTTTCCTGGTTGGGAAACGGGGTATTTGTGTAAGGGGTGCAAGAATATATCAGAAGCGTTCTTAGGGGTGCACGGTGTGGAAAAAATTGGTTTAAGCACTCAAGTTTTCCGACACCAGACAAACCCTCTGAGTGAACTCAAAGATTCCTTTAATTCGGAGCGCCAGTAGCCCTCAACTCAGACTAATAAGTCCGTCCGGCAAGGGAGAGGAATAGTTGTCTGCCACATCTATTCATCTCTGCTTCCTGCCTTTTATCCCAAGAGGTAGGGTGGGGCTTGGCTAGCAGCGGTGGCTCTTCTGTCCCGAGGACCGGCCCATAGATTTCCACTGCTCTCCTCTCCTCTGCCTTCTGTGCATCCTTGCATCAGGCACTGGACCCAGCTGTTCCTCATCAGCCACCTCCAGATCTGGGGGCTGTTGACTCTCCATCTGAGGGTTGACAGACGGCCCAGCCTCCCTCCTTCCCTCCCTCCCCCCCCTCTTCCTCCTCCTCCTCTGATTTGGCTGCTGGAAGGGCCGGCAAAAAAAACTCCTCAAAAACTTTTTGAGATGGTTTGGGTTCAGAGAGAAGGACTGACCTTAAATTATCTAGGGAACTTTTGGGACAAAGGGGGGATTAGAACTCGGGTCTCTTTAGTATCAGAGTAACATCGATCAACGGGGGAATTATGGGGGGTGGGGGGAAGCCAAATATGACATGCAGAGAAGAAAAATGTAGATAAGACGGGAGGCCACACCAACTGACCCCAAACTTACAATCATTCATTTAGCGACTCTTCGAAGTTACAGCAGCACCGAAAAATGTGATATAACAATCAGTCCTCACACTTATGACCGTCAGGGCATTCTCTCTCCCCCCCCCCCCCCACACCCGGGTCACAAGATCAAAAGCCACACAGGATTGACTTTAATGACAATCTGATTTGCTTAGTGGCATCATAAAATCAACAGCCGCATCGCTTAGCGACGGAAGTGCCAGTCTTAACTTCTGACAAGCCAAGTCAGATTCACTTAACAACCCTGTCACTAACTTAAGAACTTAAGATTCACTTAACAGCAGTGGCTAGAAAGGGCGTAATATGGGGCAAAACTCACTTAACACATGTCTCACTTAGCGACGGAAATTTGGAGGCTCCATTGTGGTCGTAAGTCGAGGACTACCTGTATTGATTTGGCTTTTCCTGCACCCTGAGATCCTGGTTGGAAAATTGGAACCTGGAGTGATGTTTTTTTGGCCGGCACTTGGATTGCCTCAGGAATATGGACTGAGAATGTCCCAAATGAAGAAATAGACTCTGGACTATTTGTTTGGATTCCAGAACAAGTAGTCCTCAGCTTACAACCATTCACTTAGTGACCGTTCGCCGCTACAATGCAAAAAGTGACTTAGGAAGAGTCACTTGCAACTTACGATTTTTGCAGCATCCCCCACCTTCATGAGGTCGAAATTTGGGTGCTTGGCAACCTTCTCAATTGGCTTCTGAAAGGCGAAGTCAATGGGGGATTCGCTTAACAACTGCAGTGATTTGTTTAACGACCACGGGTGTTTGGGAGATTGTAGATGTGAAAGGTGCAAGGAATGGCCTATGGTTTAAACCAACATTTTGCTCTGTTTGATTCAGGGGGAAATCCTGACCAGGATTTGGGAAAGAGCCCTTCCTTCCTTCCTTTTCTCCCTTCTTTCCTCTTCTTCTCCCTCCCTCCCTCCTTCCTTCCTTTCTTCCCCTTCCTTCTTCTGCCTCCTTCCTTCCTTCATCTCCCACCTTATTTCTCCATCCATCCATCCATCTTCTCCACATTATTTTACCCCTTCTCCTATTCCTCCTTCTCTTCCCTCCTTCTCCTGTTCTTTCAATTTTCTCCTCCTTCTCCTCCCTCCCTCCCTTCCTTCTTTCCTTCCTTCTCCTTCTCCTGTCCTTCCCGTTCCTTCTCCCCCTCTCCTTTTTTCTCCTTCCTTCTTCTCCTTCACCCTTCCTTCTTTCCTTCTCCTTATCTCCTTCCTTCTCTTTCTCCTTCTCTCTCCCTCCCTCCTTCCTTTACTGCCTTCTTCCTTCTTCTCCTTCTCTTTCCAGATTGGGAGGATGCTACCCTAACGGATTCCATATGTTAATTATACATTTAGGGGTAAAAAAATGTTTTCTTCGACGACTGATTTCACAGATGGATCCCAAACACACGTGACATCTTTCCCCATGGGTTAAGGACTACAATTAGGTGAACACATGTGTCAAAATTCTATTTATTAATTTGGTCCATACCAACCCTACCAATCGAGGTTTCCCTCTCTTTGGACTCCGCCCATGAGGACTAGAAGCATCAAACGAATAGCTAGAAATTGAAAACTGAATTTTTAAAATTCTCACTCCGTGCTGATTTTTTTTTTTGACTCATGCAAGGAGGGGAAGGGGAATTTTTAGGAGGGATCAACAGCTTTATCTTTTTTCCTTTGCATTTGGGGGGGAAAAAATAAGTTTTCATCTGATGAAGCGAAATAAATCAATGCCGCCGCCGTGAAATGCGAATCCCGCTGAATCCGGACAGATGAAAACCACACGGGAGGATTTTTGTTTACGGGGGGAAAAAACCAAATTGGAAATCCAAGCCGGTGCCAGCTTCAAGCCCAATTCCCAACACCACCAAGGCAAACAGTTCAAAATCAGTCTTTCTGACTTGGGGGCATCAAACCGAGTGCCAAGTGCAAAATCTGCTTCCTTAGATTAACCTTCGAATCCAGCCACCGAAACGTCGCCACCATGCCCGCAAATATAACAAACTTTCCGGCTGCGGGGCTGCCGAAGAATTTGTCTTCCTTACAGCACCGGATACATCAAGTTGCTAGGCGTGTTGGAGGAACCAGGGGACAAACAAATCGTGAAATAATAGAATAGCAGGTCTCAAGCAAGATCTCCGAGGTCCTTTCCAATTCTGTTATTCTGTACTGTTTAAAGAGATCCTATACCAGTGATGGCTAACCTTTTTGCCATCGTGTGCCAGGAAGGGGGGGGGGGAGACGCGGGGGAGGTTTGCGCATGTGTGGGCCGACACCCATAATTCTATGCGCCCCGCCCTGCACATGCGCGCCCAACCTCCTCTCCCCCCCGCTTGCTCCTGGCCCGTTTTTCTTGGTCACCTGGCTCCAGATTCTCTCTATGCACCTGGGGAGAGCGAAAACAGCCTTCCCCACCTACCCCCAGGCCCTCCGGAGACAAAAAACAGCCTGTTTCCCTACTTCTGGTGGGGCCTGAAAATCAGGCATGCACATTTGCTCCAGAGCTGAGCTGGCGTGCCATAGATCCGCCATCATGGTCCAATACCACTCTGAACAAATGGCAGTCCAATCTCTTGGAGCAACCAAAAATTCTAGTGGCAAGTTATTTCACTGGTTAATTTTTTTTTTTTTAATTTGATTTATATGCCGCCCTTCTCCGGAGACTCAGGGCGGCTTACGATGCGTTAAGCAATAGCCTTCATACTTTTTGTATATTTATACAAAGTCAGCTTATTGCCCCCACAAACTGGGTCCTCAACTGACCTACCTTAGAAAGGATAGAAGGCTGAATCAACCTGGAGCCTGGGGAGATTTGAACTTACAGTAATTGCAGACAGCTGGTCTTTAATTACAATGCTTTAGTCTGCTGAGCCACCAGGCCACCATTGTCCTCACTTCCTCAATTTCTCCTTAATTCCAGGTTGCTTCTCTCCTTAATTAGTTTCCATCCATTGTTTCTTGTCCTGCCTTCTAATGCTTTGGCCACTTCTTTGGGGCAACCCCTGAAATACTGGAAGACTGCTCTCATGTCACCCCAAATCCTTCTTTTCATTAAACTAGACGTATCCACTTCCTGCAACCGTTCTCCGTTATGTTTTAGCCTCCTCCTCACAATATTGTCGGAACGGTGAAAACAATTAAACCTGGCTGCTTTTCCACTTTTGCAAACAAGAGAAAGGAAGCGTGAAGAAAAATACTGCCATTTCCGCAGGACGCCTGGAGATTAAATTTTTATTTTTATTGGGGTTTTTTTCCCCCAGAGGCTGAAAACACGCCAGACTTAACTCTTAGCAATTTTACGGCCTTCCGGACTCTGTATAATTTCACGCCTGATGCTCTGGCTTCTTTTTTTTACGAATCGCATTTTTGCAAAGCTCACGGACCCCAAACATACTTTATTTCCCACCCAAAGTGGGACCACGATGCCTCAATTCCTCAGGGATCAACGCAATAAGAGAGAGAGAGATGAAAGAGAGAGAGAGACAGAGATGAGAGAGAAAAAGGGAAAGAAAGAGGGGGAAAGAGGAAAAGAGATTGAAGGAGGGAGAGAGGGGAGAGAGAGGTTGAAAGACAGGGAGAAAGAGGAGAGAAAGAGGGAGACAGATTGAAAAAGGGAGAGAAAGATATGAGAGAGAGAGGGAAAGACAAAGAGGGAGAGAGATTGAAAGAGGGAGAGAAAGAGAGGGAAAGAGAGATTGAAAAAAGGAGAAAGAGATGAGAGAAAGACTGAAAGATGGAGAGATGAGAGAGAGGAAAAGAAAGAGAGAGACTGAAAGAGGGAGAGAGATGAGAGAGAGAGACTGAAAGAGGGAGAGATGAGAGAGGGAAAGAGAGATTGTTAAAGGGGGAGAGATGAGAGAGAAAAAGGAAAGAGAGAGGGAGAAAGAGGGAGAGAGAGAGAAGAGGGAGAGAGAAAGAAAGAGAAAGAGCGATTGAAGGAGGAAGAGAGGAGAGAAAGAGGGAGAGATATTGAAAAAGGGAGAGAGAGATATGAGAAAGAGAGAGAGGGAAAGAGAAAGAGGAGAGAGAGGAGAGAAAGAGGGAGAGAGATTGAAAGAGGGAAAGAGAGAGATTGAAAAAGGGAGAGAGAGATGAGAGAGAGACTGAAAGATGGAGAGATGAGAGAGAGGGAAAGAAAGAGAGAGACTGAAAGAGGGAGAGAGATGAGAGAGAGACTGAAAGAGGAAGAGATGAGAGAGGGAGAGATGAGAGAGAAGGAAAGAGAGAGATTGAAAGAGAGAAGAGAGATTGAAAGAGAGAGACAGAGAGGAAAAGAGAGAGAGGAGAGAGAGGAGAGAAAGAGGGAGAGAGACTGAAAAAGGGAGGGAGAGAGAGATGAGAAAGAGAGAGAAGAGGGAAAGAGAGATATCGAAAGAGACAGAGATGAGAGAGAGACAGAGGAAAGAGAGAGAGACATTTTAGATATATATATAAAAATAAAAAATAAAAAATCATAGTAACCCTGTTGGATCTGCAAATACAGACGCCGGCACAAAGAATGAAAAGACAGCGCGAAATCAAATCTCGTTTTCATTAGAACAGCTGGATTAAAAAAAAAAAAATCTCACAAAGGGAAAATCTAGCCCGGAAGGTTTCCGACTCTTCTGGAGGCTTCAAACAACGACCGAACGTCAAAAGGGGGAAGGAAGAAAAAAAAAAACGCAGCGGGAGGTTGTTAATCAGGCTGACACTCAAACAAACCCTTTACGGGGGTTGAGCTAATGATACCTCCTCCGCATTTTGCCAACCTGCTTGATCCCGAGTTTCTGTAGTCTTCGCGGAGTTTTGCGAGTCCTGTTTTTGAGCAGAAATGAGCAACGCCCAATTTTGCAGGAAGCGAAGGTATTCACAGCCCAGGTGAGTCGCGCTGCAGGCTTTAGGGATGGAGAAATAAATTCAAATAACACCCTCCAAAGAGCACATATTTTCTTTTACCAACGCCCCGATATTAGAGAGGCAATTTGGTCTAGTGGTTAAGCACCAGGTTAGAAAGAGGGAGGAGGCGAGTTCTAGTTCAGGTTAAGAAAGGAGAGCCGGCTGGGTGATTTTGGGACAATTACCAGGAGACGGTGAGTTCTAGTCCTTCCTTAGCCGTTCAAAGCCACTTGGATGATTTGGGGCCCATCACCGGGAGACGGCGAGTTCTAGTCCTGCCTTAAATGATGAATGATCCATGAGCAACTGAGCGAACGAAGGAAGAACCGAATAAATAAAGTATTTCGATTAAAAAGTCATTGAACTAGCTTTGTCTAGCTAGTCGGTGCCAGGGGCATCTGCAGGAAATTCCAAAAGTCAGGATGGAAACGGGGCTATTTTTCCAGCTTCTAGTTCAATCTGTGTCCAGCTTGGTAACTTTAAGATGCGTGGGGTTCAACCGGGGGTGAAAGCCCTGGTTTAAACCGGGCTGGCTTAAAAATTTTAATGGGTCAATTTTATGGGAAAGGGGTTTTAAATTGGGGAAACCAAATTTATTTAATTAAGTTTTAAATTGTTTTAAATTTCGTATTGTCTGTATTTTAATCTTGGCTGTTCACCGCCCTGAGTCCTTCGGGAGAAGGGCGGTATACAAATGAGAAAAATAAATAAATAAATAAAATACTCCTGGTTCGGACCGGATCGTCCAATCCGGTAGCGATAGTAGCAGGTGGTTCGGAGAACCAGTAGCAAAAATCCCTGCACCCCTTTTAAAAAAAGTAAATGCCGAAAAAATGCTTTTAAAAGTAAAAAAAAACAAGCCTCTGATGATCGTGTGGCTCAGCTGGGATCGTCAGAGGCTTTTAAAAGCCTTTATTTAACTTTTAAGTAAAGTTAAGTAAAGTTTACTTAACTTTACTTAACTTTAAAAGCCTTTTACTTAACTTTTAAAAGTTAAAAAAAAAAGTGGGCCACGCCCACCCAGTCACATTACCCCCATCAAGCCACGCCCACAGAACTGGTAGTAACAAATTTTAGATTTAGATTTAGATTTTATTGAATTTATATACCGCCCTACTCCCGAAGGACTCAGGGCGGTGTACAGCCATAAAATAAAACATATAAATACAAAATTTAAAATAGACTAAAACGAAATTAAATCATTTGGCTGAAAAATTTTAAAATCCCAATAATTTAAAACAAATTAAAATTCCCATTTAAAAGGGGGAAAAGACTTAGGTCAGGCCGGCTTGATGGAATAAGTGAGTCTTGAGCGCGCGACGGAAGGTGCGCAGGTCCGGGATCCTCCGTATCTCCGGGGGGGGGCTCGTTCCAGATGGTAGTTGCTCCCACAGAGAAGGCTCTCCCCTGTGGGCTGCCAGCCGACATTGTTTGGCCGATGGCACCCGGAGGAGGCCCTCTCTATGGGAACGTACTGGCCGGTGGGAGGCTATTGGTGGTAGTAGGCAGTCCCGTAACATTTCACCACTGGCTTCAACTCCCGGAATTGCCCAGCCAGCCTTGCTACCTGTAATGTCCTAGCACTGATGATGTTACCTATTTGGGTCATGAAACGTCTACAAGAAATCCACAAAGCTCAGAGAGCACCGAGGACCCTCACAGTCCTCCTCCACCTCTCCACAAAGCCCACTCCCTTCTAGCATGGATGATGTCCCTTAGTTGGCTCGTTAAACATCTGCAAGAAAACCACCCAGCTCAGGGAGAATCCTACACCAAGGATGTCAAACTCAAGGTCCGGGGGCCGGATCCAGTCCACAGGGTGCTTAGATTTGGCCCGCAGGGCCACCCTCGAAACAGCGAAGGACTGGCCTGCAGTGCCTCTGCCAGCGAAAACGGAGCTCGGGACGGCCACACACAGTCTACCCAGGCTCTGTTTTTGGCCGTGATGGCCTCCTGCAGCCCTCCACTAGCGAAAATGTCTCCCGGGCAGGGTGCACGCGGCCTCCCCAAGCTCCGTGTTCACTGGCCGTGGGCTGCAGGAAGCCGTCACAGCCAAAAAACCGGAGCCTTGATGAGGGACGTCGAGCTGGCCACGCCCACCCCCGGCCACGCCCACCCTGTCCCCCTGAGGTCGAACACAACTCTGATGTGGCCCTCAGTGAAATCGAGTTTGACACCCGCGTCCTAGACCAAGCCAAATTCCCAAAATGCTAGGGAATTTCTAGAAGCCTGGCCTTCTGACAAACCAAGCCATCAACAGGCACATAGAGGTAAACCATATTTACATGCCGTGCAAAAGAGACTGTTGAGAAAAAAATGAAAGACAACACCACCTCCTTGCCAGCAATCTGTTGTGGTCCGCCAGCAGTCTATGGAGTGGCAGCGGAGTCGGACAGTGAGGAGGCTGAGGAAGAATATGGGCCAGTCATGGAGGCTGGGGAAGACCCGGATGAGGGCTCTGTGTCTGAGGCAGAGATGTGGCCAGGGCCATCTGGGAGTGATGTGCAGACTCCGGAGTCTCCAGTGGCTGACAGTAGAGAGGCAGAGGAACAGGAGGAGCCTGTTCCTAGTGCATGCATGAGAAGAGCTGCCAGGAGCAGCTAAAGCAAAAAGGACGACTCGGGAGTAAGGCCAAGAGATGATTGGCCCTTCCCATAAGGCTTAAAAGACCGGCAATGGCTCTTGGGCTCTTTGTCGGAAAACAACGTTGATAGATTTGTTTCTTGTCTTGCTGCATTTATTTCTCGTCGGCGTCTTCTGCTTCTGAACTTTTGCCGAGAGAAGCCTTTGGCAGGTTGCCTAATTAGACCAAGGTTGGCGATAAGGCTGAAGAATTGTGTTACGAAGAATTTGTTTGGAATTAGTTTGGACTACGCTGAGAATGAGTTAACTCTCAGCTGTTCTAACAAAGTTCTGTTTGTTTTCGAACTGATTGCGTCCGATACTACCTACTTGGGCCTGTTGTGTCACAACACAATCAACACCCCAATCAAGCAAGAGATTAAACCACAGGATACTAGACTAGCAACCCATAAGTAAACGATACCCCGACCGAGGAACTGTCAACACACAACATTCACACAACCTGCGACGGCTGAAGAAATAAGCCACGTTCTGACAATGGGGAGCGCCTAAAGTTGGGACGACCAACGATGGCATCTTTTTACAACCCATGGACTTCAACTCCCAGAATTCCCCAGCCAGCTAGGCTCGCTTCTTACCGGCCACCCAAACCTCATTTTAACCAGGCAAGTATTTTTGATGGAAACCAGGTTCAACCAAAACTGTAAACTATGCTGGGTGAATCTTAATTAGGACCAGACAAAGGGGGGGGGGATCTGTGATACATCTTCCATGCATTTTTGGCATGGCGTATTTTTTTCCATCGTGTTCCTTCTCTCTTCAAACACCCCCCCTCCCACCCGAAATATTAAAATATCGGTTTAACCCTTGCCAATTCCTTTCGCCTTGGAGAAATTTCCCATCCAGATCTGTGTCTCTTTTTAAACAGCTGGAATGTTCGGTAACACCACACAGACACACAAGGCCCGTAAAGCTTACAGGTAGTCCTCGACTTATAACGGTTCCTTTATAGTGACCGTTTGAAGTTACAATGGCCCTGAGAAAAGTGACTTAGGACCGTTTTTTCTAATGCTTTGAAAAGCCTCTCTGCCGATCAGGCAACTCAGCTGGGATCGTCAGAGAGGCTTTTAAAAAAATGCCTCTCTGATGATCAGGCAACTGAGCTGGGATCGTCAGAGACTTTTCAAAGCATTTTTTTTTAACCACCTCTTCGGCCAAGAGGTTGCAGAAAAAAATGCTTTGAAAAGACTCTGACGATCCCAGCTGAGCCGCACGATCATCAGAGGCTTTTTTTTTTTTAACTTTTAAAAGCATTTTTTCATCGGAAGAGGTTGTAGAAAAAATGCTTTTAAAAGTTTTAAAAAAAAAAACCTCTGATGATCGTGCGGCTCATCTGGGCATAGTGTGGGGTGTGCAGGGATTTTTGGTATCGGTTCTCCAAACTATCCACCGCCATCGCTACCGGATCGGGTGATCCAGTCCGAATTGGGAGCATTTCACCCCTGAACTGATTCGCACTTACGACGGTGGCAATGTCCCGGGGTCACATGATCCCCTTCTGACAAGCAAAAAGTCCATGGTGAAACCCAATTCGCTTAACAACCGTGTGACTAACTGAAAACCTGCAGGGATTCTCACTTAATAACTATGGCAAGTAAGGGTCATAAAATGGGGCAAAACTCAACCAGCGTCTCGCCTACTAATGGAACTTTTTGGGCTCAATTGTGGTCATAAGTCAAGAGCTAGCTGTAGTCCTCTTCTTAAGAGAGCAACTGTTAGAAGTTACAAGGGACCTACCTAAGGGAAAGCAGCTCTTAACACAGCAAGCAACAGGTTGGGCTAGATGATCTCAATGGTCCCTTCCAATATTTAGGATTTTTCTACCCACAAAGGGAAACTCTCACACTAGTGGATTTACAAAAGGAGAAATTATCAGACCCATATTGCTTCATCCTTTCAAGTCCTCCAAGTTGCCACAAAAATAAATAAATAAAAAATAAATGAATTCTCCTTTCATTTTTTGGAAGGGGGTAAAAAAATGCTTTTCTGCTTGAGGAAAGAAACCACATCTGGCCGGGCCAGGTTTCAACCAGATGTGAATGTATATAGAATACTTTTTTTTTTTTAAATCCCTCCTCCAAATATCTTCCTGAAAAGAAGAGACGACAGAAGAGGGGGAAAAAACATAAGAGACGTGCAGCCGGAGAATGTTTGGCTCAAATTAGGCCCCTCTCCAACAGTTAAAAGAAAAGGAGAATTTATCCAAGCAAAAATGACTCCCTCTTCTTTCTAAGTCTGTATTTCCTAAATTTAAATTTAAACCTCTCTCTGTGAGTGAATGTCTGTGTGTCTACTGATACCTATCATCCCTCTCCCTCTCTCTATCATTTCTCTCATCTCTCTCATCCATCCATCCCTGCCTTTTTTTCTTTCTTTTTCTTTCTATCCATCCATCCATATCTACCATCTATCTATCTGTCTGTCTGTCTGTCTGTCTATCTATCTCTATCTATCTTTCTATCTATCTATCTATCTATCTATCTATCTATCTATCTATCTTTTTCTTCTTCTCATGTCTCTCATCCATCCATCTATTATCTCTATCATTTCTCTCATCTCTCTCATCCATCCATCCATGTCTGTCTGTCTACTATCTATCTATCTATCTATCTATCTATCTATCTATCTATCTATCTATCTAATCTATCCATCCATCCATCCATCCATCCATCTTATTTCCTTCTTCTTCTCCTCCTCTCTCCTGTCTCTCATCCATCCGTTACCTCTATCATTTTTCTCATCTCTCCCATCCATCCATCCATCACCCCATCCATGTCTGTCTATCTGTCTGTCTATCTATCTATGTTTCCTCTTCTCCTCCTCTCTCTCTCATCTATCCACCTATTACCTCTATCATTTCTCTCATCTCTCCCATCCATCCATCCATCACCCCATCCATCATGTCTGTCTGTCTGTCTGTCTGCCTATCTATCTATCTATCTATCTATCTATCTATCTATCTATCTATCTGTTTCCTCTTCTCCTCCTCTCTCTCTCATATCTATCCACCTCTCTATTACCTCTATCATTTTTCTCATCTCTCCCATCCATCCATCCATCACTCCATCCATCATGTCTGTCTGTCTGTCTGTCTGTCTGTCTATCTATCTATCTATCTGTTTCCTCTTCTCCTCCTCTCTCTCTCTCATATCTATCCACCTCTCTATTACTTCTATCATTTTTCTCATCTCTCCCATCCATCCATCCATCCACCCACCCATCCATCCATCATGCCTGTCTGTCTGTCTGTCTATCTATCTATGTTTCCTCCTCTCTCTCTCATCTATCCACCTATTACCTCTATCTTTTCTCTCATCTCTCCCATCCATCCATCCATCACCCCATCCATCATGTCTGTCTGTCTGTCTGTCTATCTATCTATCTTTCCTCTTCTCCTCCTCTCTCTCTCTCATCTATCCACCTCTCTATTACCTCTATCATTTCTCTCATCTCTCCCATCCATTCCTGTCTATCTATCAACCATCTATCTATTTCTTCTTTCTCTCTCTCTCTCTCTCTCTCTCTCTCTCTTTCTATACAGTGCACTACAGTTCCCATCATCCCCATCCAGCCCATCAGAAATGTCGTCCAAAAGGACAGGAAAGGCAGTGCGATGCGCAAAGCCTATTTTTCTGTTTCCCCCACCCCCACCCCCACCCTCTGCTTTCCATGCTGCGAAAATCTCACAGAGACCAGAGGAAATAACCCTAAAATAAAAAGTATGATAAAGGCAATGGAAGAATTCCCATCCGTGCCACCAGCACCGTTTTCACGGCTGTGAAAATCTGGATGGCTGCTAACAATTTGTAGGGTTTTTTTCTCCCCCTTTCTGAAGAAAAGAGCCCACCTCTGTTTTCTTTTGTTTTTTTTGGACTAGAATGTGCCTCCTTTCTCCACCCGGTTCAAACCGTGTTAAAAACAAAAGCAGGAAAAACTCTTTTGACAACTTAAAACTAACAACAGAGGCTGCAGGATGTTTGGCTGGTGAGGGGAGAAAAAATTCAATTTAAACAACTTCAGGAGTGGGAAAAATTAAAGTCACAGCAGCATCCATCTAGAGACTGTGCAGCCTTTTAATCTAAATTTGCAATCGTGGGAAGATTTATAAAGCCGTTAGGAGCTGAGGGTAACCTCTAACCCTTTATTGCCTTCCAGAAAGCCCTTAAAATGTGGTTTTTCCAACAAGCTTGGGAATCTTCCAGGAATAAAGAGCTGGCATCTGTTGGCTGCATTATGGATAATATTCTCTGCTCGCGGTCTTGTTTTTAATCTAGTTTTATTGTTTTATTACTTGCAACTGGTTTTGCAGTAGGTTTTACCATACTCTGGCTAGAGTCATTTTGGGTGAGGTGGTTTGCGATGGATGGGTGGGTGGGTGGGTGGAAGAAAGAAAGAAAGAAAGAAAGAAAGAAAGAAAGAAAGAAAGAAAGAAGGAAGGAAGGAAGGAAGGAAGGAAGGAAGGAAGGAAGGAAGGAAGGAAGGAAGAAGGGGAGGGAAGGAAATAGGTGGATGGGAGGGAAAGAGGAAAAGGGAGAAGGAAGAATAAAAGGAAGGAGGGAAGAATGGCAGCAGGTAGAGGAAAAAACATGTGGAAGAAACCAAAATAAGGTAAGAAGGAAGAGAAAAAGAAGGAAGAATAAGTAAGACAAGTGGAATGAGGAAGGAAGGAAGGAAAAAGGGAGGGAGGAAATATATAAGTGGATGGGAGGGAGGGAAAGAGGGAAAGAAGAATAAAAAAAGGAAAAGAAGGAAATGAGAAAAGGAAAGAGGGAAGAATGGCAGCAGGTAGGAGGAAAAAAGAAAAAGTGTGGAAGAAAGCAAAAAAGGGAAGAAGGAAGAGAAAAAGAAAAAGAAAGAAGAATAAATAAGACAAGTGAAATGAGGAAGAAAGGAAGGAAGGAAGAAATGAGAGGGAGGGAGGGAAGGAGGGAAGGAAAGGGAGGGGAGGGAAGGAAAGAGGTGGATGGGAGGGAAAGAGGGAAAGAGGGAAAGAAAAATAAAAGGAAGGAGGGAAGAATGGCAGCAGGTAGAGGAAAAAACATGTGAAAGAAAGCAAAATAAGGGAAGAAGGAAGAGAAAGAGAAGGAAGAATAAATAAGATAAGTGAAATGAGAAAGGAAGGAAGGAAGGAAGGAAGGAAGGAAGGAAGGAAGGAAGGAAGGAAGGAAGGAAGGAAGGGGCAAAACACACATACCAATCGCTTATATCCACTGCATATCAAGTTCATTTTGAGAAGAGAAGGCCTAACTCACCTTATGTGGGAATTTGTGGGATAAGCTCCTAAAACTTGGTAGGAGTTTGGGGTGGGGTGGGAGTCACCTGGGGCACAGGGAAATTGTTCCAGATTAATAGACACAACCTCCTTCCTTCCTTCCTTCCTTCCGTTTCCTTTCTCTCATCAGATACATAGATGTAGCTGATAAAGATAGATAGATAGATAGATAGATAGATAGATAGATAGATAGATAGATAGATAGATAGATAGCTTAATGCACTGTAAGCTGCCCTGAGTCTCCGGAGAAGGGCGGCATATAAATCAAATTTTAAAAAAAATAGATAGATAGATAGATAGATAGATAGATAGATAGATAGATAGATGATAGATAGATAGATAGATAGATAGATGATAGATAGATAGATAGATAGATAGATAGATAGATAGATAGATGATAGATAGATAGATAGATAGATAGAAAAGAAGATAGATAGATAGATAGATAGATAGATAGATAGATAGATAGATAGATAGATAGATAGATGCTGTAGATCTCGAAATGAGGCCACAAATGACAAGCAAAAATTATAACCACAAGACAGCCAGGGACTATCTAAATCCTTCAGCACTTGTCTAAGAAATTCTAAATTTCTTAGAATTTAGGGCACCAGAACTTCACCCCGCAGGCCAATATAATTAAGACTTCCATCTTCTTTTCTCGTTCTCTCTGCCGAGCGGGAGAACACATCTGGCCAACATCTGGATCGGTTGCCAGCAAAAGCTTTTGGGTTGGCTACCCTGGATCATTCAGCATTCACCTTTCCGGTGCCCCAATGGGTCTTAATTTAAGGGGGGGGGGGAAGGACTGGGGTGATTTCCCTCCGCTTCCCCCCCCCAACTGTTTAGGCCCCCAACCTGGGTCAGCCACTTTGATGGGAGAGAAGAAGGATGCTGCGGTTGCTAGGCACCCAGCAGTCACCTAGCAACTGTCGGGTAGTGGGAACAGAGGACCAGGTCAACCTACATCCTTCTCTCTTGGCGAAGATGGCAGATTTCCCCCTCCGCCCCCCCCCTCTTATTGCGGTTTACTACCTCGAGTTTACAACGTTGCCAATTGTAGTCACAGGAAGACACAATGGGGACCAAAAGGCGACCGTCATAAATCGAGGATTACCTGTCCGGGTTTGTATGGGCCTCGCAGACCTTGGAAAAACAGAACTGGGAACAGTTTACAGTTCATCCTCGACTTAACAACCGTTCGTTTAGTGTTTAAAAGTTATAACGGCCCCGAAAAAAGTAACATTTTTCACAGTTACGACCGTTGCAACATCAGTAGGGTCAGGTGATCCAGCCAGCATGGTTTAAGATGAATGGACTTCCACTCCCAGAATTCCCCAGCCAGCCTGCTTTAAGAGGGGTGGGCTTCCACTCCCAGAATTCCCCAGCCAGCCTGCTTTAAGATGGATGGACTTCCACTCCCAGAATTCCCCAGCCAGGCTGCTTTAAGAGGGGTGGACTTCCACTCCCAGAATTCCCCAGCCAGGCTGCTTTAAGAGGGGTGGACTTCCACTCCCAGAATTCCCCAGACAGGCTGCTTTAAGATGGATGGACTTCCACTCCCAGAATTCCCCAGCCAGGCTGCTTTAAGAGGGATGGAGTTCCACTCCCAGAATCCCCTAGCCAGCCTGCTTTAAGAGGGGTGGACTTCCACTCCCAGAATTCCCCAGCCAAGCTGCTTTAAGAGGGGTGGACTTCCACTCCCAGAATTCCCCAGCCAGCCTGCTTTAAGAGGGGTGGACTTCCACTCCCAGAATTCCCCAGCCAGGCTGCTTTAAGAGGGGTGGAGTTCCACTCCCAGAATCCCCCAGCCAGGCTGCTTTAAGAGGGGTGGACTTCCACTCCCAGAATCCCCTAGCCAGCCTACTTTAAGAGGGGTGGACTTCCATTCCCAGAATCCCCCAGCCAGGAAATCCACACATTTTAAAGTTGCAAAGTTTGAAAAACTCTTAGAAAAAAAAAGCTTAGAATGATGGAAAAGTTAGTTGGGAGCGAGGGGGAGAATTGGAAGGAAAGGCAGGGTGGGTTATTCAGAGGCAGATGACATTGGGAGGCAGAGAATAAGGCTCTCGTTAATTAGCAATTGCAATGTGCTAATTGTAAAGTGTTCTGTAAACAGCGAATCTCAGAAACTGAAGAGGACCCCACCCCATTTCTAATGAGTTCATTAAGCTGGAGGGAGGGAGGAAAGGAAGGAAGGAAGGAAGGAAGGATGGAAGGAAAAACGGGAGAGAACGGAGGAAGGAAGGAAGGAAAAAAGAGAAGAGGGGAGGAAAGAAAGAAAGAAAGAAAGAGAGAGAGAGAGGGAGGGAGGGAGGGAGGCAAGGGGGACAGAGTGGGAGAGAGAGAGGAAGGAAGGAAGGAAGGAAGGAAGGAAGGAAGGAAGGAAGGAAGGAAGGAAGGAAAGGAAAGGAAAGGAAAGGAAAGGAAAGGAAAGGAAAGGAAAGGAAAGGAAAGGAAAGGAAAGGAAAGGAAAGGAGGAAAGGGAGAAAAGAAAGAGAAGGAGAAGGGAATTGATCCAATCTAAGGCACAGCACATTTTTTTAGGAGTTCATTTCTTAAAGACTTCATATTTTTGTTTTAAGATAGAATATTCTTGTAGCCGATTAAACCAAGAAAGCAAAACAGAGCCGAAAATACCAAGATCACAGCAAAATCCCAGGGCTTCTCTGCAAGCCAAAGACCCTGAAGAGGGAGCTTGTGCCAGATCCAATTTTCGATACGGTCCATAAAGGAAGTTATTAAAACCACAAAGCCTTACTTTTCAATTCAGTAGGAGAAATTAATTATATATATATATATATATATATATATATATATATATATATATATATATATATATATATATATATATATATATATAAAAAAGCAGTACAACTGAAGCTCGAAACAGAGATGCAAAGAACAAGGAGACCACAAAGCAATTCTTGCAAGCCAAGATTAACTATAATGACCAATGCTATCTAATTCATCTATTGGGACTACATCTCCCATCTCTTGCAGCTGGGGATGATGGTGCCATCCACCAAAGGACATTGGCTATCATTCAACTCTACATCCCGAGGACCAAGAGGTAGTCCTTGACTTAGAGCTTCATTTAGCAACCATTTAAAGATAAATAGTCCAAAGTCACCCAGCCGGCTTCCTTGCCTAAGGCAGGACTAGAACTCCCAGTTTCCTAGTGATTGGCTCAGAGTCATCCAGCCGGCTTCTTTGCCTAAGGCGGGACTAGAACTCCCAGTCTCCTGGGGATTGGTCCAAAGTCACCCAGCTGGCTTCTTTATCTAAGGCGGGACTAGAACTCCCAGTCTCCTGGGGATTGGCCCCAAATCACCCACCTGCCTTTCATGCCTAACGCGGTAGTAGAACTCACCATGTCCCGTTTTCTAGCTTGGGGGCCTTAACCACTAGAACAAACCAGCTTTCTTCCTTTAAAGAAAACCGGTTAACAGATAGGGCAACCCCCAAACAAACCAGTAGTGGTTTGCAAAACCCGTTGCTACTGGTTTGCTTCCGTGCGCATGTGATGCTTCTGCGCATACGCGGAAGCTTCCGGTGCGGGCGGGCAGAGCCTTTGCTAGTCCGCGTACAACCGGCAGCAACCGACCACTGAAACAAACCCATATTACCAGCTCTCCATGCCCAAGATTGCACAGGACCAGCCAAGGCAAAGGTTACCCCAATACACAAAAGAGCAAAAAGCCATTTATTTATTATTGATTGATTTATTGATTGATTTGATTTATATGCCACCCATCTCCGGAGACTCAGACTCATATATTTTCATGATGACAGCCAGCCTTAAGGATAACCAAGCAGCTGCTAACCAGTATTCACACACATACACACACAGAGCTCACCCACAATCTCAGAATTTCTACTTCCCCCCCCAAAAAAGTCTGCCAGGGTCACCGAATTAAACCCCCGTCTGTATCGTCTGTCAGTCACAATTTCTCTAAAAGAAGCAGAACTGATTATTTTTAATAAAAAAAGCAAGGCCCCGTCTCGGAGACCCGTCCGTCACTCGCCCATCGTCGCTACCTCCTATAATCCAACTTTTGTTGCGAGATGTTTGCGTGGCGCCTTCTTTTATTCCCCTTTCTCAGCCTTGGGGGATGGCGGCGGGGGGCGGCGGGGGGAAAGGACAAGGCAGTTCGAAAAGAAACCCAACCAGCCAATTTCCAAAGGGCCCGTTTGTTTCCCACCAAACTTTTGGAACGAAAAAAAAAAGGACAAAGTTGAGAGAACTCTTGCCAGACGCCAACACGGTGGCCCCGCCAGTCCTCGGTGTTCAGGTGGGTGGGTGAGCGTTGATTGCCGGCGGCGTTGCGAGACAAGTGTGCAAAGCCCATCTTGTCCCTCCACGCGGTAAGTCCTGCCTTTTGCCCCAACATTTGAGGGTAAACACGCACAGCCCCGAAACGAGAAAAAAGAAAAGCAGCAGGGCTCCACACAAGGACACTTCATGGTTTTCACAGAAAATTATCTTCTTGTTTAATCCCCCACCCCAAAAAAAAAAAAAAAAAAAGGCCCTTGGCCACTCTGCAAAATATTCCAAGCCGAATCCCGGCGTGAATTTTCTCGCCGAGATTCCCGTCTAATTTTTGCACGCAGAGCCGTCTGAACTCCCAACCGAGTCGCACCCGGACTTGCTCCGATGTCATTTTTGATTCGGGAGGGAATCAAAAAAAATAAAAAAATAAATCAGAAACCGCTCGCCCCCCCTCCCCCCAAGTCGGATATTATTTTTTTGAAAACAAAAAAAAAAGAGAGACTGGCTCCGAGGATTCTTTTAAAGGGAGAAAAAAAAAAAAGAAATATTAATGAGCCAGCGGAAAAGAAACCGGTGCGTTAGCATGTTTAAAGATGAATAAATGGGAAGAGGCAGATGTTAACAAAAATTAGGAAAATAGAAGATCAAAGAGAATTGATGAATAAAGCGAGGTTTTAAAACGGAGGAGGTGGCAAAATAGCTGGGTGCCATCACGAACGACAAACGAGAGCTGCGTGTCATTTCAAAATAAGGAAGTAAGGAGGGGGGAAAGACTTGTTAAGTCGGGAGAAAACCCCAACTGTCAATGTTGGCAAGAATTTCTGTGATAAAAACGAGTGTCTTGCCTAGAAGGATGCTTTCGTTTCAGACAGTACAGTGCCTGTTGTGACAACTTGATGTGCCATTTATACGGTGTGGCGGTTGGGAAACAAAACCAAAAAAAAACCCCAACCGTGAGTTAAATATGAGGCATGACAAGACCCAAAGAGGAGAAGTGGGTTTTTTTAAAAGGTAAAAGTTCCCCTTGCACATATGTGCCAGTCGTTCCCGACTCTAGGGGGCGGTGCTCATCTCCGGTTCAAAGCCGAATAGCCAGCACTGTCCGACGACGTCTCCGTGGTCATGTGGCCGGCATGACTAAACGCCAAAGGTGCACGGAACGCTGTTATCTTCCCACCAAAGGTGGTCCCTATTTTTCTACTTGCTTTTTTTACGGGCTTTCGAACTGCTAGGTTGGCAGAAGCGGGCACAAGTCACGGGAGCTCACCCCGTTACGCGGCACTAGGGATTCGAACCGCTAAACTGCCAACTTTTCGATCGAGAAGCTCAGCGTTTTAGCCACTGAGCCACCGCATGCGTCCCTGCGGTTTCTTTTACCTGATTGGAAATTATATTTTGCAGGTGTTTGCTGTTGGTTTGAGAAAAAAGAGGGTTTGGTTGAGAAATAGATGACTTGAGGAGTTAGGAGCACATGGCCCGAGATTTGGGTGGCATGGGTATTTGGGGTATGATAAAGTTAAGGTTAATGTGGATTTTAAAAACCGTTTGGAATGCGCCATGTTGACAATATGGAATATTTACAAATCTAAGGTGGGTTTCAGCTCAATAAAAACATGCTATAGGGAAGAAACAATAGGCTAATGTGTCAGAGGTACTAAATTTTTGTCAAAGGCAAAAAAAAAAGAACTTTTTTCTTTTTACTTTTTTAGCATTTTTTTACTAGCAGTTCTCTGGAACCTGTAGCTAAAAATGCTTTTAAAAAGTAAAAAATAAAGGTTCCGACGATCACAAAGCCTTTTTTTTTTTACCTTCGTCAGAGCCTTTTTTTTAACCTTTTAAAAGCATTTTTTTACAACCTATTCGCCCAAAAGGGTGGTAAAAAAATACTTTAAAAAAGTAAAAAAAAAAAAAGTTGGCCACGCCCACCCAGTCACATTACCACCACCAAGCCACACCCACAGAACCGGTAGCAACAAATTTTACATTTCACCGCTGTTCCAACTGTGGCCGCCCCGACTCCCCTTTGCAGAATGAGATGGGCAGCATATAAACTTAATCAATAAATAACAATAGTAAATAAGAGAAATGCTGAAAACTGTATCCCTCAGCCACAAATTCTTCCCTTGATTTAACTTTATACGCTGCCCATCTCACTCTGCAAAGGCGAGTCGGGGTGGCTTACAGTTGGAACAGCGGTGAAATGTAAAATTTGTTACTACCGCTTCTGTGGGGGTGGCTTGGTGGGGGTGGGGGTAGGGTAATGTGACTAGGTCAGTGATGGCTAATCTTTTTGCTGTCGTGTGCCAAAAGCGGGGGGAGAGTGGGGGGATCGTGTGTGTGCATGCCCACACCCATAATTCAATGCCCACCCGTGCCCTGCCCTCCTGCGCACGTGTGCGTGCTCCCCCCATGCTCCCCGTTTTTGGCATGCGATGGCACAATGGGCCCATTTTTCACTCTCCCCAGGCTCCAGAAGCTTTCTAGGAGCCTGGGGAGGGCAAAAACAGCCTTCCTCAACACCCCCAGGAGGCCCTCCGGAGGCCGGAAACAGCCCATTTCTCAACTTCCAGTGGGCCCGGAAGGCCCGAAAATCAGCTGGCCGATGGGCACATGTGTGCTGGAGCTGATCTAGGGCAACACTCGTGCCCTCAGATATGGTTCCGCGTGCCACCTGTGGCATAGGTTCGCCATCACAGGACTAGGTGTTTTTTTTAAAAAAAAAAAATCTTAAAAATCCTTATTAAAAAGTTCACATTGAAGAAAAAGAAATCATGTTACAAGTGGGTAGTTGGGTTTGGCTAGCAGATCAAAGGCTAATGAGTGGGACCCAAAAAAACATCCATCCATCCATTATCCATCATCCATCAATCTATCATCCATCCATCCATCTATCTTTCCTGTCTGTCTGTCTATCATATCTATCATCTAGCTATATTATCTGTTTCTATTGTATTTATCCATCCATATCTATCTTTCTATCTATATCTATCTCTATCATGTGTCTGTCTTGTCTTCTGTCTTTATCTATCATCTATCTATCTATCTATCTATCTATCTATCTATCTATCTATCTATCTAATCTATCATGTCCGTCTATCTGTGTTTATCTATCTAATCTATCATCTCTGTCTATCTCTATTTATCCATCTCTCTATCTACTGCCTGCCTGCCTATCTATCTACTCTGTCTATCAATTTATCTATCATCTCTGTCTATCACTATCTCTCTATCTCTCTATCTCTCTACTCTGTCTATCAATCTAGCTATCATCTCTCTGTTTCTATCTATCTATCTCTCTATCATCTATCTATCTACTCTGTCTATCAATCTAATCTATCATCTCTATCTATCTATCTACTCTATCAATCTATCTATCATCTCTATCATCTATCTATCTACTCTGTCTATCAATCTATCTAATCTATCATCTCTCTATCTATGTCTATAAATTTATCTATCATCTCTGTCTATATCTATCTATCTATCTATCTATCTATCTATCTATCCATCTACTCTGTCTATCATTGTATCTAATCTATCATCTCTCTCTATCTATGTCTATAAATCTATCTATCATCTCTGTCTATATCTATCTATCTATCTATCTATCTATCTATCTATCTATCTATCATCTATCTACTCTATCAATCTATCTATCATCTCTATCATCTATCTATCTACTCTGTCTATCAATCTATCTAATCTATCATCTCTATCTCTATCTATCATCTATCTATCTACTCTGTCTGTCTATCAATCTATCTAATCTATCATCTGTCTATCTCTATCATCTATCTATCTACTCTGTTTATCTACTCTATCAATCTATCATGTCTGTTTCTATCTATCTATCTATCTATCTATCTATCTATCTATCTATCTATCTATCTATCATTTATTCTATAATCTCTGCCTGCCTGCCATCCTGTCTACCTACCTACCTATCAAATTTATTTGCTGCATATCCCTCTGTCATCCAACTCTGGGCATCTTACAATCTGATAAAATGGTATCACAAAAGCTGAAAACAGACAATATGTACATTAAATAAATAAATACATGTATCCTAATTATTTTCTTTCAATCAACAGAAAGCCACTGGCTGTTTTTCCCACTGCCAATTTATCCTGGCAACGGAGAAGCCTCAATATGAAAAATAAAAAGAACACTTTCTAAAAGTAAAGATAATGAACAGTGAACCAAATTATGTACTTAAAAAGGTGGCAAACTGCATCTTTGGCAGCATAATGCCTTAATCTGGATTCGTCTTCCGAGAGGGATGAGTACAGCGGGGTGGATTGGATGACCTCAATACGATTCTATGGCTAAAATTCCCCAATTTCCTCCAGCGAATTTGAACAACTTTTCCCAAAAACCCCATCACATTTTAATGAAGCAAATAGGGGAAGGGGAAAAAAAGATAAAGTGATTGCCTACGCCTAGGAAAAAAAACCCTCCACTTTTCCAAGCACGCAAAGGGGGGGGGGGAAGAGCTTACATTTAAGTTTTTGCGCTAATAAATTGTCCACCTGAATCGGTCAGCTTAATGGAAGCGCTTTCCTGGAAAATTGGGAAGCTAAGCTCACGGTGTTTTGTTCTGGGTGGGGGGAAATGGATCATTTGGGGGGGCCTCCAAACCTAATCTAAGCGGAGTGAGCAGGAGCAAATTCAATTTATTCGTTAGCAATTGAACAGATAAATAAATTAATAAAGCCCCGGGATCTAGGTTTTAAATCTTTTCCAGGCTCCTTCCACAAATCCTTTGGCCTAACATCTGTCGCCAATTAAGAAAATCAAACCAGATTTGATTTCAACATATGAAACAAGCATCTTCTTTTCTCTTCTGGAGCTGCTAAAGATTCAGCGGGCCTCTGTCAGCCCCCTTCCTTCAAACCCAAATCCTGTTTTGGCAAGGAAAAAGCCAAAAAAATAAAAAAAAAATAAAAAGCTTTGCTCCTCACCCACACAGTTCAATCAACCGTACAATCTCTGAGCGTGTTTTGATCATTGTGGTTTGTCCCCACCCCCTCAATGAGGACTAGACACTTCTCCAGTTAAAATCCAGAGATAAATAGAACTTCAATTGATTTCGCTGCCCAATTTTATATCAATTTGGAGAGGAAAAGCGACGCAAGGAACAAGCATTGGAAAGCTGGCTTTGCTTGCAAAATACACCCTGAAGAAGATGTTTTATATAATTTTTCTTCCCCTCCCTAACATTAAAGAAGCAGCAGGAAAGATGAAAAACAAAGAGAGAGAGAGAGAGAGAGAGAGAAATCTTGCTTTTGGAAATAAAAGGGCTGTTTCACCACGGGCTCAAATCTTACTACATTCATGCCTGATATTGCACCACAGGTAGTAGCAAGCACCTTGCAAAATCACCTTTGCATTAGGAATTAAATTAAATCAACAGGTAGCAAGGAACATTTTCCCACCCACTTGGCCCGGCCCTTAAACCCCCAAGGAAATTCCAGATCCAGTTGTGCAGTGACTCTCAAGACGTGTCTCTTCAGCTCCCTGCAAATTTTTGACATATTTTTGATACGTGAGTGACTGCTGCCACGGCTATTTTAAACCACCAAGCGCAAGAAGGAAACCTATCTCCCGCAAGCCAGGGCAGGTTGAATGCAGAGCAGGCCTTCTTAACTTAAAGGAGAGTTGGCGATAATATCAAGCTTCTAGACCTCACTGTGCGCGCACTTCCTTGCTCCCGTATGCAGGAATCTATTCCTGCATACGGGAGCAAGGAAGATTGTGCACAATCTTTGCCATTGTGCAAAGATTGTGGACAATTAAAAAAAACAAATATTGCCACAATCCAGAATCCTGCCCAAGTGGCACACCGTTTTAATCTCCCTGAAGGGCTTGGTCGATTTTATAATGAGAAAGCAAGCGATAATACAGTCTAAAAAAATTTTTTCGGCACAATCAAAACACTCAATGTTCTTCAATACAAATTAAATATCTTTCACACAGATACTTGTGATACTCAACACAAGCATTACCCCAAACACCTTAAAAATTGGTTACTGCAATAAACTAATCTCCTGCTTTAAATTTTTCGTTGGTGTTGTTTTCCCTTGGGACCAATTTCAATGAAAGAATGGCCTAAAAAGTCTTTGCTAAAACAAAGATAAAAATAAATATTCTTTTTTCAACTGATAGTTTTTGGGGTCTTCTTTTGCAATCCTATTCACACACCCCAAAAGAAGCTTCTTAGGGCATCTCTAAGCGTAGCAAATTTAATTTCCTTTAATTCAAGCTCGCTCAAACAAGGGCACACTCATTTTTAAGGTCAGACTTATCAACGTTTTTACGTGCCCAAAAAATACAATCAAAATCACTCGACACTAATTGTTCTGCCAAAATCGTGAAAATTCAATGTTTCACCTGGGCTCAAATGCAAACCAGCTATCTATCATTGGGGGTCTCCGATATACGAACACGGCTTCCGTTGAAATGATATATGTACAGACACACACATTTATGAGAAAAAAAAAACATCCTCACATACATGAACCTCCGCGTTAAAACTTTATCTGGAAGGTTTGCCATGTATGTGTGTGTTAATTTATTGCAGCCTAAACAAAGAAATGCACGTGCCATTTTAAAAATTAACAATGCATTATCTTGTGTTTACAGATCATAACACACCTCGCCCAATGTACGACATAACACGGGCTGCGATCTGTAGCAATCTTTTAACACTAAGGGGAAAAAAAATCTGCATTTTCTTATAAGAGCCATATCAAAAATAACGAAAAATTAAAAGGATTGGAGGGTTTTTTGAGGGGGGGGGGTCTGTCTTGCATCCATCCACCGTTGGAATTGAGCAAGATTAGGAATTCTGAACGGATGTAAATGCAGATTTTTTTTTTCCGCCCAGTTATGGCGCTGGACAATGGCATCCACCACCCCGCCCTTCGCGGCTGTGAACCATGGGTTTTCGAAGCCAACAGGCGAGACAATCAAACATCGGTTCACCTTTAAATCAGAGATGGTTATGGAAGATAATGGAAAATAATAGAACCTAGATTTTTTTTTAAAGGGAGAAAACGCTCAACATTTCTGTTTTCTTGCAAAGCTTGCCTTAACCTCAACTGTTCCGACCAATTTTATTTTTTTTTAAAATGCCATTTAATCTGGATGGGCTCCTTTGCCAAAGGGAGAAAACAGCGATGCGAATTTTTGCAGATTTCCCCCCAAAAATCCTTTCGTGAAAAGGAACTCCAATTTGAACCCTCTTTTTCAACGCTCCCTTGTGTGTGTGTGTGTGTTTGTATTTTTGCCTGAATTAGGGCAGGTCCAGCTTGCAAAGGAAAGACCCCCCCCACCCCAAGAAACAGGATGCAGAATTATGATTATTTTTTTTTCCAAAAAAAAAAAAAATTTCCATTTGATTGCCATTTAAAGGAAAAGGGACCATTTAATAGGATCATTCAGGGGTCCCAAATTGGGGGGCTAAGGGGGGGAAATCAGGAGGGGGCAATTGCAATCTAGAACTGTTTGATTGAAAGATAGACCCCCCCTCCATATACCCCCACGGCCCATTATGCAATTCCACCATAATCCCCCATATCACTTTTTTGCAACGGGTGAGTGGACTGCAGTTTTCCTGGGGTCTTCCCCAGGGGAGGGGGCTTCCCCACCGGGAATGATGTCCCATGGGGGGGTAACAGCCAGCTTTGCACCTCCCCACCGCAGACCCCCCCATTATCCTGACCCCCCCACCCGCTTTGTAAAGGGTGAGAATGGACTTCAGGGCAAAGGCACGGCGGGACCCGCACCCTAAAGGGGAGGGGGCTTCCCCACCAAGGTTTACAGGTTGGAGGGGCAGCGACAGTCAGCTCTGCATCTCTTTCTTCGCCCCCTCCCCATCAACCCGACCCCACCCCTTTGCAAAGAGGGCACAGCCAGGACCCCCACACAATTCCCTGCATTTTAAAGGGGAGGGGGCTTCCTTTACAAGATCGGCTCTGGTTTTTTGGGGAGGGGGGCGCAGGGCTGGTGTGCATCTCCTCCTCTATCTTCCCCCCCCCCGCCGACCCCTCCCGGGTTTGCAAAGACACCCCCTTCCCCAATAGTTCCCCACTCTCTTAAAAACTCTGTTTTTCTGGGGAGTGGGCCGCCAGGCTGCTTGCTTTCCATCGCCCCCCCACCCACTCTTTGCAAAGAGGGCCCAGATCCCCCTCCCCTAAGTTTCCAGCGCTCCAAAGGGGAAGGGGCTTCCCTGCCGGAATCAACTCCGTTTCTTCTGGGGGTAGGGTTGGTAAAGCCCCCTCCTCATGCCGACTGCTACCTTTGCAAAGACCCCCCCCAGTTTCAAGCTCTCCAAAGGGGATGGGGCTCTCCCCGCGGGAGGAGGGGGCGCCTGGTTGATAAAGCCGCACATGTGACGACCGCTTAGCTTTGCAAAGACGCCCCCTCCCCTTACTTTCCAGCACTCCAAAAGGGGAGGGGGGCTTCCCCGCCGGGATCAACTCCGTTTTTCCCGGGAGGAGGGGGGGGGTTTGGTTGGTGTAAAGCCCCCCCCATACATATCCCGACCTCTATCTTTGCAAAGACGCCCCCTCCCCTAATTCCCTGCACTCTAAAAGGGGAGGGGGGGCTTCCCCGCGGGGATCAACTCCAGTTTTTTTTCTAGGGAGGGGGCTCCGGGCCGAGTCCTCATCTCCCCACTTCCCTCCCTTCTATGTCGACCCCTCACTTTGCAAAGACGCCCCCTCCCCTAATTCCCTGCACTCTAAAAAGGGGAGGGGGAGGGCTTCCCCGCGGGGATCAACTCCCGTTTTTTTTTCTAGGGGAGGGGGCTCCGGGCTGAGTCCTCATCTCCCCACTTCCCTCCCTCCCTCCTATGTCGACCCCTCTCTTTGCAAAGACGCCCCCTCCCCTAATTCCTAGCACTCTAAAAGGGGAAGGGGGCTTCCTCGCGGGGATCAACTCCGTTTTTTTCCCAGGGGAGGGGGCTCCGGGCTGAGTCCTCATCTCCCCACCTCCCTCCCTCCTCTGCCGACCCCTCTCTTTGCAAAGACGCCCCCTCCCCTAATTCCCTGCACTCTAAAAGGGGAGGGGGGGCTTCCCCGCGGGGATCAACTCCAGTTTTTTTTCTAGGGAGGGGGCTCCGGGCTGAGTCCTCATCTCCCCACTTCCCTCCCTCCCTCCTATGTCGACCCCTCTCTTTGCAAAGACGCCCCCTCCCCTAATTCCCTGCACTCTAAAAGGGGGAGGGGGGGGGCTTCCCCGACCCTCGATCCCGCCCCCGCGAGATGCCATCAACTCCGTCTTTGGGGAGGGGTCGCGGGGGCTGCTCCTCCGTCTCCAACCCCCCCCCCACCCTCCCCATCAGGACCCCCAGGACGCCCCCTCCCCATTTCTCACCTTCCGGCGCTTGTCTGCGAAGGGCAGAGCCAGCCAGGGCATGGCCCGCGTCGCCTCCTGCCAGCGCGGCTGCTCCTGCTCGGCCGAGACGAAGACGATCTCCAGGCGCTGCGGCTGCGGGCGGGACGGGGCGGCCGCGGCGGCTCCTCCGGCGGCGGTGGCGGCGTCTCCTCCCTCCGGGCCGGGCTGGAAGCGGCCGTAGAAGGCGGCCAGGTTAGCGGCCACTTGCGCGCAGGGCCCCCCGCCGCAGTAGCCGAAGTAGAGCCCCACCAGCGAGACGCCCCTGGCCGGCAGAGACGCCGTGGCCACCGCCGAGCCGTCGGGCGCCGCCAGCGCCTCGCCCAGCAGCTCGGCCAGCGCAGCCATGCCCGCCGCCCCCGACCCACAGGCCGCCGCCAGGGGGCGCGCGCGGGCCGCAGGGCCCCGCGTGGCGCTCCACGCCCCCTCCTCCTCCTCCCGCCCCGCCCCGCGACACGCCCCGCCCTCCTGCGCGAAGGACACGCCCCCGCCCTCCCCCGCCCTCCCGCTCGCTGCCCGCGCGCCAGCTGGGTCGTGTGAACGCGGGCGGGGCTGAGGGAGAGGGAGGGGTTTCTTTGAAAGGGGAGGGGGCAGTGAGGGGGAGGGAAATTGGGGGTCCTGTGAAGGCAGCCACTGTTGGGGTTCCCTTTGGGGGGGGTATGAGGGAGAAATAGGAGAAAGGGGGAAAGGGGCTGAGTTGGGGGGTTTCTTTGAAAGGGGCGGGGGGGGTGTGAGGTGAATTTGGGGCCACTGGGGAATTGGGGTCCTCTGAAGGTGGCTAAGTGTTGGGGTTCCTTTTGGGGGTACAAGGGAGGGGCAGGGGAAGGTGAGGGGGGGGTTGAGTTGGGGAATTGGGGGTACAAGGGAGGGGGCAGAGGGGAAGGTGAGGGGGAGGGAAATTGGGGGTCGTGTGAAGGCAGCCACTGTTGGGGTTACTTTTGGGGGGTATGAGGGAGAAGGGGGGGAGGGGCTGGGTTGGGGGCTTTCTTTGAAAGGGGCGGGGGGTGGGTGTGTGTGAGGTGAATTTGGGGCCATTGGGGAATTGGGGTCGTGTGAAGGCAGCTAAGGGTTCCTTTTGGGGGTACAAGGGAGGGGCAGGGGAAGGTGAGGGGGGGCTGAGTTGGGGAATTGGGGGTCGTGTGAAGGCAGCCACTGTTGGGGTTCCCTTTGGGGGGGGGTATGAGGAAGAAATAGGAGAAAGGAGGGAGGGGGCTGAGTTGGGGGCTTTCTTTGAAAGGGGCTGGGGGTGTGTGAGGTGAATTTGGGGCCATTGGAGAATTGGGGTTGTGTGAAGGCGGCTAAGGGTTCCTTTTGAGGGTACAAGGGAGGGGGCAGAGGGGAAGGGGAGGGGGAGGGAAATTGGGGGTCATGTGAAGGCAGCCACTGTTGGGGTTCCTTTTGGGGGGGTATGAGGGAAAAAGGGGGGGAGGGGCTGGGTTGGGGGCTTTCTTTGAAAGGGGCGGGGGGGTGAGGTGAAATTGGGGCAACTGGGGAATTGGGGTCGTGTGAAGGTGGCTAAGTGTTGGGGTTCCTTTTTGGGGTACAAGGGAGGGGCAGGGGAAGGTGAGGGGGGGCTGAGTTGGGGAATTGGGGTCGTGTGGCAGCCACTGTTGGGGTTCCTTTTGGGGGGGTATGAGGGAGAAGGGGGGAGGGGGCCATTGGGGAATTGGGGTCATGTGCAGGCGGCTAAGTGTTGGGGTTCCTTTTTGGGGGTACAAGGGAGGGGCAGGGGGGCTGAGTTGGGGATTGTGCAAGGGAGGGGCAGGGGGCAAGAGGGGGGGCTGGATTGGGTTTCTTTGAAAGGGGCGGGGGGGTGAGGTGAATTTGGGGCCATTGGGGAATTGGGGTCGTGCGAAGGCGGCTAAGTGTTGGGTTTCCTTTTTGGGGAGCAGGAGGCAGAAATAGGGGAAGGTGGCGTGGGACTGAATTGGGGGGTTCCTTCAAAAGGGGCAGAGGGGAAGGTGGGGGGGCTGAGTTGGACAGTTGGGGTCTTGTGAAGGCTGCTAGTCTTGGGGTTCCTTTTGGGGGGGTATGAGGGAGAAAGTGGGGAAGGGGCTGAGTTGGGGGGTTTCTTTGTAAGGGGTGGAGGGGTGTGATGAGGTGAATTTGGGGCCATTGGGGAATTTGGGTCGTGTGAAGGCAGCCAGTCTTGGGGTTCCTTTTGGGGGGTGTGAGGGAGAGATAGGGGAAGGTGGGGAGCCTGGGTTGGGGTTTCTTTTAAAGACGCAGTACGAGGGAGGGGGAGAGAGGAAGATGGTGAGGGGCTGGGTTGGTGGGACCACAGGCAGGCACAGCGGCCAGCCAGCCAGCCAAACTTTGGTTGTGTGAATGTAAGCAGGGTTGGGGTTTATTTGGGGTGGGGGGGGCAGTATGAGGGAGAGGCAGACGGGAAGGGGGCGCTGGATTCTGGGAGTAATCCTTGCTCTTTCAGCTGCCAGCTAGTGGAGTTTGGGCCAAGAGGGTTGTGTGAACGTGGGCCATGTTGGGCTTGGTTTTGGGGGGGGTGGCAGGAGGAAGGTGGGGGCTAGGGGAACACCGTGCTCATCCGCCCTCCAACGCGGGTTTTGGGGTTCTTTTAAGGGGGCTGTGCGAGGGTGGAATAGCGGGGTTTGGGAGAGGATCCCAAGTGCTCAGAGACCAGCCGGTCAAGGTTGGGTCATGTGAACGCAGGCAGGGTTGGCTCTTTTGGGGGGTGGGAATGAGGGAGGGGCCAATGGAAGATGGCGGGAGGTTGGGGGACACTCAGGCACTGTGTTGGGGTTCCTTTTGTGGGGTGGTATGAGGAAGGGACAAAAGGGAAAGGACCCCTCTGGGGGGCAGTTCGGACTCCAATTAGCCAAGGTTGTGTGAACATGGGTGGAGTTGGGGTTGTTTGGGGGGGGGTCTGTGTGAGGGCAGGATACGGGGTGTGGGGCAGCTGGATGGGGGACACTCCATGCGCTCATCCCCCAACCATGAGAAGCTTTAAAAAAATTCAAATCCATCTTGCTTACCCATTTACACTCAGTTGGTAAACCTAGATTAAGATTTAGCATTAAGATTAACAGAGTTAATCTGCCTCTACCTAGGATCAAACTCACAACCTCCTGATTGTGAGGCAAGAGCTCCACCTCTAGGCCACAGCAGCTTGGAGATGCTGCTATAGATCAGAGCTCTTCACAAACTTGCAACCTTAAGACTTCTGGACTTCAACTCCCAGAATTCCTCTGGTAACATGGAAATCTTACAAGCTGCCAAGTTTGGAGACCCCTTTCTACAGATCTAAACCTGGCTTCATCCCACCTTTACTTCCCCAAGCTCACAATATCTATTTTCTTTCTTTCTATTATATACCCTCGCTAAAACAATCCTAGAGGGAGCCTTGGAATCACCCAGTGCCTTTTTGGTGACTGTGGGTGGACTCGAACCCAAGTCTTCTCTGGACTCGGTGAAAAAAGTTGGGAGAGAGAAGGAGAAAGAGGACTGAGCCTTGACTTTCCCTGAGTTGTGGTGGATTCTTGTATATCGTGCCAAATTAAGTCATTTTTTACAGGAAAGATAAGTTAATTTTGCCTTTTAGCCAAACCTGAAAGGAACAATGTTCATTTACAACAAGGACAACAAACCAGGATCCAAGCAAGCCTGAGTTTGTCACAGCCCAAGATTTCCTCCATCCGGTGTTCCCTGATATTACGAAATCATTCAAGTTAAACCAACTAGCAACCGGGTGCTTTGTGTTCTCTAAATATTGGAAGAAGTTGGGCTGTTTCATATGCAGGTTATCCTTGACTTACGACCACAACTGAGCCCAAAATTTCTGTCGTTAAGCAAGACCGTGTTAAGTGAGTTTTCTCCCATTTTAAACCAGCAGTGGGTTTCACTTATTTTTACTACCAGTGTGTGAATGCATCTTTTGTGCACGTGCCCAACCTCAAAAACGTGACTGAATAGGGCGTCATAGCACCGGGGCGGGTAGGCGGGCCCACCGATGATCTCCGCTACGGGTTCACGCAAACTGGCTGAATACCGCCCTCTGTTTTACACCCCTTCTTGCCACGGTTCTTAAGTAAATCATTGACATTGTTAAGTTATTAACACGGTTGTTAAGTGAATCTGGCTTCCCCCATTGGCTCTGCTTGTCAGAAGGTCGCAGAAAAGAATCACGTGTCACTGGGACACTGCAACCGTCATAAGTACATGCCAGTTGCCAAGTGCCCAAATTCTGACCACGGGGATGCTGCAATTGTGTGAAAAAGTGTGAAAAACAGTCATATGTCACTTTTTTTAAGCGCTGTTGTTACTCCGAATGGTCACTAAAATGCTGGCTGGGGAATTCTGGGAGTGGAAGTCCACCCCTCTTAAAGCATGCTGGCTGGGGAATTCTGGGAGTTGAAGTCCACCCATCTTAAAGGTGCTGAATTTGAAAAACATTGTTTTTTTTAAGTTGATAAAGACTGCTTTCCCGCAAGACAAACCAGGTTTGGCTTTGCTTCTAAAAATATTGGCATGCCACCATACCGGCCACCCTCTCAGGGGACAGAAAACAGCCCCCACACACACACACTAACAAGCCAAGATGTCTGAGTGGAGTGTTCAGAAGGACAAACTGCTGAAACCCCCAAATCTTGGAAAAACTATGATTTTCCAACTTCCATAAGAAAAGAAGTCTCTGTAGTAGCTGTGAGATTCGGGCGCCCCCTTGTGGCTTCTAAGGACCCCTGCATTTTGAAAAGAACGTTTTTTTAATTCGAATTTATTTTATTAAATTTAATTCATTGCATTAGAAATCTTCCTTTGGGGGGTGCTCAGGATGAATTTTCCGTGTGACTCCCATTTGGTATTAGTTTTATTTCTTTTAATTATTTCTTAAGATTTGCTTGCTGCCCATCTCATTTGGTTAGCTGCTCCTCTTGTTATTAGGGGGTATGTTAATACTTTAGGAAAGGGGACCACCAGGTAACTTTCCTGCCCCGTTTCGCCGGAGTTCTCTTTGTCCTGGTGAGAAGCTACTCCTGAATTTCTGATGGATAACAAGAGCGAGATCTTTGATCGAAGGCTAAATTCTTCCCTTGGGGGTATTTTTTTTTTTACAGTGAGTACTTTGCCTTGTTTAATGATAGAATCTAGCATTGGAAGGGGGCCCTGAGGTCATCCAGCCCAACCCTTGCTGAGATTTGAGTCAGGGAAGACATATTTTTCTTTTTAGGACAGGATTTCCAATCTTGTTTCCTGGCCTATCTCGAAGGGAGGTTTGAGGACAGCATAATTCTTACACATGATCTGCAATGTTGCTAGTCCTTAATTTACAACTAGTTGTTTAGCAGTCATTCAAACATACGAAAGACACTCCTCCCAAACAAAATATTTACCACCCAGTACCAATGGACTGGCCCCAGTACCAATGGACTGGCCCCCGGTTGTCAAGCGTCCCCAATGTGATCACATTGGGGACGCTTGACAACCAGACTATATTTGTGTCCATTTGCAGCATCAGCTAACCATGATTCATGGTTTTGTCAGAAAATGGTTTCTGGCACAAACCATGATAGCGAACAATGGGTTCACTTAAACAACCGTTGCATTTACTTAACAACCTCCCCCCAAAAAAGATGGAAAAATTGGGTGCAGTCACATGGAGACCCACTTAATGACCAGCATTCAATTGTGGCCATAAGTCGAAGACTACCCATATTTAAAGTATCTCTTTTTTTAGAGAGACTAAGAAATTTTATGGGGTCAGAAAATGAGAATTTAGGGTTTTTTGGTAGGTTCATGTCTTGACGTTAGCTGACTGACTTTCGCTATATTACAGTGACGGCTAACCTTCTTGTCATCGCGTGCCAAAAGCGGGGGAGTGCGGGGGGATCATTCGTGCATATGCCCACACCCATAATTCAGTGGCCCGCATGCCCCGGCCCCACGCATTTGTGCGCGACCCCCCCGCACCCCCCTGCTTTTGGCACGCGACGGCAAAAAACTTACCAGTCGGCCTGGTAGGCCTGTTTTTCACCCTCCCCAGGCTCCAGAGGCTTTCTTGGGGCCTGGGGAGGGTGAAAACTACCTTCCCCACCCACCTACCCCAAGGCCATCCGGTAGGCAAGTGTGCCATAGGTTCGCCATCACGGCTATATTATTTTAGAACTTTAGGAAAACGATGGCGTGCGTCAGTCCTTGTGACGGTAGAATGGCCTTTGAAGAAGAACCATCCACAGTTTTAAAAAAAAACCCATTAAGAAATACTACGCGGAGTAACGCTCAATGGAGCAGCTTTGAAGGTCTTGGAGAAGATATCCAGATGTTGGGATGTGTCTCCACCTAAAAAGACCAAAATCGTGCAAAACATGGTTTTCCCTGTGACCGTCTATGGAAAGTTAGGACCTTGGTGAAGAAGGAAAGGAAGAGTATTGAAGTCTTAGAACTTTGGTGTTGGAGAAGGCAACTGAGAGGACCACGGATGGTCAAGAAAACCAACCAATGGATCATCAAACAAGTCAAAGCAAAGTTCTCCCTCGAGACAAAAATCACCAGGTTTCAAATCATTCTACTTTGGACGCATGATGTGAAGACCCAACTTTCTGGAGAAGAAGATTCTCCGACACTGGGAAAGGTAGAAAAAAGGAGGAGAGGACAACCAGCGGTAGGGTTGAGGGACTCAAGTTATGGGGCCACCATTGGAAGAACTGAAAGATTAAATTGGGGACAGATCTTCCTGGAGAAAAATATTACCCTGTTTCTCAGAAAATAAGCCCTACCATGATTTTTCCCCAGGGTGCTCGTAATATAAGCCCTACCCCCCAAAATAAACCTCAGTTAAGATTGTTAGCCAGATGGATGCATTCAGTACCGTATTTCCCCCAAAATAAGACCTAACAAGAAAATAAACCCTAATTCTTTTGGAGCAAAAATTAATATAAGACCCGGTCTTATTTTTGGAAAAACATGGTATCTATGAGATCTCACTTAAGAGATGCCACTGAATTGATGGCATATAATCAAACTGGGAGACCCAGCTCTCTGGAGGAGCAGCTCTCATGCTTGAAAAGCTGGAAGGAAAGAGGACAGCCAATAGCCAGGTGGAGGGGACTCGGTCACAGTGCTAATGGGAACATCACTGGAAGACTTGAAGAAACACATTGGTGAAGAATTCCTTTGAATTCTGGGTGCTGGAGAACACTCCTGAGAAGATCATGGAAAGCCATGAAAACAACTTGATGGATCATTGAAATAAATCAACCCAGAGTTCTCCCTCAAAACATCGGTGACCAAACAATCCTATTTTGGACATATGACGTGTTTTAGAAGTTTGGAGAAATCTATAATTGTGGGGAAAGTAGAAGGGAGGAGGAGGAGAAGGAGAAGGGGAAGGGGGAGGAGAAGGAGGACAAGGAGGAGAACAAAAGAAGAAACAAAAGAAACAGCCTGGATAGCTCAGCAGACTAATGCATTGTAATTTAACTCCAGCTGTCTGCAATTAGTAAGTTCGAATCTCACCAGGCTTAAGGTTGACTCAGCCTTCCATCCTTTCTAAGGTAGGTAAAATGAGGACCCAGTTTGTGGGGGCAATAAACTGACTTTGTAAAATATACAAAAGTATGAAGGCTATTGCTTAAGGCATTGTAAGCTGCCCTGAGTCTCCGGAGAAGGACGGCATATAAATCAAATTTTAAAAAAAACACAAAAGAAGGAAGAAGAAAGAATAGGAGGAGGAGGAAGCAGGGAAGAAGAGGAGGAGGAGAAGAAACAAAATTAATCACAAAAGAAGAAACAAGAAACACAAAAGGAAGAAGAAGGAACACAAAAGAAGGAAGAAGAGGAGAGGAGGTAGAAGAGGAGGAGGAAGAGGAAGAAAAAACCAGCCACCCTGAGTCTCCAGAAAAGGGCGGCATATAAATCGAACTAATAAGTAAATAAATAAATACTTGGAACCCTGACAGCTGATGAAAACCATGAGTGGTCAATCAAAACTTCTTAGGAGCCTGAGTAGCGTAGGGGAGTAATGCCTCCTACAAAGGCAGCATTTAAGATCCAGCTGCTGCAATTACTGCGAGTTCAATCCCAGCCAGGCTCAAGGTCGACTCAGCCTTCCATCCTTTATAAGGTGGGTAAATTGAGGACCCAGTTTGTTGGGGCAATAAGCTGACTTTGTATAAATATAAATATACAAAAGTATGAAGGCTACTGCTTAACGCATTGTAAACCGCCCTGAGTCTCCGGAGAAGGGCAGCATATAAATCAAATTAAAAAAAAAAAAACTTCAACAGTTTTCTTAAAAACAGGAATTTTATCAGTGAACGTGTACAGAAGACACCTGGATTTATTCCAATGTGGGATTTTTTCTTTCTTTTTTAATTTCTATTTTTTATTTTATTCCAAAAAAGTTAAAATACAAAACACCATTTTTTTTAAAAAAAAATTTTTTTTAAAACACCTGGATTTATTCCAATGTGATTTCCCAAACACCTTTAAAAGCAAGTTAAGTCTTTCCATCACGTTGAGAAATCACGTCAAGAGGGTTAGTCCAGGCCGATGGTAGAGGAGCAACTGTCCCTGGAGATCAGATCCAAGGCTGGATCACTTTTAGATCCTCTGGGATGAACGCTGATGAGGTGAGAAGGTCTCCCCTTCCAACAGGCTG
This sequence comes from Masticophis lateralis, assembly GCA_030761175.1. Taxonomy (NCBI): domain Eukaryota; kingdom Metazoa; phylum Chordata; class Lepidosauria; order Squamata; family Colubridae; genus Masticophis; species Masticophis lateralis. The sequence continues at coordinate 4,047,899 of JAUDYJ010000001.1, read as the reverse complement.
CCCTGTCCAGTCCTCCCATGCTGCATAGTTCTCAGAGCAGGAGATGGATGAGGACCCCCAAAACCAAGATAGCAACTGCTAACAGCAGTGCCAGTCCACGCCGGAGAAGAAGTTGCTTGCAGGATAAGGCACCTGGTGTCGGAGAAGTAATAAACTGGGGCATCTCTTCACCGGGAAAGGGCTGATGATTCCCTGAGTTTTCACCCGTGTGGACAAGATAACTGAGGGTATCTCCGTTGGGCACCTCCAAATTCATCGCAAGATAATCTGTGTATAGACCACATGCAAAGGAGTAGACGTTACTGATTGATACGCTCGACTTGGCCATCTGATTCTGGTGACTATAAGGTAGGCCTGGCCTCAGAACCACAATTGGGTCACTTACTCTCTCATCCCAACCCACCTCACAGGATTGTTCTGGTGGGGAAAAAGGGGAAAAGGAGGAAAGGTGTATTGGATATATTCGCCATCTTGAATTATTTGCAAAAATAATAAAGGTGGAATCCAAAGAAATAAATAAAATAGATGGCCTTGCATTGACCAAATGTAAAATGCAGTCAGTGAATAAATACATTGAATAATCCTTGTAAGAGCCACCCTTTTAAAAGGGTGCTTTTAAAAATTCTTCAAAAGTTTTTCACATTCTGTTAACAAAACAAAAAGGCTTCCTTTTGAAAACCACACACATCACATCACATCACACAAAGAGTAAGGGATAGAGCGATTTTACCTGCACTAACAGAATCCTCAGTACTTCCTTGTCTGGCTGTTAGTCCAGCTCGAATCTGAGCCTAAGAGAAACAAACAAGCAGAACAAAATTGAAGACTGTGTGAAGAGCCAGGATGCCATACTACAGGGTGTTAAACTCAAGGCCTGGGGGTTGGATCCGGCCCGCGGGGTCCTTAGATCTGGCCCACAGGGCTGCCCTGGAAACAGCAAAGGACCGGCCCGTAATGCCACTGCCAGTGAAAACGGAGCTCGAGTGGGCTGCATGCCGCCGGCCCGAGCTCCGTTTTCGCTGGCAGAGTGCTCGGGCCTCCACAGGCGCCCCAAACACGAGTGACGTTGAGCTGGCCCTGACCACGGCCCCTCGAGATCAAGCACAACCCTGACGCGATCCTCAATGAAATCAAGTTTGACACCCGTGCCACAGTAGTTCATGGTTTCCTGTTGTTCTGAGCCAAGCCCATGAACCCATTCCTCAGCTGGTACTACTGAGGACAAGGCGTGATCAAATCTGCAGGCAGAGGTTTACCTCTTCGGAGGCTTTTTTCCAGTTCATGCGTAAGACGACAACCAAGAAGGATGCGGCTTGCAGAGAGATGCAGACAATTAAACCGGTCCACAGGCCTGGAAGGAGAGCAAGAGGTTGACTCCAGAGCCCTGTTTCTCAACCTCTGCAGCTTTAAGACAGGTGGACTACAACTCCCAGAATTCCCCAGCCAGCCAGGAGAATCCTGGGAGTTGAAGTCCACCTGTCTTAAAGTGGCTAAGATTGAGAAGCATTGCCTAGACTAGAATTTAAAGCTGTGTATAAAAGCCTTCTTCTGTTTTCCCCCATAACAACCCTGCGAGGTGGGTTGCATCAAAATTACTCTGGGCTGAGGAGGGCATTGCCGGCTAGGGAATTCTGGGAGTTGAAGTCCACTCCTCTTAACACATGTTGGCTGGGGAATTCTGGGAGTTGAAGTCCACCCTTCTTAAAGCATGCTGGCTGGGGAATTCTGGGAGTTAAAGTCCACCCCTCTTAAAGCATGTTGGCTGGGGAATTCTGGGAGTTGAAGTCCACCCCTCTTAAAGCATGCTGGCTGGGGAATTCTGAGAGTTGAAGTCCACCCCTTTTAAAGCATGCTGGCTGGGGAATTCTGGGAGTTGAAGTCCACCCCTCTTAAAGCATGTTGGTTGGGGAATTCTGGGAGTTGAAGTCCACCCCTCTTAAAGCATGTTGGCTGGGGAATTCTGGGAGTTAAAGTCCACCCCTCTTAAAAACTGCTGAGGTTGAGAAACAGTATTTTAGTGAGTTTGCCTGTGGAACTCACTGCCACCAGATGGGGAGGGAACCCACTGTGACTGTCCTCAATGGGATCTCAAACACTGCACGAGGCACATCTGGCTGATGCTCCTTAAGAATCCCACAAACCGAGTCAAACATCTGGAGGAGGGCAGATTGCAAAGGGGAAACGGCATCTCCCGGCCGGCTCACCCATGACGCCCATCTTGTACACGAACATCAGCGTAATCCCGATGGGCAACCCGATGACGTAGTAGCCCACTGCGTTGGCGATGGCGCCAATTTTCTGCTTGCCGGCGCCCCTCAGCACCCCTCCGCAAGTGGCCTGGCGAATGAAGGCAGAGCAGGGAGGTTAGGGCAATCCTCTAAAAGAGTCTCCGAGAAGCGTCCCTCAATCCTGAAATGACGATGGCTTAAAATCCCACTCGGCTGGCCTTCCTCACAAGATTGTTGTCGTCCCAAAAACAGGCACATTCTGTCGCGCTGCTTGGAATAAGCCCAGGGAATTTGGCTGCCCCAAAAGATACAAATCTACACGATGCCCTGTTCTGGCATCTCAACTAGTATAGGTAGTCCTCGACTTACAACAGTTCATTTAGTGACCGTTCAAAGTTACCACGGGGCTGAAAAAAATGACTTAGGGCCATTTTTCACACTTACGACCGTCGCAGCGTTTCCCCCATGATCATGTGATCAAAATTCAGATGCTTGGATGCTGACTCATATTTATGACGGTCGCAGTGTCCCCAGATGCTTGGACGCTGACTCGTATTTATGACGGTCGCAGTGTCCCCAGATCATGTGATCCCCTTTTGCGACCTTCTGACCAGCAAAGTCAATGGGGACGCCTGATTCGCTCAACAATCGTGCTAGTAACCGAACGGCTGCAGCGACTCACTTAACAACCGCGGCAAGAAAAGTCATAAAACAGGACAACACTCACTTAACAACCACCTCGTTTAGCAACGGGCTCAATGGCGGTCATAAGTTGAGGACTACGTATAGGGGTTCAGAGCCCAGTTCGACCTGCAGGAGAGACCCTCCTGGTGTGTCTCCCGAGGATGTTGAGTTCTGGTTTTCTGATTAATGTCTCTGCATGATGCCATGTTTTGACTTCCCAATCAATATTCACTGAGCCTGCCTTGAGGGCAAGTAGATTGTACGTCTGAATCTGAGGTAGCCTAGGTCCCACACCTCAAAATATTACTTTCTTCTGACCCACACTTCAGGTCCTGCCAATGCTAGGGCTCCC